>CM049864.1:64836804-64889304 GCA_027474115.1 Schizopygopsis malacanthus | reverse complement strand
CGGGGGTCACGCCCAGGACGATAGCCACGCCTCCGCGGGTCTGGCCGCTATGATCGCCGGAGCCAAACTGCGCCGTGTGCAGCGGGTGCGAAATCATATTTCTACAAACAATATATTATAGGTTTATGCATTTAATAATTTAAGACTTGATTACATCAATCACGGTGCTTCGTGGCAGTGGGCGGAGCTTTTTTGGTGCATTGACTTTCTGATTGGTGGAATTTTTTCCGTACAGCATCATGGGTAATGTAGTTTTTCACCACAGAGTTTTTTTAAATGCAGTTATTTAAAAAATAAGTTGAACTTACATGGCTTCAACGAGAGTATATAACAAAAATGTTCTCTGAAAATGTAATTTCAACTACACAAAAATTAAGCTTGAGACTCTTTAACATCCATGGAACCACTAAGGGTTCATTATAGTGAAAAAGGGTTCTTCTGATCGTTATAATGTTTTTGAGTCATTACACTGATGAGTCTTTTTGATCAATCACGATTAATCGCATTCGAAATTATAGTTTGTTTACATAATATACGAGTGTGTATTGTGTATATTTATTATATATATAAAAAAATACACACAGATACAGCATGTATTTTGAAAATATTTGCATATATATTTACATTCATATAACTTATATCATATATAAATGTATTTAATATATAAACATAACATTTAAAAATATATATACATGCATGTGTGTGTATTTATATATATATATACATACATACATAATAAATATACACAACACACACTCATATATTATATATACAAAACTTAATCGCACTAATATTTATATATAATATAAATGATATACAACTGTAAAAATATATACATACAATATTTTTATAAATATATACATATATGCATATTTATGTATACATAATAAATCAACACAGATTCAACACTGAACACGCTTAAAAATAAAACTGATGGTTGCTTGAAGAGCGTTTAATATTTATGGTATTTTTCAAATGCACTAAATATTCTTTACAGCATGAAAAACCCTTTATGCACACTTTACTTTGAAGAGTAAACAACCCGATCTCCAAAAACACATCTATGCACAACAAACAGGCCAGTAAGTAGCAACACTAAACACGGAGGCGTGTGATCATAAGATAACGTGTTTGTGTTGATGTTTGTCCGCAGCCGGAGGACAACTCTGCGTCCGCAGCCAAAAACGAAGCCAACCGGACCAGCGGCGGAGGAGGTGGAGGCCTGATGGAGGAGATGAACGCGCTGCTCGCTCGCAGGTCAGAGACAACACGCATAACACACACACACACACACACACTGAGAGTAAACACACACACACACACACTTTAATTCTCATTACAGACGGAAAGTGGTAGACGAGAAGAAGGACGGAGAGAGCCAAAGCGTGAGTACAGAGCTGATCACTTTGTGTGTGTGTGTGTGTGAGAGAGAGAGAGAGAGAGAGAGAGAGAGAGTGTGAGTGTGTGTGTGTGTGTGTGTGTGTGTGAAAGAGAGAGAGACAGACAGAGGTGTGTGTGTGTGTGTGTGTGTGTGTGTGTGAGAGAGAGAGTGAGAGAGAGTGTGTGTGTGTGTGTGAGAGAGAGAGACAGAGGTGTGTGTGTGTGTGTGTGTTTGAACAGAGGTGTGTGTGTGTGTATGTTTGAACAGAGGTGTGTGTGTGTGTGTGTGTGTGTGTGTGTGTGTGTGTGAGTGTGTGAGAATGAGAACAGGTGTGTGTGTGTGTGTGTGTGTGTGTGTGTGTGTGTGTGTGAGAACAGGTGTGTGTGTGTGTGTGAGAACAGGTCTGTGTGTGTGTGTGTGAGAGAACAGAGGTGTGTGTGTGTGTGTGTGTGAGAGAGAGTGAGTGTGAGTGTGAGAGTGAGAACAGGTCTGTGTGTGTGTGTGTGTGTGTGTGTGAGAGATAGTGTGTGTGTGAGTGTGTGAGAGATATTGTGTGTGTGTGTGTGTGTGTGTGTGTGAGAGATAGTGAGTGTGTGTGTGTGTGTGTGTGTGTGTGCGTGCGTGCGTGGAAGAGAGTGAGGAAGAACATGATTTTTACATTGTTGGAAGATTTGAACATGAGAAGAATATAATACATAAATATTAATATTGTAACTTGCAGTGTAAAATAAATATTAGGCATATAATTACCATATTTGTTATATTTTTGTATTTAAAGGGCAATTATAATATACAACAGTAATATATTAATATTTTCATTTTAGAGTTAAAACAATATTAATAATAATGTCTATATTCCAGCCCTATATATATGTTTAATTTCACAATAAGAAGTCATATATTTAAAATACATTTCATACTAAGTATAGTTCAAATCCATTAACATATTTACTGACAGATAACTCCATACTGATATAATAATTATAATTAAACTTTACTTGGCATATTACTCGTGCACAATGCATATTTCTCAATATTAAGTCTAAAATGTGATTTAATGTCACTTTTGATGAGGATTGCATGATTTTTAAATAATATAAGACTTTAAATGCACCTGAAGTAGTTCTAATAAACTATGCATATCATTACACATAATTAAAGTGCATTAAGTATTAGTCGTTCCAATTCAGCAAACTTTAAAAGTACAATAGCAGGACATTTATGTACTGTATGTATAGACGTAGCATGAAATAAATGCGGTGTATGTGTTGTGGACTTTGAATACGTGTGAAAGGCTGGGAATGATTCTGCTGTGTTTCAGGACGACGCCGCGTCTCGGGGACAGAACGCCGCAGGTACTTGTTCTTCTGCATGAGAGCGGAGCAGTAAATGTGTTTCTCGGAGGGGGGTGTGGATGGTAAGATCGGGTCTGGTGTGTGTCGTTCTGCAGATGGAGTGAAGAAGCCGTGGGACCGAGCCAATTCAGCCGAGAGATCGTCGCTGGTGTCCAGGTCAGAAACACAGCATCACAAGCAGAGCTGGGTTTAACGCGTTACTGTAATCTAAGTACTTTTGCTGCTAACGTGGTAAGAGTTACGCTTTACATGTATTAGTGTTGTCACGATACTGGAATTACTAACTTCGATACGATACCTTGAAAAATATCGATATTCGATACCATTTTCGATACCACGGAGAAAAAAACTGCCATAGCTTTAAGGGGGTAATTTTTTGTATTTTATTTAAAGATAAATATATCAAGTCTAGAACATGACAATGAGGTATATTTTACATGAACAAAAATGTCTTGAGGTAGTGCACTTGTTCAAGGTGTAGTGTCTAGTGTAGGTTGTGAGTGTGTTGTTTTTGTTGTAGGTCGAGTCTCATATTCTTTCTGGTGCTACAAGAAAATGCCAAACTTTAATAAACATTTTTTTTTTTTTTAGACCACACTTTTAAAATGAACTGAACTAACTAATCTTAGAACATAAGTTAATGGTAATAGATATTTGTTAACATTAGTTAACATGAATAAACAATGAAAAATACTTCCAAAACATTTATTAATCTTAGTTAAAAGTTAATTTAAACTAACATTTACTAATACATGTACTAATTAAAATCCAAATTTATATCTGTTATTTTTTTTTTTCATTGGACCAGAGCGAACATGATCTGTTGTATTTTTATTACCTACTGTTATCAAAGATTAAAATATACTGTAGCAAATGCATTGCTCATCGTTCATAAATGCTGGTTAATACATAACATTATTTGATGAACAGATTTTAATGCCGGATTCACATATCACCGATCCACACACGCAAACGTGCGTGCATCACACGCGAAAACAGTGCTCACTGGATCGACATTAAGACAAATTGCAGAATTTAAGTAATATTTTTTTTAATGAAGTTAAATGAACACAAGTTAATTTACATTTGACCACAGTTAAAGTATTTAAAGATTCCTCAGTCAGATTATATTAACTTTAATAATTACGGTGAAAAAACGAGACAACACTCATATCAGCAACAATACTAGGCCATCTTGGTTAATGTTTGAGTAATGTTAAAATAAGAATAGTTACCAACCTCTCGAAATTATTCATATAGACCCGGGTGTCTGTCTTTCAGGTGCTTTGCGGTTTGATCGTGCGCACGCGCCCGGACCGAAGTTAACTTCCGGTCTGTGTTTGTATATCGGGCTGGTTAGTGGCGCCGGCTACAAACACAGTTAAAGTGATGAGTAATGAAGTTGGGCTCAGGTTGTTGTGTTGTGGGATGTGTTTCACATACATACATTTATTTGTGGCGACCCACCAGAATATCAAAACTTTTCCAAAAGGCTTTGTTGAATAAACACGAGCACATAATGCACGTTTAGAAATCAAAACGAGGCGCGGGTGTTTTTATATCACTGTATTTCTGAAGGAACACTGTCTTTAGAAAATGTTTGATATCATTTTCATTTCATCTTGCATGTTATATGTCTGATAAAGCAGCGTTTGTAAATTCAGTTTACAGCCGTTCCCAGGCGCAAACCTCTAACGTTAACATTATTTCTCCCGCTTTTAAGCGTCTCCTGCTGGCAGAGAGTGAATTTGCATTTTTAATAAGTCTGTCCAAGTAGTTATTGCTGCATCTCAGTCCATCTGCTGTGTTCTTTATCAATCAAAGCCGGTTGCGGAGGAGCCGCACTCGCTATCTTTATATTCACTTCACTTTTGCTATTTAACCAGAGCGAATGAGAAGAGACACGAGACAGGCACTGCGGTCACGTGTGGTGTTTGTCAACGCGCCTTTGGAGAGAAGTGAAAGTGACAGCTGGGCTAGGATCGGAGTATCGATACTTCGGGAAATTAGTATTGGTACCGTTCAGATATTTCAGTATCGATATATATCGATATTTTTGACAACACTAACATGTATGTAGTACCTGCAAACTAGTCGCTTTTCAGCGACTAGTGAATCTAAATAGATCGTTCATGTGAATCGTCTAGATTTTTTGGGGTGGGGGATTGCAAGCTCGTAGACAGTAGTAGGGGTTGCACAGACTAGTGGACTTCAGTGCTATGATGCTTTAAGCTTGACTAGTCGCTGGTCCTATAGAGGGCGCTATAGGATAATAAATCCACATTTACGCTCTGAATACTCTGAATGCGCTCCACAAGACATGTGTGATTATATTACTGGATGCTGGAAATGCATGTTTTAAACACTTATTGTACAGGTAAGTTAATCAGGTTCTAATCTAATGAACTGCTGCATTAACACGCACACATAGCTACATACAGTAGCGCGTACAATACATCACACACACATAGCTACAGACAGTAGCACGTACAACATAATGACACACACACATAGCTACAGACAGTAGCGCGTACAACCCATCATGCACACATAGCTACAGACAGTAGCGCGTACAACACATCATGCACACATAGCTACAGACAGTAGCGCGTACAACCCATCACGCACACATAGCTACAGACAGTAGCGCGTACAATGCATCACGCACACATAGCTACAGACAGTAGCGCGTACAACACATCACACACACACATAGCTACAGACAGTAGCGCGTACAACATAATGACACACACACATAGCTACAGACAGTAGCGCGTACAACACATCATGCACACATAGCTACAGACAGTAGCACGTACAATACATCACGTGCACACATAGCTACAGACAGTAGCACGTACAATACATCACACACACATAGCTACAGACAGTAACGCGTACAATACATCACACACACATAGCTACAGACAGTAGCGCGTACAATACATCACACACACATAGCTACAGACAGTAGCACGTACAATACATCACACACACATAGCTACAGACAGTAGCACGTACAACATAATGACACACACACACACATAGCTACAGACAGTAGCACGTACAACATAATGACACACACACATAGCTACAGACAGTAGCGCATACAACACATCATGCACACATAGCTACAGACAGTAGCGCGTACAATACATCACGTGCACACATAGCTACAGACAGTAGCACGTACAATACATCACACACACATAGCTACAGACAGTAGCGCGTACAATACATCACGCACACCTAGCTACAGACAGTATCACGTACAACACATCATGCACACATAGCTACAGACAGTAGCGCGTACAACACATCATGCACACATAGCTACAGACAGTAGCGCGTACAACACATCATGCACACATAGCTACAGACAGTAGCACGTACAATACATCACACACACACATAGCTACAGACAGTAGCGCGTACAACACATCACACACACACATAGCTACAGACAGTAGCGCGTACAACATAATGACACACACACATAGCTACAGACAGTAGCGCGTACAACACATCATGCACACATAGCTACAGACAGTAGCGCGTAAAATACATCACGTGCACACATAGCTACAGACAGTAGCACGTACAATACATCACACACACATAGCTACAGACAGTAGCACGTACAACATAATGACACACACACATAGCTACAGACAGTAGCGCGTACAATACATCACACACACATAGCTACAGACAGTAGCACGTACAATACATCACACACACATAGCTACAGACAGTAGCACGTACAACATAATGACACACACACATAGCTACAGACAGTAGCACGTACAACATAATGACACACACACATAGCTACAGACAGTAGCGCATACAACACATCATGCACACATAGCTACAGACAGTAGCGCGTACAATACATCACGTGCACACATAGCTACAGACAGTAGCACGTACAATACATCACACACACACATAGCTACAGACAGTAGCGCATACAATACATCACGCACACCTAGCTACAGACAGTATCATGTACAACACATCATGCACACATAGCTACAGACAGTAGCGCGTACAATACATCACACACACACATAGCTACAGACAGTAGCGCATACAATACATCACGCACACCTAGCTACAGACAGTATCATGTACAACACATCATGCACACATAGCTACAGACAGTAGCGCGTACAATACATCATGCACACATAGCTACAGACAGTATCACGTACAACACATCATGCACACATAGCTACAGACAGTAGCGCGTACAACACATCATGCACACATAGCTACAGACAGTAGCGCGTACAACATAATGACACACACACATAGCTACAGACAGTAGCGCGTACAATACATCACACACACATAGCTACAGACAGTAGCACGTACAATACATCACACACACATAGCTACAGACAGTAGCACGTACAACATAATGACACACACACATAGCTACAGACAGTAGCACGTACAACATAATGACACACACACATAGCTACAGACAGTAGCGCATACAACACATCATGCACACATAGCTACAGACAGTAGCGCGTACAATACATCACGTGCACACATAGCTACAGACAGTAGCACGTACAATACATCACACACACACATAGCTACAGACAGTAGCGCATACAATACATCACGCACACCTAGCTACAGACAGTATCATGTACAACACATCATGCACACATAGCTACAGACAGTAGCGCGTACAATACATCACACACACACATAGCTACAGACAGTAGCGCATACAATACATCACGCACACCTAGCTACAGACAGTATCATGTACAACACATCATGCACACATAGCTACAGACAGTAGCGCGTACAATACATCATGCACACATAGCTACAGACAGTATCACGTACAACACATCATGCACACATAGCTACAGACAGTAGCGCGTACAACACATCATGCACACATAGCTACAGACAGTAGCGCGTACAACACATCATGCACACATAGCTACAGACAGTAGCGCGTACAATACATCACGCACACCTAGCTACAGACAGTATCATGTACAACACATCATGCACACATAGCTACAGACAGTAGCGCGTACAATACATCACACACACACATAGCTACAGACAGTAGCGCATACAATACATCACGCACACCTAGCTACAGACAGTATCATGTACAACACATCATGCACACATAGCTACAGACAGTAGCGCGTACAATACATCATGCACACATAGCTACAGACAGTATCACGTACAACACATCATGCACACATAGCTACAGACAGTAGCGCGTACAACACATCATGCACACATAGCTACAGACAGTAGCGCGTACAACATAATGACACACACACATAGCTACAGACAGTAGCGCGTACAATACATCACACACACATAGCTACAGACAGTAGCACGTACAATACATCACACACACACATAGCTACAGACAGTAGCACGTACAACATAATGACACACACACATAGCTACAGACAGTAGCACGTACAACATAATGACACACACACATAGCTACAGACAGTAGCGCATACAACACATCATGCACACATAGCTACAGACAGTAGCGCGTACAATACATTACGTGCACACATAGCTACAGACAGTAGCACGTACAATACATCACACACACACATAGCTACAGACAGTAGCGCATACAATACATCACGCACACCTAGCTACAGACAGTATCATGTACAACACATCATGCACACATAGCTACAGACAGTAGCGCGTACAATACATCACACACACACATAGCTACAGACAGTAGCGCATACAATACATCACGCACACCTAGCTACAGACAGTATCATGTACAACACATCATGCACACATAGCTACAGACAGTAGCGCGTACAATACATCATGCACACATAGCTACAGACAGTAGCGCGTACAACACATCATGCACACATAGCTACAGACAGTAGCGCGTACAACACATCATGCACACATAGCTACAGACAGTAGCGCGTACAACACATCATGCACACATAGCTACAGACAGTAGGGATGGGTACCGAAACTCGGTATTTAATCGGTCTCGGGGCTAAATTATAAAAGACCGGAGTATCGATAAGCTCTGACGTTAACGGTTCTGCTATCGGTACTGGAGAAATTAAGAAAACACACATACATTTATTATTGCTATATATATATATATACACATTATCTTGCAAATTATATCCCGCCAGAGTCACCAGCTGTTTTTATATGCAATAATATTCAAACTCTTGTCTATGATGCATTTTTGCTATTCCCAAATCAGAAGCGAGATCGCTCACGTGGATGAGTTCAGCACGCGCAACATAAGCCTTGTTTATGATAGAAGAGAACTAACCATTAAAACATGCTTACACTTTAGGCCTGTGGCTGTTATATTAAACTGAGTTTATTTAATGTTTTTTTTTAGCTTCTAAAGATTATAGCCGTGTTTCTTCTAGCACAACTTCCTTCTCTTCACAGCGGCGCGCATTCGTTCCTCCCTGACCAAAACTTAACGTCAGAATCAGATCAATCGTCTGTCGATTGTTGTAAAATGCCGTCTTTACAGTTACTAAATTGCTGGACATGTTTGATAATGAAATGTTGGAAGTACAATCCACACGAGAGACGCTGTTCCTCAGGCTGAAGTGTGTGTGCGTGTGTGTGTGCAGGGGCGCGGGAAGGTGTTTTATGTAGGGGGTGCTGTGGGGGGGGTAGTACATTTCTGCATATAAATATTACGCCAAATAGAAACAGAAAATCGTGCTATAGCCTACGCACTTTCATGAGATCGTGTTAGACAACAATTAGCTATTTTACAAATGGGAATAGGCTACAATGAATTCATAACAATGTTTTACATTCAAGCTTAAAAACCCTTAAAATGTATAGTGAAAAGTTTTTTTAAAAGCATCTGGAATGCAATAAAGTAATTTTAAAGCTGTTTTTAAAGCATTTGCTGCATGGATTAAAACGATAGGCCAATAAATAATTCACATCAGTCAGACAAAATTGCATTGCAACAAATCCTTTAAATTTCAAGGACAAAGATTTACATACTTTTTTTTTTATGGAATACAATTATAAAATAAAACGCAAATTATAATCGGGCCTGTTTTAGGCTTTCCCTTATTTTTATATTTTAGATGGTGAGGTGACGGGGAAAAATGACTCGCCATCTCCTCATTGGAGAAATATATGCATCTTAACGGATTACATAGGCTAATGAAGAGTTTTTGCTTTGCTTTGAATTATTTCGTTTTAAAGTAGTATTTTAAAGCTTTCTATAGATATATTTATCATATCTCTGAGCCAGTTTCGAGTTGCCGAGTTTCGGTTCATCATTGAAGCGCTCTTGTTCAAAACCGGAAGAAAGTGCATTCTCTGTTTTCCTATTTTATAAAAGCACAATGTTGATATTGTGAATGCACACAAATAAAAGTAGACCCATTACAGTTCCAAATGATATATTACTCTTACCTTTATTATTTTAAAGGTAATTTATTTTAAGTTGTTTTTACTGTAAGAAAAAAATCCTCCATGTCCTGTAAAGCTCGCTTCAGCTTCCACTCTCCACACAAACTGTTGGATATTGCACATTTATATAGGTTAAACATTTAAACTAACACTGTGATATGCTTGAACTGTTTATAGGCCTATTTATCGATTTTATTTTAGTCAAGTCTTGATGATTTGATAAGGCTAAATTAATCAAACATAGGCGATCAACTCTGATGCTGGCCGCTTTGGTCGTTGCTTAAAAGAAGAAAAAAAAACATTTAACGAACACAAAATGCTCCCAAGGTTTTTCTAAATTAACTTTATGAAGAAAAAAAAAAACGAAACATCGTCTAATCACTTTTCCATTACATACAAAACTGAACTATTTTAGCTATAAGCTGTTTTGGGAGAAGGGAAAGACTCATATCGCTGAGAACAAAAAAAAAAAGTACATCCATGATATTTCCATGTTCCGCTTTTAAGCCACAACCTACAAATTCTTCAACACAATCATAGCATTCACAAACATAAAAGCAAGCATTGGCAGTGCTGCGTGCGTGATTTGGCAGGATGTGCGCACATCAAATAGCCCTGCATCAGTTTAATAACTTTGATAACTTTAATTTTTACAACTGTTAAATTAATGGGCAAATGGTAAATATGTCGAAGATCACATAGAAATAGATAGCAAAATAGCCAATGTAAACTAAATGTTATAAACATCGGAGCAACCATATACATTTTTTAATTAATCTTTATTATAACAAATTTAGCCTATATATTTTTTTTATTCACAACAGTTTACAGTTGCCCACAGAAAAAAACAGGGGGTGCTGCAGCACCCTCAGCACCCCCTGTTCCCGCGCCCCTGTGTGTGTGTGTGTGTTTGCGCGCGTGTGTGTGTGTGTGTGTGTGTGTGTGTGTGTGTGTGAGTGTGCGTGTGTGTGCGTGTGCGTGTGTGTGTTTGCGCGTGTGTGTGTGTGTGTGTGTGTGCGCGGCGCGCTCCAAGCTTCGGGCGCGTCCAAACGATCAAATACACACACAATAAATGGTATATTTGTCAGTTTGTTTAACTTTGTTTCTTTGTTCATGTTCTTACTCTATCTTATCTTATGTATATAAAACACAAAAAATGCCTGCACACTGCTGCATTTACAAATTGATGTTTTATATTTATTTAATGAAATATTTATTTAACATCTCAGAATATAAAGCCATGTTAATTAAGCTGCTAATCTATCATAGAAATATATATTTCATACATATATGTGTATGTATGTATGTATGTATATATGTATGTATATATATATATATATATATATATATATATAACAAAAAGTACCGATAAGAATACCATTAAAGCACCGGATCGATAAGCAGTATCGATAAGAGTAGTAGTACCGTTAAAACCTTAACGATACCCATCCCTAACAGACAGTATCACGTACAACACATCATGCACACATAGCTACAGACAGTAACGCGTACAATACATCACACACACATAGCTACAGACAGTAGCGCGTACAATACATCACACACACATAGCTACAGACAGTAGCGTGTACAACACATCATGCACACATAGCTACAGACAGTAGCGCGTACAATACATCACACACACATAGCTACAGACAGTAGCACGTACAATACATCACACACACATAGCTACAGACAGTAGCGCGTACAACATCATGCACACATAGCTACAGACAGTAGCACGTACAATGCATCACGCACACATAGCTACAGACAGTAGCGCGTACAACACATCATGCACACATAGCTACAGACAGTAGCGTGTACAACACATCATGCACACATAGCTACAGACAGTAGCGCGTACAACGCATCACGCACACATAGCTACAGACAGTAGCGCGTACAACATCATGCACACATAGCTACAGACAGTAGCGCGTACAACGCATCACGCACACATAGCTACAGACAGTAACACGTACAACACATCACGCACACATAGCTACAGACAGTAGCGCGTACAACACATCACGCACACATAGCTACAGACAGTAGCGCGTACAACAAATCACACACACATAGCTACAGACAGTAGCGCGTACAACGCATCACGTACACATAGCTACAGACAGTAGCGCGTACAACGCATCACGCGCACATAGCTACAGACAGTAGCGCGTACAATACATCACGCACACATAGCTACAGACAGTAGCGCGTACAACACATCACGCACACATAGCTACAGACAGTAGCGCGTACAACACATCACGCGCACATAGCTACAGACAGTAGCGCCTACAATACATCACGCACACATAGCTACAGACAGTAGCGCGTACAACAAATCACACACACACACATAGCTACAGACAGTAGCGCGTACAACGCATCACGTACACATAGCTACAGACAGTAGCGCGTACAACGCATCACGTGCACATAGCTACAGACAGTAGCGCGTACAATACATCACGCACACATAGCTACAGACAGTAGCGTGTACAACACATCACGCGCACATAGCTACAGACAGTAGCGCCTACAATACATCACGCACACATAGCTACAGACAGTAGCGCGTACAACGCATCACGCACACATAGCTACAGACAGTAGCGCGTACAACGCATCACGTGCACATAGCTACAGACAGTAGCGCGTACAATACATCACGCACACATAGCTACAGACAGTAGCGCGTACAACGCATCACACACACACATAGCTACAGACAGTAGCGTGTACAACACATCACGCGCACATAGCTACAGACAGTATGATGTGATCTGATGTGATTAATGCAGTGATTGTGTCCATCTTCAGGGTTCGGCCCGTGGGCAGCATCAGCGACTCAGACGTCTTAGACTTCGACAGAATGAAACAGGTAAAGATTATCCATATTTTACCATCAAAAACATACTTACATACATATCAGTAATGTATTTAGAATTTCATTTTAGATTTTAATTTTAGTTAATAGTTTAGTAATTAAGTTGTGTTTTTGTCTTTTTTAGTAGTTTATGTGTGTGTGTGTGTGTGTGTGTGTGTGTGTGTGTGTGTGTGTATGTGTGTGTGTGTGTGTAAATGTGTCCATGGAGCACAGACGCAGTCATAAGCAGCACAGGTATATTTGTAGTAATAGCCAACAATACATTGTATGGCTCAAAATTATACATTTTTATTTTATGCCAAAAATAATTAGATATTAAGATCATGTCCCTACCATAAATATATCAAAACTGAATTATTGATTAGTAATATGCATTGCTAAGAACTTCATTTCAACAACTTTAAATGTTATTTAAATGTTATTTGCACCAGATTTTCAAATATTGTCCAAACCATACCTCAATGGAAATATGATTTATTCAGATGATGCATAAATCTCATGACATTTATGCTTTGTGCTCCAGGGTCACACATATATATATATATAGTTATAGTTTAAATGAAACATATATATATATATACATACATATAGTTTAAATGAAAAAATATATAATCTAAACTAAATGAAAATGCAAAATGTTGCCTTTGGCAAATAGCAGAAATATTTATGTTATTCTATTTAAATTGTATCATGTCTTTTATTTTAGTTTCAGTTTTAGTCGTCTATAATAACCCTGTTTCAGTGGCTTTAAATGCGAACGATGTTGTAATCGTCAGGAAATCCTGGAAGAAGTGGTTCGTGAGTTGCACAAGGCGAAGGACGAGATCATTGACGGTATGTTTATTCTCCCGCCGCTCAAACAGCAGGTCAGCGACGCGAAGGTCATGGGTTCGATTCCTCGGCCCACATGCACAAGTGTGACAACGTGCCCCGGTCTGTGTTATGATGCAATGCACTCGTAGCGTCCGACTCTAATAACTGTGTTGTGCTTTATTTCCAGCCATTAGACATGAACTCAGTAGAATCAGCACCACATAATGTCCATCTCCGGACCGAGCCGGACCGAGCCGGTGTATTAAAGCGCACGGACTGACGCGGAGGAACCCTGACGCTTGCACTGATCTACTGTACTTACTGTACGTCCACTTCAGTGCCACGAAGAACGGAGTCCACACATTATTCTCTTAGTCTCTTTAAACATCGGAACATTCTTGGATCAAGATTAATCGATGGCATGATTTATGATATTATATCTTGCTTTCTTTAAAAAAAAATAAATATATTTTTTTTATTAGCTTTTGCTTAAAACAAGCAAAAATTATGCTTTGAATTATGCTCGTTTTAAGCAAAAACTAACAAAAATATAATTTTTTTTCTGAAATAATTTCACTTGTACGGTAAATTAATCTTGATTTAAGAATGTTCAGAAATCTAAAATACTAAGAGAATATATTATGCAGTGCATTATTATTATTATTATAGGTGTAGTATTAGTAGTGTTTTCATATAGGAATCAATAATAATAATAATAATGATATCATTGCACATCAGCGTTAGTCGTTTATATGTTTACTGTTTTAATTTTCCATAAGATCGCACATTTCTCATTACCTCTGTTTTTCATATTTTTTGCCATAATTATGTATTTAATAATCCCTGAAGGATATTATCTGACGAACAGACATCACACGGCAGAGTATTTGTGATCATGTTGGTAATATGTTTATTGGTTGCGAGGACGTGTGGTGAAATATTGTTGTTTATGATTTCTCTTTTTGAACAAGTGCTTCCTGGTTTGAAAAAAAATAATAAAAGATATACACGATGTTTATGAAGTAATGTGTGAAGGTGTGTCGGATGGGATCGAGATTCACACGGTTCATATTTCAGCTATTCATAATTAATAAATAATTTTTCATTGAGAATTTTAATTTTTTTTGTATTTTCAGAAAAAATGCATTAGAAATACTCTGACTAATCATCATAATTATATTTTGATAAGTCTTTCATATTTATTTTAATATTAATAATGCACCGTGTAAATCTGCATTTTAATTAAAATTACATAAAACTAGAATTTATTTTCAGTTTACAAATGCTATTTATATTTAAATATTCAAAAAACGTATTAATATTAATTTTAAAAAATTAACACATTACAAATAATACACTAATATATCAAGAATTCTGGTGATTATATATTTTTTAGTTTATGAATAACTTAAATTTTTTTATATCATCATCATAACTAAATTATGATTGAAGTTATGTTTTGTGTAATTCAGTGCAAATAAAATAATGACATACTATATTAAAAACATAAAATAATACATTAATGTGCTATTTATTCTCAATTTGGACATTTAAAGATATCAAACATGAGGAAAAAACTACAAATCCAGATTTTCAAATATTGTCCAAACCATTCATCAATGGAAAATTATTTATTCAGCTTTCAGATGATGCATAACTCTCATGACCCTTATGACTGGTTTTGTGCTCAAGAGATGTGTACACACACACACACTCTCACACACACTCACACACACTCTCACACACACACACACACACACACACACTCACACACACAGACACACACTCACACACACTCTCACACACACAGACACACACTCACACACACTCTCACACACACTCACACACACTCTCACACACACAGACACACACTCACACACACTCTCACACACACAGACACGAATCATTTGAGTCAGTTTTTTCTTTCTCTATTTTTTGTGTTTCTGATCAATCAAACGCAGACTTCTTTCAAAAACATTACAAATAGAAACGTGTCCAATCTTTCGGCAGCTACTGAGTAAAATACACGAGTTTAAAATCAAACAGCCATGTTTTTATTAAACATAAACCCCAAAATCATGCTTCTTGTAGCCATGGAAACCACACATTTGATAATTATGATCATATTTCTTTGAGCCAGCGACAGCCTTTAAAATGACTTAAAAAGCATTATATTAAAAACAACGAGGCAATTGGTTAATTAATAAGTATATGGTTTTATTAAACAACACCACACACAGTATTTCTGTACAGTACATATTATTACAGATGCTTGTAAATAGCGCCAAAGGCCTGTTACAGTTACAGTATGATCAAATCCTTGTGATATTAACCAAACATATGGACTAATTCAAGATATTAACTCAAACAACTGTAATAATAAAACAACAAAGTACGGTTGTATTTGTACAGTTACAGTTTATTTATGAACTTGAGAAGGTCTATTTTAACCCCTATACGCGTTTATTATTATTATTATTTTTACGTCACCCATGCCTTGTGCGGTCACTGAAGCAATCACGTGGTTTTCCGGCGTATGACGTCATAGATCACGTGCTCTTGGCGAAACGAATCAAGCGCCGATACAGTTTCAATGTGTTGTTTTTCTGATGTTGAACATAATAACATCAGTAATATCTTACCAGGTGAAGCTCGCCATAAAACGAGTGTGTTACCCCCCACCCCCAGGACGCGAGTTTACCGGGGGACACGCGATTTTGAGTTTTGTTGTGGAAACTTGGCAACCCCGGAGCGGAGAGTTATTAGTGTTATCGTAGTGCATGCGCTGCGGGCTTCAGGGGGTGTGTGAGAGCGTCGCGAGCGTTGAACGCCACAGCGGACTCGGCGAACATGGCATCCGGCGAGACGCTGTACATCGAGGCGGACGGCTCGGAGATGCCCGCGGAGCTCGTGGAGCTGCACGAGATCGAGGTGGAGACCATCGAGACCACGGTGATCGGTGACGAAGACGACGACGACGAGCAGGAGCCCATGATCGCGCTGCAGCCGCTGATCACAGACGACCCGAGCCAGCTCCACCAGCACCAGGAGGTGATCCTGGTCCAGACCCGCGAGGAGGTGGTCGGCGGCGACGACGAGTCGGAGCTCCACGGGGAAGACGGCTTCGAGGAGCGGATCCTCATCCCGGTGCCCGCCGAGGACCACTACATCGGGCAGACGCTGCTCACAGTCGCGGGAAAGAGCTCCGCGGGGCGGCTGGGGAAGAGAGCGGCGTCGGGGGGCAAGAAAGCGGGCAAGAAGAGCTACCTGAGCGCGGCGGAGGCCTGCGGGAGGAAATGGGAGCAGAAGCAGGTTCAGATCAAGACTCTGGAGGGCGAGTTCTCCGTCACGATGTGGGCTTCGGGTAAGTCTCGGTCCTCTCTGCGGCTCCTTGTTTATGTTTTGAACGGGGGCCATGTTTTGGGCTGTCGATGGGCGCCGCCATGTTCCCCGAGTCCAGTATGGCGGCCCTGTAAAGATGGCGACGGCGGATTGAAGATGGCGCGAGCGCGCTGCAGCTACCGCGTGTAGGCCGCGAGGCGAGCGCGACCGTTAAAAACCGTTAAACTTTGAATTTCGCCTTCAGCGGGAAGCTATCGCGCGCCACTCTGGATTTAATAAATATATGTTAAGGTGCAAATGTATTTTATTTGAGCGTTTGGAACTGCTGTAGTCTGTTAAAGCGTTACACCGTGTCATAAATACACGCGATAAAATATAACGTTAGGCTATCGTGTCCGTGTTTAATCATAGTTTTTGTCTTTACCAGCTGCGATGGAGAAACTCGAAATCTCTATTTTATAAACGGTTTCTATTTCCGTGATGTCGCCAGGAACAACAACAACAACATTCAAACGATAATGGTGATAATCTAAGGTACTGATTATGTGCTTTAGTCAATGCTAATGTGAGTTTGAGTGACATTTATAGCCATACTGATAGTCATTATGACATTATAGACATTTATGACATACAAAACGCTACAACAGTTAGTTTAACGTTACCTCAGATGTTAAAAATAAATTAAAACAAACATGTTAAAAATGCGAACCAACAAGCGTATTCCATAACAAAGATTGTGTCAGTCATTCAGTATGTACATTTAATCATGTTAAAAATGTTTAATATTTATAAATTAGATAATAAACATATATATATTTAGTTGAGAGTGCAGTGCACTTCCAGATAGGCCCCGCCCACACACGCTTCTGATTGGCTGCGATGTTTGATTGATTATTTCGATTCACGTAGCGCACTGCACTAGGGCTGTCAAATTAGCTGAAAAACTAAATTCGGATTTTGTACAAAAATATTATCAATTTGAATTTAAAAGGCATAAATTCAGTTAGGGAAAAAAACTGAATGAGGCGCATCGCGCTAAATATGACCAAATGCTTGTTTCTTCAAAGTAGGACTGGGCAATATGAGCTTAAATTAATATTTCGGTGGTTTTTGGCTGATTTACGGTATATGGTACATATCTCGGTATTTGGATTAAACAAATAAAGTGAATGTAACCATTTAGGCATATATAATGTGCAATAAGTGTTACAATCACATTACATTCTAACATTGTAGCATATCTAAAAACAAAAATAATGCTTTTAAAGCAAAGTTAAATTTACTAAACTAAAAAATGAAAAAGCACAGACTAAGCTAATTGAGTAAAAAGGCTATTTTGATTACATTAGTCACTTTACAGTTGGTGCTATCATAAAAATACACTTGTAGGTTTAAAATGTCCAACTACAAACATTTCAGCTAAATCTATATTTTAGAGTTATTGTATGGAAAGCCAAATGGTTCAGAATTCGCCTGGTTTTCACCGCCGTGTGATTATTAAAACGGCGTTTTCATAATGCCGCAAGGCGTTAAATAAGCGCCGTTAGGCGCTAAGTTAACGGCAGACGCCACCACACGTTAAAATAACGGCAGGCGCCGACCGATGTTAAGTTAACGCCACACGCCACTTAAGATGCAAATTTATTCGCTTATCTACACGGACACCTCTCATGGCTACGAGGAATCTACGGCAAGTCTGAGCATCCAGTTTGCTGCAGCGCGAAGATGGCAAGGAGAGCTTTTGTTTTGCAGTGTAAATACACTGTAAATGACTGCACTCGCCTTTTGCTGTCTGATAATCCGGGGCCTGATGTCTTTCAGTCATCATTAAACAGGTAAAGATTGTGTCTATGTTCTCCAAACATATTTAGTTAGATACCTGAGTTTTAACGGTTTCTATGTGAATTCTATGTGATATTAGTAAATTTCAATACTATTTAGGGCAGATAGGGTGGATAGTATCTGAACATTTCACTATTAGTTTATTAGTTTAAAGACCGTATAAAGTGCTAATTTTAAAAACAGAGCCTGGTGCTATAAAAGGAATATTTTTCTGAGCACTTTACTATTAGTTTATTATCATATGTCATGGGTTAATAAATATATTTTCTTTCAATTACATTTTGTGCTGTGCAAAAGGTATTTGTTAAGATACACCTTTTTTATTTTGTTTTTTATTTTGTTTTATTTGTTTTATTTTATTGAACAAAATTCATGTGCATTTACACTTCACAGTATACAGTGTTTAAAACAATTTTTGCCATCTTCGCGCTGTATCAAACTGGATGCTCAGACTTGCCGTAGATTCCTCGTAGCCATGAGAGGTGTGTCCATGTAGATAAGCGAATAAATTTGCATCTTTAGTGGCGTGTGGCGTTAACTTAACGTCGGTCGGCGCCTGGCGTTATTTTAACGCGTGGTGGCATCTGCCGTTAACTTAGCGCCTAACGGCGCTTATTTAACGCCTTGCGGCGTTATGAAAACGCCGTTTTAATAATCACACGGCGGTGAAAACCAGGCGAATTCTGAACCATTTGGCTTTCCATATTATTGTGCTCATATTTCATTACTCTCTGTCTGTTTGATGCGCATGCGTTCAGAACCAAGTTTGAGTTTAGCAGAGAATCGTAAAGCAGAAGCTCGTGCACTTCTGACAACAACTTGGACATATTTCCATGGTTTCTAACATTTACAGATGGATAATATACTGTGAAATATAAGTTATGCGTTTATGAAAACAGCACATATCTCAAAACAGCGTGTCTCTGTCGGCAGCACACGCAGCCTTTCTGTCAGAGCTGATTTAAACTCTCACAGATTCATCATTACTGATACACCTCATTAACATTTAATCATATGAGCGGAAGGTTCATGTTTACGCACGTTCGTTAGCAAGCTAGTTTCTTAATCTCGTAATTACATGTTGTAATGACGTAGATAGATACGGGAAGAAGGAGGCGGGAACCGGCGAACATTTAAACACATTTAATAATACAATAAACAAATCCAAATCAAAAGCGGCAGCCCCTCACGGACGACTGCCGCACACAAAACATAAACTAAAATCCCAGGCCTGGTCCTCTCTCGTCTTCCACTGTTGTCACTCCTCATTTAACCCTTCCGAAGCTCCTCCGTGGGACTCGAGACCGGTGAGTGGTGCAGGTGTCGTTCATTACCAATTACTCCACCGGCCTCGCTCCGTTCCCACGGCTCTCGGCCCCGCCCCACTCGTCACATACCCCCATCGCCCCTCGCAGGCCGGGGGGTACTCCCGAGACTGCGCTCTACTCCCCCCCCCCCCCTCCCCCCTCTCCCGGGGGGAGCCCGTCAGGGCGGCCGCGGCGTACCTGGGGGTAAGGACAGACGAGGCGAGAGAAAGGAGACGGAAGGATGAGGAGTGACAGAGAAGAGAGAGGGGAGAGAGGAAAAAAAAAAAACCTCGGTCCGGTTCCCGGACACACTGCCGCTCGGTCCTCAACCAACTGAGCGGCTCACTCGCGGTGCCATGCGATGGTACTGGACCTCTTTGGTGGACGGCCCGATGCCCCTTCCGCCTCCTGGCGGCCGGCGATGGCTCCTCCAGTCGAGGGCAGCCGGCAGCGAGTCCCCCGTTCCCTGCTCCTCCACCAACCTGGCGGATGGCAGCAGGCTCCGGCCCACTGGCGAACGGCGGCGACTCCTCCGCTCCCTCTCGGATGGCAGCCACCCCTCCTCGTCCCAGGAGCACGGCAGCGAGTCTTCCGTCCCACCTGTTCTTCCATTGCTCCAGCACCACCGCTTCGGGCAGCCACTGGCGGTCTCCGCCACTTCCTGCTGCCCGATCTCCTCAGCACCGCGATCCCACTCAGCAGCGAGGGCTCTCTGACAGCGTGTCCCTTCTTCCTCCCGGGCTTCGGCACCAATGTAATGAAGTTGATAGATACGGGAAGAAGGAGGCGGGAACCGGCGAACATTTAAAACATTTAATAATAAAATAAACAAACATAACACTCGTCACACATGTTTTTAAAAGTTTAACTTAAAATTAATTGTACCTGTCTTTGGGCTCTCTTGTGTGAGACGCTAGTGCAATGCTGATATAAAATACAATTAATATGCGTTCTGATGTTTCAGTTTTGAGGTAAACAACATCTTCTCCACATTGATGTTCTCTTTTTCCGCTATATTGTGAATGTGCAGCACCGCATAGAGTGGGTTCAGGCTAAAATTAAAATGTAACGACACCTCGTTATCGCCAAGCTGCCTGATGCACACCTACAATTCAAATGCAGCGTTTTGCATTCGAATGTGGATTTTAATTTTAATTTCGAGAATATTCTAAATTTGATTTATTTTTTTTGACAGCACACAGAAACTCAAATTCATGTCAAACTCAATAATGTAATTTCACATTATTTACACACAATATTCCTATTTTAATATTGTGAAGTAGCTAATTAAATAAATGTGACTTGACAAACTGTCGTGTGTAGTTAGGAGGACACTGTGTTAGATCACCCAAAAATGTATATTCTGTCATTAATATACTCACCCTTATGTCGTTCCAAACCCGTTAGACCTTTGTTCATCTTCGGAGCACAAGTTAATATATTTTTGATGAATATATTAACCCCCCCATAGACCACAACGCAACTGAAATGTTCCCAGGTCCAGAAACGGTAAAACAGTGCACGTGGCATCAGTAGCTCAACTTTGCGTTGTTTATGCACAGGAGAAAGCGCACTCATGTTGAACGTAAACAACGCTAATCATGTTGATTATGTTCTCGGGAAAGTGTCCGATACAGTTTTTCACTGTATATAGTAGAGGAATTTAACGTTTCACAGGTTTTTACTGTAGTATATTTACAGTCTTTTACCGTTAAATTCACTGTAATTTTTTACAGTGTCAATGTCATACATAAGGCCTTATGAAATGCATTAGATTTTGGGGGAATTTCCATTAAAATGTAGTTAAATGTTCCATTAAAACGCGAATGAAGCGATTTTCACGCGCGAATAAAACGAGTAAACTCAAAATGTTCAGGCGTCCAACTATGCGCGATTCATTCGCGTCTGGTTTGAACGCACCTTAAGGGTTTATGACGTTTCATCTAAAGAAACCCCTTAAGGGACATTTTAGGGATATTTTATGCAGTTCCCTTACTCTTAAGTGCGATTTTAAGGGAAAATTGAAGGTGTCCTGATTTCTGTGACCGTTGCACCGTTAAAGGCACAGCTCACCCAAACATGAAAACTATTCCTTTAACTGATTTGAAGCGCTCTGTGTTTCAGATGACAAGAAGGACATCGATCATGAGACGGTGGTGGAGGAGCAGATCATCGGGGAGATCTCTCCTCCGGATTTCTCCGAGTACATGACGGGAAAGAAGCTCCCCCCCGGCGGGATCCCGGGAATCGACCTGTCCGACCCCAAGCAGCTGGCGGAGTTCGCCAGGTCAGAGACGCTCACCTTTACTGCCCCGTTAAACCGATTCAGTGTTTGCTTCCAGTAGGTGTGTACGTCAGGCTCAGAAATACAACACAGGTCTTCAGATGTTCACATGTGGACCACAAAATGGCAAAACTGGCTTCATTCGGGGTAGACAAACGCGAGATAATATCAGGCGGACTCTCCAAGTGATCAATCATATCCAAGATTCTAGATACAAGCCGTCCTCCTGAGCCTCGATGCCGAGAAGGCTTTTGATTCGGTCAATTGGCTTTTTCTTAAGGGTATTTTTACAAAATTACATTTCCATGAGAAATGTATTAAAGTAATTCAAAACATACACTCGAGTCCTACCTCAAGAATTAAAATAAATGGTAATCTATCAAAGACCATCATGTCCTCTGTCCCCTCTGCTCTTCGCTTTGTTTATCGAATCAGGGAAAACTCAAAAATAAAAGGTATTAACATCAAAGACGATGAACATAAAATAGCTCTATTTGCTGAAGACATATTCGTTAATCTAAAGGATCAAACCGAGTCATTAGCTGAGCTATTGGAAACACTACAAACCTTTGGGTCTTTGTCAGGATTTAAATTGAATATTCTAGAAACACAGGTATTGACCTTTTAATTATAACCCCCCAAACAAAATTAAAAAGGATTATTCCTTAAAATGGAATCTTAAATATTTAAGAATAAATATCCCCAATGATATTAAACATTTGGAAATGCTTAATTATGGCCCTATTAATAAAAAAATTAAACTTGACATTGCAAGATGGAATCTTCTACCATTTTATTAACATGAGATCTAGGATATAGAGATGGGTTCGACGAGATCCCTATTCAAGCGATCATTGCAGATGAAAATGTAATAAAAAACAAAATCAATGGATTAAGGTAACTTTCAAAAAATTGGTTTGAGATTATTAAGGATTATAAATTAAACGCATTATGTGAATGTATTGAAATGGGCTTCATATGATTCTGATTTTAAACCAAATACTTTAGACATGCGGTTTAGGCTATGGGCTAAGAAAGGGATCACTGCTTACTGTACATTCACAGATCAAGGACAATTATTAGATTTTAATTCTCTCAAAGAACAATTCCATTTAGATTCCAAGGATTTCTTCAGATATCTTCAGCTCCGACAACATTTCGACTGATGGAGATCCAAATAAGTTCAAATATTCTCTTCAGCTTACAAGGCTGAACCAATGTTAAAGACTAATACTAAACTAGCATTGATGGATTTGCAAGGAGAATCATATCTATACATTAAGGAGCGATGGGTGGTATTACCATCTCAACTGAGGACTGGGAAAATATATGGAAACCACAATGTGCAACTTCTCGTTCTTATTATTGGAGAGGATTTTGCTGGAGAAATAACAATCGTTTTTTCCTTAACACCAAAACAGAAAAATTAATTCCTAGGCAACTCAAATTGTTGGAGACTTTGGATGCTAATCATTTTCATATATTTTGGGGTTCTCCTAATATCAGAAGTTTTTGGAAATATATACATAATGTATTAGAGAAGATTTGAGAGGTCAGTTTTGAGGTTCTGTACACGGGCAAGGTGCCGATAGTTTCCTGGGAAAAGAAAAACAAATATATGTCTAGAATAATTCTTGCGTCAAGTAAAAAAGCTATTACTAGATGCTGGTATAAACCCAATCCGCCACAAATACAACACTGGATTGCCTTTGTAAAAAGTATTTTTATTATGGAGAAAATTACATTTTGTATAAATAACCAAAAAGATATGTTTGTTGAATTTTAGTCCAAATGGATCGAGTTTATAACCCCTATGTTTTTTTGTTATAGAACATATGTTTATATATAAATATTGTGCCTACATCCCCTTTTCTTATGTAAATAGTTTTTGCCATAATTGGAATATAATTTAAAGAGATATATTGATCTATTTTTGTGCAGTTTTTCTTCCCCTGAATCGGGAATATAAGTTGGAAATGCTGTAAAAGGGACATAAATAGATGTTATGACTTGTATCTCTGTCCAATAAAAACTTAAAAAAAAATAATGGAAATCCATAAAAATAAAACTGACTACATCATGTGATGTCCCTGCCAGTTCCATTGTACAAATATCTTGTCTTTGTTGATGTTTAGTGTATGTGTTCAGGTGTTTGTCGAGACGTTTACTGTGTTAGTTGTTTTATTTCTCAGCCCCTTCAGTCACAGCGGAGCTGGTTTTGCTCGGAGCCCCGTCCGGTGAGTTCTAGACTGAATCTCACACCTGAGGGCTTGTTATGGGTCACCGGAGAGCGTCTGGGGTCACGGGTGCAAGTGATCTGAATGTCCTCTGATACGCAGAGCATGCTGGGTAACTGATCTCTGATGTGCTTGTGTTGATGTAGAATGAAGCCGAGGAAGATCAAGGAGGATGACGCGCCGAGGACGATAGCCTGCCCGCACAAAGTGAGTGATCAGAGTCTGTAAGCGGTTGTGCGATTATTGACAAAAAATTATGGGATTTTATCGATAACGATAATTATACCATATTTTGCTCAGTGTGTTATTGTGCTGGTACCAAATTAAATCCGTAGCAATTAAATTAATCTTCGCAACAGAAGCTACGTCTTTAACTTTACAGTTTAACGCAGGACATGCATGCATCTAACATGCATAAATAATGTTTCCATATTAATCATAAAACGTTGAATAGATGCTTTAAATGTGAAATTAAAACCGCCAGCAGGTGGCAGCAAAGTCACTGTTCATAAGTGAGTCACTACGATTGAACCGAATCATTTAAACGAGTGATTCATTTAACAAATGAGTCACTACGATTGAACCGAATCATTTAAACGAGTGATTCATTTAACAAATGAGTCACTGTGACTGAACCGAATCATTTAAACGATTGAATCATTTAACAAATGAGTCACTGCAACAGAACCGAATCATTTAAACGATTGAATCATTCAGGAACGAATCACTGCGACTCAAAACAGTGCTGTGTTTGGGATTATTTCCGTTGAGCAAAACTTGTTATTGAGCTTTTGTAAAATAAAATCACATTTGTTATCATAGTCAGTTTTGGGTAAATAAACATCACACTTCGTGAGAAATTGATTGATTATATTAAATGGTATGAATATACTGCCATGTCTTGAATTTGTGGTCATTATTAATAGACTGAATCATGCCGTGAAAGAACATCGCACATCATTAAAACAACAATTAGGGTATTATCGCACACCCGTAGTAAGCGGTCACACGCTTCTCCTGTGTTTCTGACAGGGCTGCAGTAAAATGTTCAGGGATAATTCAGCCATGAGGAAGCACCTGCACACCCACGGCCCGCGGGTCCACGTGTGCGCCGAGTGCGGGAAAGCCTTCGTGGAGAGCTCCAAGCTCAAGCGGCACCAGCTGGTGCACACCGGAGAGAAGCCCTTCCAGGTACGCCATACGCTATTATGAGGAGTACACCTCCATGTCGAGACTACACTGTAAAAAAAAATCCTGTAGAATTTTACTGTAAAAAATAAATAAATTACATTACAGTTAAATACCGTAAACTGATATAATGTTAATATACCTATCCTATTGAAGTACATCTGTTTTGTAGCTTTGTAATACACTGATAACCACCAACAGCAGGAGTCACATGATGAACCAAAGCAGCTTTTAAATGTTAACATGTATAGATGTACAGTAACATTCACACGAACACTAATCACCATCACACGTCAAACTCAAATAATGCAATTAACATTCATTAGATGTAACCGTACAACCCTAACATTCACAACTGATGAGAGAAAACATTGTTGTTTCAATGCAATAACATCAA
Source organism: Schizopygopsis malacanthus (assembly GCA_027474115.1). Lineage (NCBI taxonomy): Eukaryota > Metazoa > Chordata > Actinopteri > Cypriniformes > Cyprinidae > Schizopygopsis > Schizopygopsis malacanthus. The sequence goes on along the minus strand of CM049864.1, from coordinate 64,862,804 downwards.
ATGTAACGCAGGGAATTATGAAAATATAAATTTACGGTTATTAATCTAAAAACGGTATGTTACCGTAAAATGACATGTGACGTCCGATACAGTGTTTCACTGTATATAGTAGAGGAACGGTTTTACTGTAGCATTTTTACTGTGTTTTACCGTTAAATGCATGGTAATTTTTACAGTGTACTGCTGGACCATCTAGAAATGTCATGCATTGATGAAATACATTAGATTTTGGGGGATATTTCCATTCAAATGTTTCTGTTTTAATGGTTTAACTAAATTTTTGTAATCGAAAAAGCATGTCTAATTAATTGAAATCACGAAACATAAAATTTAACAGCAATTATTTTTTAATTTTTTTGAGCCCATTGAAATATTTATTTTTCTAAAAATCGAGAATCAATCAAAATTTTGGGGGGATTTTTTTGTTTTTTTTAATCTCCAAAATATGATTTATTTTTAGATTTTTTTTTTTTTTTTTTTTTTTTTAAAGTTGTAATAGTATTATTATTATTACTATTGCTTTGCGAAATACATTCTACTGTAATATGATTATGGCTGGGTGATTATTATTAAATTTTTCAATTTTATCAATTAATTAGAATTTAATGTTTTGCCACAATTAATTTTTTTTAGAAAATTGAGGAATCGCGATAAATATTATCAATGTTATTAATATTATAATATTATTTAATGTCGTAGATACATTTTCGAGTTGACTAATAAAAAATGGTCATAAATCGAGAATCAATCAAACATAAAAAAATCAAGATTTTTTTTTTTCAAATCTCCAAAATATGATATTTATTTAAAAAATATTATTTATTTTTTTTGTTATTGAAGCAAAATGTTTGTTTGTCATGCTGTAGAGCAGATCTCTGATGCGGTGTAATGTTTGATCTCTGCTCCTGTGGATCGTGAGCATGGAGAGCGTCTCTAACCGTGGTTCTCTCCGTCTAGTGCACGTTCGAGGGCTGCGGGAAGCGTTTCTCTCTGGACTTTAACCTTCGGACGCACGTCCGGATTCACACCGGGGACCGGCCCTACGTTTGCCCCTTCGACGGCTGCAATAAAAAGTTTGCTCAGTCCACCAATCTCAAATCACACATTCTGACACACGCCAAAGCCAAAAACAACCAATGAACGCGTCCTCGAGCGCCTCGGACTCCAACGAGGCTTCGTATCACGTCCACGGATGACGCTTTTTACCACAGAGACAGCAGTCACGTCATTCTTTTCCACTTTTACTTCTGCCTTCATTGATATATCGCTTTTAATTTTCTATTTCTGCAAGTGTGCATATTGTACACTTAAGCTGTGATCATGAGTAACAGCTGAGCGCTTCACAGACGATGAGGATGATGGTGAGGATGATGATGATGGTGAGGATGATGATGATGAGGGTGATGGTGAGGATGATGATGAGGATGATGGTAATGATCAGGATAATGATGATGATGGTAATGATGATGGTGAGGGTGATGATGATGATGAGGGTGATGATGATGATGATGGTAATGATGATGATGGTGAGATGATGATGATGATGATGATGATGATGAGGATGATGGTAATGATCAGGATAATGATGATGATGGTAATGATGATGGTGAGGGTGATGATGATGATGGTAATGATCAGGATAATGATGGTAATGAGGAAGATGATGGTGATGATGATAGTTTCTTCCTCCTGGTGTTTTGTAGGTTGTGACGGATCAGTAATAATCTGGACGCGTTCGGTAAACCGTCGTTGTTTTCTTTCTTAGGTTGTATCGTAACGGTCTAAACCATGAACTTTGCTTTGTTAATATTTACACCTCGCCTGTATTTCAGCAAACTGCTATTAAAGAGGGAAAAATATGATTAATTTGCCTTTCTGGAAATCTAATCAAATATTATACAGTCAAAACATTTGACATGTTTGTGTTATGTAAAAACTATCATGGTGTTTATTAGTATTTATAACCTTTATATTTCAGTTTATCATATTTCTATATATTTAGATTTTAGTAATTCGGCTTAAACATATTTTAGTTAGTCGACCATTTGTGTTATTCGTTAATTATAAAATAATATTTTTTAATTTTATCTAGTGCCGTCAAATGATTAATCGCATCAAAAATAAGTTTTTGTTTACATAATATATGTGTATATTTAATAAGCATATATAAATACAAACACAAGCATGTATATATTTATGAAAAATGTTGTTGGTGTTAAAAATATCAATTTAAATATTTTCAAAATACATATTTGTTTGTGTGTGTGTGTGTGTATATATATATATATATATATACGTAATAAATATACACGCATTATGTAAACAAACACTTATTTTGAATGAGATTAATCGTTTACATTTTTTTTATATATATTTGTTTTAATTTTGTATGGTTTTTTTATAACTAATTTCTGTCAGACATTGCTTGTAAATTACACAAATAGGTAGTTAAATACGTTTTTGTTTACATATATGTATATTACGTATATATAAATACAAACACATGCATATATGTATTTTGAAAATATTATAGTTTATATACAAGTATATTTTATTTTATAAACAATTTTTCTTAAATGTATACATGCATGTGTTTGTATTTATATATACACCAGTGCACATATATATATTATGTAGACAAAGGTTAATTTGAATGCGATTAATCGTTTGACAGCACTAATTATTTTACAATGAGTGCTATTTAGAGTCTAGTTACACTGGATGGGTTTGAAGCGTTGAAGGAGTCCGTCTTGTTTGTTTGTGGGTCGTTATTAGTTAATGTGTTTCTCTACATCTGTGTGAACTTGACACATGACTTGTCAAAGCTCTTGGTTCTGATGAATGATGATCAGACGTTAATGAGAAGGACTGATTAGAGCTGATGGTGACCTCTAGTGGCCGGGCTGGTCATCACTCGCTCTTCAGTCCTATTCATCATCAGCGGATCATTTGCATATCAGCGGCCTTAATGCTCGTTTAATGTGTGTCTGGTTCTTGATGACGGTGTAGTGATGATGAAACACTGTCAGTCGTTCTCTGCTCCGATCCTCCAGCGACTGAGCTTTAATTAACACTGATTAATCGTTTGATTAAATTAAGACTCAACAGCTGCTTCACATTCAGTGACACACTCACTCACTCACACATGTTGTTTTTTATGGTTTACGGGGACTCTCCATAGGCGTAATGGTTTTTATACTGTACAAGCTGTATGTGCTATTGCCCTACACCTACCCTACACCTAAACTTAGCTACATTTCTACTTTCCCTCAAAAAAACTCACTCACACACACACACACCTCTCATGTCATTATACAAATTTGTGTCCTCATCATAAACATACACACACACTCAGTCACACACTCAGTCATACTCACACACACACACACACACTCGCTCACACACACACAAACGCTCTCACTCACACACACACACACACAAACGCACTCACACACACTCACTCACACACTCACACACACTCACTCACGCTCTCACACACACACACTCTCTCTCACACACACACACACTCTCTCACACTCACTCACACACACACACACACACTCTCTCACACACTCACACACACACACACACACTCTCTCACACACACTCACTCTCTCACACACACACACACACTCACTCACTCACTCACTCACACACACTCACTCTCTCACACACACTCTCTCACACACTCACTCACACACACACACACACTCTCTCACACACACACACTCACTCACTCTCTCACACACACACACACACACACACACTCTCTCTCACACTCACTCACTCACACACACACACACACACACGATTGTAACAGCAGTAAAGGTGTGTTTGTATTCCACATCATTTGCGTTTGTCATAATAACTAATACACAGATAACAAACCCGTTCATTCAGACAGGGACCGTGTTTCATCAGATCGAGAAAATAATGTTCAAAGATCTGTAGATGTTTGTATGATGAAGGTCGGATGATCAGACTCCTGAGCAGAAGACACAACATAACTCGCATCACATTTGTGCATGATTGAAAACACGTGAGGCTGTTTCTAAACTCAGCTGCAGTTTACAGCAATAGTTCACCTAAACATTCACTGAAAATGTGTTCAATCTCAATGGAAGTGAATGGGTGCCGTCAGAATGAGAGTCTGATAAAAACATCACAATAATCCACAGTCCATCAGTTATCATCTGGAGAAGACAAAACCTGAAACTAATCCAGCATTACGACGTTTATAATGTTCATAATAACTCTTCCTCGGTGATAAAGTGCATCTGCTGTCGTCTCTCACATCAAAATCAGTCTCATATTAGTTTTGAGCTGTTTAGATCTGTGTGGATTTCTCTCCTGATTCAGACCAGAACACGTTATCACTGAGGAAGAGTTATTATAGATTATATCTTCTCCAGATGATAACTGATGGACTGGATTATTGAGATGTTTTTATCAGACTCTGGTTCTGACGGCACCCATTCACTGTGACTGATGTCTTGGCTCAGATCAGGTGTGTTGATTTGGAAATGATGTTCTCCACAGAGGTATGTTATGATATATTGCTGATGCATTATTAATGTTTCTCATGTTGATATTTCACAGTGGTGCAGGACAGGTATGATTAGATGGGATTTGTACATGCAGAAATATGTTTCCATGGTAACCGAGACATCCCACCGAGACGTCAGGAGCGCTAATATATATAATATATCCTTTAATAATACATATTAGTCTGGTGTGATATGATGTGATTAACTGCATTAGTCAAAGAGTCCGGATCAATCTGAAACGTGCTGCATGACACTACATTAAATATATATAACATTTATGTAAATATGTAATGCAATTATATATATATATATTCGTTTTTTTTTTATTGTGAATACATTTAAAATAATTGAAATGTAAATAATGGATACTTATTCATTATTATAATCTAAACAACTTATAAATGATATTTCATTTTAATATAAAGTAATATATATATATTAGTGCTGTCAAATTATTAATCGCATAATAAAAATAATTGATGTGTGTACTGTGTATATTTGTGTATATATAAATACAAACACATGCAGTATATATTTTGAGAATATTTACATGTATATCAATTTTTATATTATGTATATTTAATATACAAACAGCACATTTGTCTTAATATATGCATGTGTTTGTATTTATATATACATAAATATACACAGAACACACATCAATTATTTTTATTTTGGATGCGATTAATAATTTGACAGCACTAATATTTTGTGATTTATATTGTATTTAAATAATAAATAATTAACATATAACATTTACAAATGAAATGTATGTAAATACAATATAATTATAATTTTAGTATATAATGTTACATTTATGTAAATAATATTTAAGGCTAATATGTTTATTGTCATATAGAATTCATTTATATAAATATGTAATGTTGAAATAATTCAATTCTAAATTTAGTATATATAATTTATGTAAATATAATCTAAACTTGCTTTGGACAAAAGCATCTGCTAAATGATTTAAATGATGTAAATATTAATATATCATTTTAATAAAAAATTAAATTTATGTTTCATATTTGAGAGATGATCAGAAGATTAAATTTAGGATGGTTTCTGTGTATCATTTTATGAACAAGCCACAAAACCAGTCATAATTTTATGAAATTGAGATGTGTGCATCATCTGGAAGCTGAATAAATCATATTTCCTTTGATGTATGGTTTGGACAATATTTGAAAATCTGGTGCAAAAAAATCTAAATATTGAGAAAATCATCTTTAAAGTTGTTCAAATGAATTCTTAGCAATGCATATTACTAATCAATAATTAAGTTATGTATTTACAGTAGGATTATGATCTTAATATCTAATGATTTTTAGCATAAAAGAAAATGTATTCGTACACTGTCCATCCTAAATAGTATTTAAAAATAGAATTAGTATGTCCCAAATTATAATATGTTTTAAAAACCATGCCAAAGATTCCCGGATGGTACTACTTCCGACCAGAACTACAAACACGCATAAAAAGAGTTTAGAAACTACAAAAATGGCGGATATGCGCGACCAACGGACTTAAGGAAGTCCTTTACGAAGAAACGGATTTGAGTGATAAATAATCAATGTCTAACTTGATCAAAAAAATATAAATTTAATGTTATCCACGTTATATTTGATCTGCAGCAACACTGTGAGCTTTTATAATGATACGTTTGGTCGTAAAAGCATCATTATGTGAACACATGAGCAGATTCTCGGCATGATCACAGACCCGCGATGTGCTTCTTTATTTCTCTCCAATACGGTAAGAAATCTAATTAAACAACATGTGGATGATGATAACTGTGATGAGATGATTGACAGGCGGTTTAAACCGTTACAGGATGCGTAACTAAGCAACCGAGTGTCTCTTAAAGAGACAGTACTGTGTCCCAAAGTGTGCATACTATTCTGATACATACTCAGAAGTATGCACTTATTCTTCAGAAGGACTAATCACATTAAATATTAACCAGAAGCACATTTCCCTCCGTTAATAATGCATATGCTTGGAATTGCTTCTGCATGTATTATGATTCTTTGTTGATTTCTCTCCGCAGGTATGAGTCGTGTGTCTGTGCTCGTCACAGCTACTTAATTAGCTCATGAATATTTAAGCTCCGTCACTCTTTCTCTCTCTCACTTTAGAGAAAATAATAGAAACCACTCAAAATCAGAGACTTGTCCGAAGATTTGATATAAATGATCAGTTTTTCATGCTGCAATGGTTCGTCAATAAAAGAACACATTCGTTAATTTGCAGTCTGATGTGAGATGTGTGGAAAAGGCTAAGAATATAAAAAAAAGTTTTTGACACTAACACAACTTCATAGTGAGCACTAATGGTGCTCCATACATAACCGGGTCAAAATGACACGAACACGAAACATGGCTATATCTCTTTAAAAACAAATAATAATAATCTCAGAAAAACAATTGATGCCTATTTTGTGGGCCATAAAGCATTTGCATCCCTTACTAAAAGCTATACATTTTTTAATGCATCCAAAACAGACCCAAATGCATTATGAGGGTTAAGAACAGTCCTTAAAGGGACAGTACACCCAAACAAAACCATCTCTAAAAGTACCATATTTCATGTTATATTTAATATTTATTTTACTTGAGTAAATCAGTAAGTTCAGACCTAAAATTGTGGTGACTTTGTTCACTTCTGGTGACATATGATGGCATAATAATATCAATAGCCCCTATATGGCTGATGTACTCAATGGCTGCATATAAGCTGAAATCAAAAACCATACGAACTTAAGCTCCTCAGTTTTAGATTTTAAAGGGACAGTACACCCAAAAATGAAACTTCTGTCATCATGTACTCACCAAACCTGTATGAATGTGTTTGTTCTGCTGAACACAAATGAAGATATTTTGAAGAATGTGGAAACAGAGCAGTATTTGTTTTCCTACTATTGAAGTCAATGGTGCCCCAAAACAGCCTGATTACAAACTTTCTCCATTCCTTAGTGTTCAGAACAAACACATTCATACAGGTTTGGTGAGTAAATGACAGAGTTTTCTTTTTTGGGTGTACTGTCCCTTTAAAGACCGAGTCCTTATCCGTCTGTGTTTGTCTTCACTCTGGAGTGAAATGTTTGGCCGTTTTGACTCCGTCTGAGCGGTACGTGGATTTTGGCCTCCTGGAACCAAACTGCACATCTTTCACCCCCTCCACACCTCCGTTCCTTTGAACAAACACAAGAACTCGCTGACTCCTGACGAACACGAGCATTAACACTTCTTCTAAAAATAATCAGCCAGTGCTGCGCCTTCTGCTTCGTCAAACACATCATCTTCAGCTCTGCGTTGATCCTGAGCTGCTTCTTCTCTGTGTTTCTGCTTAAATACCTGAAGAATAGCTCATCTGAGATTCCTCAACATCGTCAGCGCTCATTTACATACTAAAACATTGGTTACACTTTAGAATAGAGAACACATTCACTACGACTTTTTCCCTCAATAAACTCCTAATTTACTGCTTACTACTAGTTAGTAAGGTAGGCAATACTTGTCTGTAAGAGTATTCCTCTTGTTGGACTTAGTCTTAATTCGCTCTTCCACAAAATAAAGCCTAAAAGCTCTTAAATCAGAGCAGAAAGTCTTAAATTCGTAAAGTCGTGGCATTAAATGTTGCATGAACTACAAAACAGTTATCTTCCTCAGTATTTTAATCTTGTTTTCCAGTGCAAATATCTAAACATCCTTAAATCAAAACACGTTTGCTGGAGATGCAAAATGAACAAGAAGTTTTGTTTTACGGTTTTATTATTAAAACAAGAATAAATATCCGCCAATGGGAAATTAAAACTTTAAATTTAAGTTGATTTCATTGACAGATTTGTTGTTCTTGTGATCATGAACTCACTTCTTAGGTTAATTTAGCATCGCCAGTAAATATATCTTGATTTAAGAATCGTATAGGCCTTAAAAAACAACAGCGTTTCCTTCAATTTATTCCTTAAATCTTCCTTTCTTGGTTGTAAAAAGGTTTTAAAGTCTTAAACATACCTTCAAAAAACCTATATAGTTTTTCAAGCGCACGCACCAAAGTAGAGTCCATTTACACGATTCTTCTATTTTTGCCGAAGACGTTTCGCTGCCTTTTCTGTCTTTTATTACCAAACGCTTATCGCATTGCGAGTCATTGAACAAGAACACGTGTATCATTTTCACATTTTATTTAACACAACGTAACATGTTTGTATATTATCCCATAAAACAAAGACATATACAAGTCGTAGTATTGTTTTACTATATGCAGTATTTAAGTTGTGCTTAAAAAACATCGTCCTCTTCGTAAGTCCGAGATTATAATAACACGCGTACGGTGGCCTGAAACGCTATTAAAAACCACAGAAGTGAAGTGCAAAGTCCTCCTTTATAACGTGCTTTGCAGAACCCACTCGGACTGGGACAGCGAGGATCTTCCGTTGCGTATCTCGCCCGAGTCCATCTGGGGAATATCGCCGCCGCTCATGGATAAGCTGCGTTTGGAGCGTAGCGGCTGCGCGTAGCTGGCGTACGCCGGCTGTTTGCAGGAGTTTACGTTGAGCGAATGACGTCGACTGACGCGCACGTAGCCCGCCGGGATCGTTTGATAGTTTTGGAGCGGCGCTCTGCGCGGCGTCGGCGTCACTATCATGGAATAGGCGCGTACGGCCGGACGCACCTTGGCCGAGTTGTTCCTGTTGCTGTTGTCCGGTTCTACGTCGACTTGCGTGTCCGTGCGCGCCGGACGAACGGGACCGGGAGACGCCGGATGCCAACTGTGGCTAGCGGCGGACGAGGTGACGGTGCAGTCTGGCTTGGACGCTCGGGATGGGATGGATTCACTCTGCGGCGACACCTTCCGACACGCGTCCGGACCCAGAACCTGCTTGGACATGGACTTGATGATTCCGCAGACCTGGTGAGAATGAATGGATTAAGACATTAAAACATTCCCCAACAGTTTCATAGACAAGGCTTAAAGGGACAGTACACCTAAAAATGATAATTTACTCATCCTCAAGTAGATCCAAACCTGTATGAATGTGTTTGTTCTGCTGATATTCTGGAGAAGGTGGGAAACAGAGCAGTTCTGGGTTGGATCTAATTGAGAGCGAGTCAATGATGACAGCATTTTAATTTTGGGGTGTACTGTCCCTTTAAAGGAGTAGTTCACTTCCAGAGGATTTCAGGATTTCGCTCCATATAATGGACTTCTATGGTGCCTCTGTCCAAAATGTAGTTTACAAGCAGCTTCAAAAGGCTCTCAGCCAAGTAAGACTGGTTTTATCTAGCTAAACAACTTCAAAACATCTTTGCATGGTCACTTTGTAAATACTAGGTCGGTACTTATGCAGCGATGTTGGAGGAGAAAATTAAATTGAGGCGCTTTTAGATGTACCCTAACTCAGTGTTTACCAACCCTGTTCCTGGAGGCACACCAACACTACTCATATTCCAGCTTTTCCTAATCAAACACACCTGAATCTACCCATCAGCTCTTTAGTAGAGGACCTGAAATATATTGGACCGATAAGGGAGTGCACTGTTGGTGTGCCTCAAGGAACAGGGTTCCCTCGCGGTCTTGAACCAGGGAAAAAAGACGAGATGAGACAAGGGTTTAAGGGTAAAAAAATCTAAAGTGTTGCACAAAACCAAAATGATAAAATAACCGTTTCGGTCTAGTCCTAGATTAAAATGCACTGTTTGGCTGGTTTAACCTAAACCCTGTCTGTGAAACCGGGCTTTAGACACAAGATTAAAGGGATAGTTAACACAAGATGCTAAACCTAACACAAATTAAGATGTATTTGTGACCCTGGACCCCAAAACCAGTTTGAGAAAGCTGAATAAATAATATTTCCATTGTTTGGACAATATTTGAAAATCTGGTGCAAAAAAATCCAAATATTGTGAAAATCATCTTTAAACTCATTCAAATGAAGTTCTTAGCAATGCATATTAATAATATTCCACATTTTTGGAGAGTGCACATGCACGCATTTTCTCCTGAATGTAAACAATGCTGATAATGTTGATTGGAACGACATGAGGGTGAGTAATTAATGAGAGAATTTAAATTTTTGGGTGAACTGTCCCTTTAAGAAGCACCCTCAGCGATTTAACTCTGGAGCCGGGTCTGGTTTTATCTCTTAAAAAATCTCAGAATATTAAATTATGTATATTTTGAGAGTCGTAACACTGCAAAAAAATATATATCTTACTATTTTTGTCTTGTTTTCTTGTATAAATAGCTAAACATTCTTGATTGAAGTTGCATTTACTGTACAAGTAAAATGACTTAAGATATTAAGTCTTGTTTTCTGTAAAAAAAAAAAATCAAAATTTAGTTAGTTTTTCCTTAAAACAAGTTAAGCAAAAACTAACATTTTGATTTTTTTTTTTTCAAAAACAAGAATTAATATCTTTAATAATTTTACTTGTACAGTAAATGCATCTTGATTCAAGAATGTTTAGATATCTACGCTAGTCAACATTTTGAAGTGGATCAAAACCTTTCATCAAAGTTGTCCTAAAACCAAAATGAGTTCTTGTCTTAGGACAACTGCGATGCTCTTTTGTGATCCACTTCAAATGTTGACTACTTTATCAGAAAACAAGAAAACAATATCAGATTTACAGTAAAAGCACTTGCAATGTTTCATTCCGTACACTCTAAAAAAATGGTGCTATATAGCACCAAAAGTGGTTCCCTTATGATTATGACCAAAAATACTGTACAATATACAGTAAAAAACAGCAGCTGGGATTACCAGAATTTTACCGCAGAAATACAGTAACGACATTTACATTAAATTTACAGTTAAATACCGTAAACTGATATAATGTTAATATACCATCCTATTGAAGTACATCTGTTTTGTAGCTTTGTAATACACTGATAACCACCAACAGCAGGAGTCACATGATGAACCAAAGCAGCTTTTAAATATTAACATATATAGATGTACAGTAACATTCACACGAACACTAATCACCATCACACGTCAAACTCAAATAATGCAATTAACATTCATTTAACAATATTAGATTTAACATGCAACCCACAACTGATGAAAAAAAAATCGTTATTTCAATGCAATAATGTAAAATTTTACGCAATTTATGGATATTAACTGCTTTTTCACATCCTAAAAACGGTATGCTACCGTAAAATAATGTGACGTCCGATACAGTGTTTCACTGTGTATAGTAGAGGAACGTAACGTTAACCATTTAACAGGTTTTTACTGTAGCAGTCTTTTACCGTTAAATTCACTGTAATTTTTTACAGTGCACCATTTGTTAGAAACGTTGATAATTGCGCAAACCTGATACTCGGACTGCGAGCGCACATCGCCCAGCTCCAGGCCTTTATCCACACCCTCCTGCTGGCACCCCCGGTAGCGCACGATGAGGAAGATGATGAAGGCCAGGACAGACGCCACGATCAAGCCGCCGATGATGACCACGATGGTGCCGCCGAGGAACTGCGACTGCATGAAGTGACAGCGAAGGTACTGCGGCTCGGTGGCGAAGTGAACGCAGCCCACCACACGTGTGGCCGTGAGCGCCGTCAGGGCGTCGTCGTAGATGGCCAGAACACAGAGATCGTACGTGGTTCCCGCTGCCAGGTTGTTGACCGCGATGCTTTTACTGCTCGAAGGAATCATTCTGAAAGAAACAGCCATCAGCTAATATTGCTACAACCAACGTGCATCATTCAGAACATCATTAATGGTATATATGACCCTGGAGCACAGACGCAGTTTATTTGTAGCAATAGACAACAATACATTGTATGGGTCAAAATTATACATTTTACTGTTATGACAAAAATCATTAGATATTAAGATCATGTTCCATGAAGATATTCCTACCATAAATATATCAAAACTGAATTATTGATTAGTAATATGCATTGCTAAGAACTTCATTTGATCAACTTTAAAGATGATTTTCTCAATATTTAGATTTTTTTGCACCAGATTTTCAAATATTGTCCAAACCATACATCAATGGAAAGCTCATTTAATAAATAAAAGCTCATTTAATAAATCTCAATTTCGCAAATTTGACGCTTATGACTGGTTTTGTGCTCCAGGGTCACATTGTAATGGGAAGAAACTTAAGTACCTTTGAGGAAGAAAAGAAATGCAATTGCAAACGCAACACTTTGTACAAATAATTCCCAGGGAAGTTATTAAAACGTGTTTGAACCTTTATTTTTAATAGTTTTATTTACTGTACACTCACATGCAATTACAGTATTGAATGAATCTTATGAACCAGCTCTTTTTAGTGAATCAAACCCGTACGGAGCAACCAGTGCAGTCTGATTCCCAAACGTCGGCTTTTTTTTGTGAATCAAACTTCTTTTCTTTTCTTTTTTCTTTTTTTTATGTTTTAAAAATGTTGAATGTTTAAAAAAAAATATAAGTTTTTTTGTGTTATATGAACATTAAGGGAACATTACAATGTATCATTTTGCAAACATCATGGGAACGTTACTTTTGAATGTTCTGAAATAAATAGTAACATTTACAAAATGTTAGATTTCTAACTAAAATGTTTCAGGAAAATCGTTAAAGTTAGAAAACTCATTAATGTTACAGTAAAGACGTTCCGTGTTAACAGAATTGAGCTGAATAACGACACCATATTCTGTAGACTTCAATTAATGTCTTCAATTAATACAAATTTGTTCAATGTGACATTTGAACATTGCCTGTCTGAACATTTTCTGAACACACGTTATTTCTAAAGGTTTTCTGAATGCTCAAAACGTCCATTTTTTATTTCTTGGTTATATGAACAGGTAACATTTCATTGTATCATTTTGCAAACATCATGGGAACGTTACTTTCAAATGTTCTTAGAATGTTCTGAAAGTAGCAACATTTAAAATGTTAGACAGACATCAAACTGAAACGTTCCATGAACGATACATTTAAATTGTACAACCCATTAAAGACCATATAGCATTGAAAAGATGTTCTCTTAATTAATGTTACAGCAAGAGTGTTGCTCAGAACATTGCGTGTTAACGAAGCTGAATAACGACACTATTCTGTAGTGCTACTTTACACGTGAATGTTGCTTCATAATTAATTGAATTTTAAGAAATTAGACATTTCAGTGTTTTATTCATCTGTCTGCGCACTGCTCTTTCTGAAATGCTGGAATATTTAAAGGCGTGATTGATTGCGATTTCACGTTCTTAACGTTAGTGTGTAATGTCGCTGGTTGAGCAAAAACAATACATGCAAAGTTACGAAGCTGAAAGCTCAATGCAATCAGAGATATTGTCTTTTAAAACTGTCAGTTTAATGCCTACAAAAACAGCTCATAGGGACTACAACGAGCTACTTCCTGGGTTTGTGACATCACAGACCCAGATAAACCCCGCCCCCTGGGAACACACAGAAAAGGGGGCGGGGCCATGCAGTGCTGATTTAGAGAAGAGGAAGAGAAAACGTAAAAATCTATTCATATATGAATCGCGATTCTGTCTTCTAACGGATTCACAAATTAATATGTTTTAAAGCAGCGGTACTTAATACTGTTCCTCTGCATCTCTCTCTCTCTTTCAGATCCTCAGATCAGCTCCAATTATACCCTTATTTTCATAGCAATGAGAAGCGTTATACATGGACACCAGTGCGGTTGCCGTACTGCATTAAAGCGGGATGAAACAGTATATTTAACACTAACAGAAGCAGTAGCATTTACTAATAACACTGTATCTAAAAGTACGAGACCATAATAAATAAGCTTTCCTGTAGCTCAACTGGTAGAGCATGGCGCTAGCAACGCCAAGATCATGGGTTCGATTCCCAGGGAAAGCAAGAGCTGATAAAATGTAGAAACTGTAACTTGAATGCAATGTAAGTCGCTTTGGATAAAAGCGTCTGCTAAATGCATAAATGTAAATGTAAATAAAAAAACACCATTATTAGCCGTGCTTGCAGATGTTCTGCGCGATCATCTACACTAATATCCTCTGCGTCTCATTCGGGCTCAAATTGATAAACAATATAGACGACGCCATTGTTTATGATACAACTGGAGCACTGAGCTGAGGGGCAGGACCCAGACGCGCACTAGAGGCGGTTTAGCCAATCACAACACACTGGACCAGCTAACCAATCAGAGCCCATCGCGTATTTCTGGGGGAGGGGCTTCATAAAAGCAGGAAGTAATCAGAGCATTTAGTAGAAGGGACAAAGTAAAATTATGTGAAAAATTATGCATTTTTTCAACAGTCTTTACAGTCAACCTCCCCTTTAGCAGTGTTTAAAACCAAACAGGCTCACCTGTATACTAACGAGTCGTCGTAAGTGCCATTGTATTGGACCTGGAACATCCGAATCCCTGGAATATTCCTCTGAAAGTTGAACTTCACCAGAGCCGTGGACGAGGTGATCTCCGAGATCAGGACCCTCTTCTCCGGTCCACCCTTGTTGCCCGTCGACGAGCCTCCGTCTCCGCCCGTCTTTGCAGAAGTGGCGATGTCGGACGACCCCGGATCCGGTTCTTGGACCATGCTGGTGTCGTTAGTGAAATGTGGAAGTTTGGTGATGAGCAGGTCCACCGTCTGCTGCGCCTCTCCGGACGGGTTGGAAGCGGCGCAAGTGAACGATCCAGAGTCCTTGACCGTGCTGATCAGGATGTCCAGGGTCCCGTCCGAACGGAGAATGGTGCGGCTGGAGTTGAACACCATCTTCCCATCCGGAGCGATCCAGTGGATGACGGGATCCGGGTCGCCTCGGGCTTTGCAGCGCAAGGAAACCTGCTGGCCTTCGAGAGCGCGAGTCTCTTGCGAGTGTCTAGTGATGAGCGGCGGCTCGCAGAGGAACTCCTCCTCGGAGACGGTCCAGAAATAGCGTCCGGCGAGATGCTGCGGAGCCGCGCAGGTCTCCAGGTCATCCTCGCGCCGCAATCGCCGAAGCCACAGCAACTCGCAGTTACAATGCAGCGGGTTTCCTCCGAAACTCAACGCAAAAGACGTCGGACCCAAAACGCCAGATGTGGCTAAGACTCCGGCGCGCTGGAAAACCGGATCCGGCGGGAGCTTTTGGAGCTTATTGGACATTACATCCAGACGCTTGAGCTTCTGAAGCCCGGAGAAGGTTCCTTCGGGTATGTAGTTGATCATATTGTGGTCCAGGTTTAAAGTGTGCAGGTTGGTCATGAGCTGGATGGCGATCCACGGCACGCTCTCCAGGTTGTTGTAGGATAAATCCAGCTCTTCCAGCGCGACGAGGTTGTTGAACGCTCCTATGTAGATGTGCGTGAGCTGGTTGTTGTTGAGAATGAGATGGTGCAGCTTGGACATGCCGCTAAATGTATCGTTGGTTATGTGCGTCAAGCGGTTGCTGTCTAGATGAAGGGCGCGGAGGTTCTCCAAATCGTTGAAAGCGTGAGGCACCACCAATCCTATCGTGTTCCTAGAAAGCGTCAGGTCCACCAGTTTGGTCATGTTGGCGAAATCCTTCCGCTTGATGCCCGTGATGAAATTGTCCCCCAGACGGAGCTCGACGGTGCGTCTGTCGATGTTTGGAGGGACGAACAACAGCCCCTTTTTATCACACAAGGTTGCCAGATTGGGAGGCAAAACCTGGCAAATGCAGCGCTTGGGACATACTTGGATCTTCTGGGCCTTTAACGCCATTACAACAACTATCAAATAAACCAGTAGCGTCTCCATCTGGATTGCGGGTATTGGTTAAACAACCTGCGGAGAAAGCAAACAGAGAGCGGTGCAAGAAATTAGTACTTAATTCAGCATGACACATTAAATTAATCTGAAATCATGAAAAATAAAATCTATCAGTTTCCACTAAAATATTGTACAACTGTTTTGATGATAATCAGAAATGTTCAGCATATTATGATGATTTCTGAAGATCATGTGACATTGAAGACTGGAGTAATGATGCTCAAAATACAGCTTTGATCACAGAAATAAATTACAGTTCAACACATATTCATATAGAAAACAACTGTTTTATATACTAATAATATTTCAAATTTTACTGTATTTTTAATCAAATAAATGCAGCCAGAAGAGACTTTAAAAAACACAGATTACGACAAAAAATGTGTGCATGCCCTTGCATTGCATGCACGATGAGTCATTGATATTTATTTATATTTATTAATAATGCCTAAATAAATGCTAGAAGCTTTCATGTTTAGTAGCAAAACAGATGACATCATCACCAACACACATGGGCTAAAATTTACAAAACCCTAATTATATATATTATTTTCTATCTTTAATACATGTGCAAACTAGTGCTGTTAAACGATTAATCGCATCCAAAATAAAAGTTTAGTTTACATTTATATATGAGTGTGTACTATATGTGTATGTATATATAAAGATATGCATGTATATATTTAAGAAATATATGTTGTTTATATATTAAATATTGATATATATATCATATGTAAATATTTTCAAAATAAATACTGAATGTGTGTGTGTGTGTTTATATATACATAATAAACAAACACAGTACACACAGATATATTATGTAAACAAATAAAACTTTTATTTCATATGCGATTAATCGTTTGACCGCACTAGAACTAATCCTGTGACGGCTCGAGAAGCTTTCATTTCTTAAAGCTCACGCTGCACTGACGCGCTGTGTTTGATATGATAGTGTTGATCCTTTCATCTTTGTGTTTGGCGAGATGAAAGACTCCTCTGGCCTCCTCAGAATGAGTCTGATGTCGAGCATCGATCAGGAGAGACGCGTCGTTCCCTCGCATCGACTCGCTCGCTCTTCATCGCCGCTACTGTTACTCATTACTTGTGCGGGATGAGAAACATATTCTCTGAATGACTCTTGAGTCCTTGACGAGAGATAACATTTCATACCAGCTTCTTTACAAGAATGCTTCATGAAAGTTTAATCGATGATGTTTAATTATGCGTGCATTTACAGAGAAATCCGAGAAATGGCTTGTGGTTTCTGTTGCTCCGCTTTACAGGGAGTTTCTAACATGCACTGAAATATCAGAGTGGTTCTTGTCGCTTCTGTCATCTGTAACCTAGGAAATTAACGTCTCGAGCGCCCGTGTGCGCTGTGAATGCATGCGCCCCTGTGATCATGAGAGAGAGAGAGCTGGCATCATTATACTGCCATGCAGACAATAGAGGAGAGACCTGCATGTAAAAACAGCCGATAAAAGTGAAGGATGGAGGTGACATCTGACAGCATGGAAGAGCAATGACAAAGAGAGCGTGCTAAACTAGAAAATGCATGAAATAAACAGCACAAACATGCGTGCCAATTCATCTTTGTCACATATAAAGGCCACAGCTTTAAATAATGACATGCTGCCGCTGAGCAAACGTACGTGACCGTGTTTGCAAAAGTGACACAATGCCTGGTCCCCGCTAAAAGCGTTTTCCTACCATTCACGTTCAGTTATAAAAATGCTATTTCTGAAGGGAACATTGTATCAATGTTGTATTATAACATTGTATCAATGTTTCAGCGTCGTATCATAACATTGTATCAATGTTTCAGAGTCGTATCATAACATTGTATCAATGTTTCAGCGTCGTATCATAACATTGTATCAATGTTTCAGCGTCGTATCATAACATTGTATCAATGTTTCAGCGTCGTATCATAACATTGTATCAATGTTTCAGCGTCGTATCATAACATTGTATCAATGTTTCAGCGTCGTATCATAACATTGTATCAATGTTTTAGAGTCATATCATAACATTGTATCAATGTTTCAGCGTCGTATCATAACATTGTATCAATGTTTCAGCGTCGTATCATAACATTGTATCAATGTTTCATTGGTGTATCATAACATTGTATCAATGTTTCAGCGTCGATAAAAAAAATATCGTAACATTGTATCAATGTTTCAGCGTCGTATCGTAACATTGTATCAATGTTTCAGCATTGTATCATAACATTGTATCAATGTTTCAGCGTCGTATCAGATTGTTAACGGCTGGTCTATTGTATCAATGTTCGGGCAGGACATCATCGTCATATCATAACATTGTATCAATGTTTCAGCGTCGTATCAATATGATGTTAATAACATTGTATCAATGTTTCAGCGTCGTATCATAACATTGTATCAATGCCTAATACATCTTTCATCGTCGTATCATAACATTGTATCAATGTTTCAGAGTCGTATCATAACATTGTAAGCAAACAGGATCAATGTTTCATCGGTGTATCATAACATTGTATCAATGTTTCAGAGTCGTATCATAACATTGTATCAATGTTTCAGCGTCGTATCGTAACATTGTATCAATGTTTCATCGTCAGGGAAAATGTATTTTTAAGAAGTATCATAACATTGTATCAATGTTTCATCGGTGTATCATAACATTGTATCAATGTTTCAGCGTACATCTTATTCGTTTATTTTCATCACCAATTATCGTAACATTGTATCAATGTTTCAGCGTCGTATCGTAACATTGTATCAATGTTTCAGCGTCGTATCATAACATTGTATCAATGTTTCAGCGTCGTATCATAACATTGTATCAATGTTTCATCGTCGATTAATTCCAAAATATCATAACATTGTATCAATGTTTCATCGGTGTATCATAACATTGTATCAATGTTTCAGCGTCGTATCGTAACATTGTATCAATGTTTCATCGTCGTATCATAACATTGTATCAATGTTTCATCGGTGTATCATAACATTGTATCAATGTTTCAGCGTCGTATCATAACATTGCATCAATGTTTCAGCGTCGTATCATAACATTGTATCAATGTTTCAGCGTCGTATCGTAACATTGTATCAATGTTTCAGCGTCGTATCATAACATTGTATCAATGTTTCAGCGTCGTATCGTAACATTGTATCAATGTTTCATCGTCGTATCATAACATTGTATCAATGTTTCATCGGTGTATCATAACATTGTATCAATGTTTCAGCGTCGTATCGTAACATTGTATCGATGTTTCAGAGTCGGATCATAACATTGTATCAATGTTTCAGAGTCGGATCATAACATTGTATCAATGTTTCAGCGTCGTATCATAACATTGTATCAATGTTTCAGCGTCGTATCGTAACATTGTATCAATGTTTCAGCGTCGTATCTTAACATTGCATCAATGTTTCAGCGTCGTATCATAACATTGTATCAATGTTTCAGAGTCGGATCATAACATTGTATCAATGTTTCAGCGTCGTATCGTAACATTGTATCGATGTTTCAGAGTCGGATCATAACATTGTATCAATGTTTCAGCGTCGTATCATAACATTGTATCAATGTTTCATCGGTGTATCATAACATTGTATCAATGTTTCAGCGTCGTATCATAACATTGTATTATTTCGCAAACATTGTGGGAATGTGTTCTGAAACAAGTTACATTTAAACGTTAGATGAACGTCCAACTAAAACGCTTCAGGAAAATTTGTTTCATAAATGATGTATAAATCACGTTTTGTGCTAACATAAAAAAAACAGCTACCCAGCTAACAAAAATAAGAATTTGTCACGACATTATACATGTTATTTCTGAATGCTCGAGATTTTTTTTAAACGTTTTGCTAATGTTTTGTCTTGGAGACAAATGGAGAATATGTTATAATTTTGCAAACATTATGGGGAACGTTACTTTTGAATGTTTTCTGAACATTCTAAAACTAGTAACATTTAAAAAACATAGGCGAACGTGCAAATAAAATATTAGATAATTGTGTAAATAATGTTTTTGTAACGTTTTGCAAACATTAAAAACCAAATGACTTGGAAAGAACGTTCTGAAAACATTCCCTGTTAGCATTGATCATATTCATATAATCATAACACACTAAAGCTCACGGGTCAAGCACAAATGACCCGTCTCGTTAGTGTTTAATAGACGGGTGATGTCACACTCTGCATATCAAATGACCTTCATCAGCCGCTTTATTGAGTCTGTGTCGCTGGTGTTGTTTGCCAACCAGCTGGCTGCATTAGTTGGCAAAGCGTCGCTACTTCCCCCAGAAACACCGCTGTGAATGTGTTATTGGCTCACAGCGAGCCGTATTCTGTTATTTCCCAGCCAGCTCTGCGTGACGGATCTCCCGTGATTCTGGATGGAACAGTAGAGCTTGGGTCTGTCGTACGTGTCTGTTTCCACACATTCAACCCAAAGCTAATGACGCTGGCACGACTCGAAACCTCTGCCTTTCAGATTCAACCCATCAAACAGTGGCGGAGCTGGGATGTTTTCATGGGGGGGGGGTTAGCAACCAGCCTGGGGGGAACATAAATCTTCATTATTTCAATATAAAAATGTGGTTGACTATAAGCTATTTTAGTGCCTAAAACATGGCTGAATACAATTAATTTCTACTTAATTGTAATTGAGATATTTGTAAATTATTATATCAAGTAATACTGAGTTAATATGACAATTTTTGTATTATTCCTCATTCCTCAGGTATTTTAATAAAGGGGCTCACTATAGCTTAATTGCTCTGTCAGATTGGTTTTGCCTCTCAAAACCCCCCAAAACGTGTTCTCTAACACTACACACTCATGGATGAGACATGTTAGTGATACGAATGTGAAAAAGACAACAGCACATAAATGCCTGATTGTAAAATTAGTTGTTTTATGCATTTAAATGGTTTCATTTTCGTTTGTACTTTAAAATGAATGAAAAAATTGCGCATGTTTTCTAGTATAAGTGCACTGTGCTCACATTTACTTGTGCATTAAATTACTAATTAAAATACATATCAGCTTGCGCCTTATTGTGATCTGGAATTGCACGAGAGCCTATATTTTAGTATGCATTCGAGAGACGTTCTGAAATGTCATGCATACATGCATGCACAGTTTGCAGCTTTAATCATCCTTTTGGTGATTTCATGACTTAACTGACGACAGAACTGCGTCGTATGCTCATAGTTTCTTGTGCGCTTATTTATGATGACGCATGCGCCGTGAGCACAGTGACAGGAAAGCTAGTTTTACTGACATATAGCCGAACAGCATCTCATTGTTCCACTGAAGCACATTTGACTCGCGCCTGGCGCTGAGGTAAAGCTGAAGCACGCGTCTGAAAAGTCTCCCGTTTGGATTATTTAATAAAGGCATTTCTTGTCAAGAAAAAGGGGACACAAACTGCAGTTTTGAGCAGGGTGTCCACGCCCACCTCTGGCTCCACCCCTGGCTCCGCCTCTGACTCCGCCCCTGCCACTAAACACCCAGTGACTCACTCTCATGTCGCTCCAAACCCGTTTGCTCTTATGATTGGCTGAACACAAAAATGCACGTTTTGCTAACATTCCCATTCAGTTATGAAAACATTAGTTCTGAACACCATTCTTTTAAAATGGTTCAGAATTTTTTTATTAAGGGAACATAACATTGTATCATTTTGCAAACATTATGGGAACGTTACTTTTTGAATGTTCTCTGAATGATCTGAAACAAGTGTAACATTTACAAAAGTGCACTGTATAAATGTTTCAGCAGATTTCTTGTTGTTTTAATTTTGAACAAAAATACGTTTTGAAAACTCAAAAATCTGCTGAAGCTGGTCGCCTTAATATTTTGAGTTCTCAACTTTTTTGATGTATAAATAATGTTTCTGTATTAACATAATAATGTTAGCTATTAAGCTAACAAAAAGAATGTTTACGAATGTTCAAAAGATCCAGTTTTTTAATGTTAAGGAAACATGCAAACATAGAATGCTATTTTAGAACAATTTAAAACAAGTCGCAACATTTCATAAATCAGATGAACATCCAAATGAAATGTTTCAGAAATAAACATTTAATGACCAATATATGTTTCTGTGCTAACATTTCGAGAACGTTATTAAACACCACATAACTTTAAACAATGTTCGAACTCATTTTATGAACGTTTCTTGAGAGAAGCTTGCCAAAACTTTGTTATATATACTTGATGAATGCTCTAAGAAACATTTAAAAAATATATACATTAAAAAAACATTGTTTTGGGTGAAAATAAACTAAAAGTACAATGTTGCAAGAAACACCTTTTAAATAAAGTTGAGGTCAAAAGTTTACACGCCCCTTTCATAATCTGCAAAAAATGTGAATTATTTTACTCACTGATGCTTTAGAAGAAAATAAACCATGCATTAAGAGCTGGGGGGGGGGTGAACACTTTTGAATTTGTACTCTATAATGAACAGAAGAAGAAACAAGACTCCATCTCCAGTAAATATATCTTGATTTAAAGAAAAACAGACTTTTTGCAGCGCATGCAACGTTTATGACCACGACTTCATGCATTTAAGACGTTCAGCTCTGATTTAAGATAATAACAACAATAATAATAAGTAAATATTACTAAACAGCCATAGCTACCCAACTGCCAATCACATATTCTAAGAGTATTTTATGAAAACATTATTCTTAAATATATTAAGAATGTTATTTTTCAATGAACATTAAATGAAGATTCCATTCTATTATTTGTGACATTTGAATATTAAAAACACCGTGCTTTATATTTAAAGACCATTTCTTCTCGGCCAAGCGTTTGAGGAATATTATTCATAAATGTCTTTTAAACATACAAAACATATATATATGGATGTTTTATGCGAACGAGGTCTGAGAGCGTGCATCATACGGACGTTTCCTTTCCTTTGCATATTAAATATTAATAATGTTACAAGAACATTCCATAAACACAATCCTATTTCCATAACCTGTACTGAGATGTGTCTGAATGCCTGGAAACAGAGAGGGTATATTTAGCCACGATCATAAAAACATATGGATGCTTTGATATGAATAAACACCCATGCATCAGATCTCAGAGCATCACTAACATGCTTCAAACCAACCAATGACTGCCTGAAGAGCCTGTCTTCCTTCACATGCACGCATGCACCACCCTAAACACTCATGCATCAGATCTCAGGATCTCTGAGCACATCTCTACAGCCCCAAACACTCGTGCATGTTCTTACACAAGCGAAATATTAATAATCATGTAACGCAAAGATCGATGCGTGTTGATGAAACGAGCATCCGAAGCCCGTGGTCACGAGGGACTCGATGTAACATCGCAGGAATAGAATAACCGAGTCAGATGCATTGCACGCGATCTCTTGATGACGAACCCGGCCATGCATCGTAGATCTCGAGCGCGGTTTGTGACCTTGCAGATGTTCTGATCGAGTGCATTGGTTAAATGCGTTATTCTGGGGTTCTGTCTCATACTGTGCTCGTGTCTCCGAGCGCATCTGAGGATGCATGCATGGAACAGCACATCATTTACCTGTAGAAGATATCAGCGCTTCACGAGGGCAAAGCACGCCGCATTTCCACCCAAATCAGCATCTCCTTCCTTCTGATGACCCTCCCTCATCAGGACCTCCGATGCGCGTGCACGCGACGCAGCTCATTCTGTGATGTATGATGTATGATGATATGTTCATTAGGATTCTCCTTTAATGAGACCTCCAGCCGGATCTCCTCTCCGCATTACGCCTGCATGCACCCAAATCACCAATCCTAGCACGGCGAGGGTCGCCTCATGAATATTAATTAGGACACGCTGCAGCCTTCCAATCGAACGGCGCGCTTTGGAATATTAATCAAGCACGCGGACGTTCAGACGTCACACTCATTGTTCTGGTATGAGACTTCTGCTCTTCTTTATTTGGTAATATATCACAAACTAGTCATTAGCAGCACGGGTGTATTTTTAATAGAAAATATTACATTGTATGGGTCAAAATTATAATTTTTCTATTATGCCAAAAATCATTAGATATTAAGATCATGTTCCATGAAGATATTCCTACCGTAAATATATCAAAACGTAATTATTTATTATTAATATGCATTGCTAAGAACTTAATTTGAACAACTTTAAAGGTGATTTTCTCAATATTTAGATTTTTTTTGCACCAGATTTTTTAATATTGTCCAAACCATACATCAATGGAGATATGATTATTAATCTTCAGATGATGGTTTTGTGCTTCAGGGTCACATATCTCTCGGGTTAAAGCATGGAACCCGCCAGACACGTTTCATATCAATAACTACATTAAGGAAGTGTCTTACAAAATAGAATTTATCCTATAATATAATTTATGAAATATAATTTATCCTATAATAAATATAATTTATAAATAGAATGAAATAAAAAATATAATTGATTATAAATTGAATAAAATAAAAATATAATTGATAAAAAAGAATGATAAATATAATTTATAAATATAATTAAATAAAAATATAATTTATTATAATAAATAGAATTTATAAATATAATTAAATACAAAATATAATTGATTATAATAAATAGAATAAAATAAAAATATAATTGATTATGATAAATAGAACGAAATTAAAATATAATTGATTATGATAAATAGAATTTATAAATGGAATTAAATAAAAAAATAATTTGATTATGATAAATATAATTTTAAAAAATAAATAAAAAATTATTGATTATAGTAAATAAATAAATAAAAATTATGATTAAATAAAATTGAATTGATAAATTATGGAAAATAGAATGTATTAAATAAAATTAAATATAACAAAATAGAATTGATTATAATAAATATAATTTATTACAATAAATAGAATTTATCCTTCTAAGCATGTTTAATATTTCATATAGCCTACATGTGAATTCTGTAATCAAGGAAAATAAACTATTTTCCATCTTTTTGTTCATTGCCTATTTACTCAAGATTATTTTGCAAGGATTTGGAATTCTATATTAACAGAATTATGGAGTGTGATAGAAATGTGTATATTTGATGTGTTTTTATACAGAAATCGAACATTTGAACAGTAAAGATCATCATATTATACATTAGTTTATTTTATTAATACCATATAGAAGACTCACATTTTTCACATTTTATGACTTTAAATGATATGTAAATCTCTTGCAACAACAAAAAGCATGGAAAACATACAATGCTATATGTAATTTAATATAATTTTTTGTCCAAGCAGCTAATATTAATTTGATCGTGTAATATGCAATACCTCTTGTTCTTGTGGCACTGAATTAATAAAGCATTAAAAAACGTATAGTATATTTTATTTAACATTCTATATTTTTAACACGACCTCTTTGTGTTCCAACGGTTTTGCTGCTATACATTTTATTGTATAAACCCGTAACATTAATACATTGTTATATAATATCAATCTGGAATTGTTGACGTTATTTTGTAGCCGTCTAATGAGAAAGCGCGCCCGTGACGTGCAGCGCGTATCCTCCAATGAGCGCGCTGCTCTCGTGAATATTAAGCAGCAAGCCTTCGCTGTAGTAGCGCTGGTCAGAGAACACGCCTTCGTGCAGACAGCGACTCGATCGTGATGGAGCAGGTCTGAGATCAGTCTGTGTCTAATGCAGTGCAGCGCTTTCTGTCCTCCTCATATTAAAGCCGACAGCACAGCA
>CM049864.1:64784304-64829304 GCA_027474115.1 Schizopygopsis malacanthus | reverse complement strand
CTTGTTTGTAACTCACTTAAACACTGCAGGGTTATTATAGTTAATTAAAACTAGTGCTGTTAAGCAATTAATCACGATTAATTACATCCATAAACGTTTTTGTTTACATAATATGTTATGATAATATGTTGTTTACATAATATGTCAAGTCAAGTCACTTTTATTTATATAGCGCCTTTAACAATACAAATTGTAACAAAGCACTGCACAATATCAAAATAGGCAAATTTTGTCAATAATGTAAAATGACAGGATTTAACACTCAGTTATCTGCTGAATGCATTTCATTATTGAATTTAGTAATGGCATTGTCCAGCTTAGTTCAGTTTAAATAATATCTGTGCAATCAAGTCGATGATTGTGCTGGAAATAAAGTGTCCCCAACTGAGCAAGCCAGAGGCGACAGCGGCAAGGACTCACGAAAACTCCATCGGTGACAGAATGGAGAAAAAACCTTGGGAGAAACCAGGCTCAGTCGGGGGGCCAGTTCCCCTCCGGCCAGACACAATCAGTAGTTTGTTCCAACTGCAGCAAAGTCAGAGTGTAAGTGGTCCACTGGTTCCAGGGGTCTTTCCCCGATGGATGTCTAGGTGACGAGGTCCTCACTGGAGATCTGTCTCTGGGGCTCATCTCGGAGGGGTTGTCATCGTCTCTTCTCAGGTGTTCGGTCATCTCTATCGTTTAAGGGTAGGATCCAGACTGAAGCTTGTGTAATTCCTAACTACCACGGGATGTTAATCCCGTGGCAGTAACATAGAAACAGTAAGACAATTAGCGTAGCAGCTGCTCCATCCAGGAATAACCCTGGATGAAATTATCAGTATAACCCAAGCTAAAGCATAATAATGTGCATTTGTTCAGATAGACTGGCAGTACAAGATTGTGAGATGCATTATATGAATGCTTGGCTAAAGAGATGCGTCTTTAATCTAGATTTAAACAGAGAGAGTGTGTCTGAACCCCAAACGTTTTCAGGAAGGCTATTCCATAGTTTAGGAGCCAGATATGAAAAAGTTCTACCTCCTTTTGTGGACTTTGCTATCCTAGGTACTACACACACACACATACACACACACATACAGTGTATATTTATATTACAGATAAATATATATTATTAAACAATAATAATAATATAGTATAATATGTAACACACACTCGATGATTGTCTCACATAACACACACACACACAACACACACACCACACACACACACTATCTCGTTATTTAAAACAAATATAAACGTGACAACACACACAACAAATTTACTAAAATTTAAAATGTAAAATTAAACTAATTATAAATATTACTAATTAAAAATATAACATACTTTATATTTTATCCCATTCTTTAATCAAAATATATGGTAATATATTATTTTAACATAAATAAAATTAAGCCTGTTTAGGAATTATTTATAAAATATTTATAAAAATGTAAATACTACTACTAGTAATATTTGTTGAACTGCAATTTATCTAGATGTAGATTATGTAGATAAATAAAACAAAAATGTACTGCATTAATTTTATCCCCAAAAAATATATCAAGTTATTTTTCTATAAATAAAAGTAAGTTTTTACGCACACACACACAATCTCTCACTAGCACACGCACACAGACACACAGACACTCACTCACTCTCACTCACTCACTCACTCACTCACTCACTCACTCACTCACTAGAGTGACTCACTCATTCACTATTTTGACACTGTTCGTCTCAACACTAGAGAAGCTGTGTTTACCGCGGTATGTTCGTCTCGAACACTAGCGAAGCTGTGTTTACCGCGGTATGTTCGTCTCGAACACTAGCGAAGCTGTGTTTACCGCGGTATGTTCGTCTCGAACACTAGCGAATGCTGTGTTTACCGCGGTATGTTCAGTCTCGAACACTAGAGAAGCTGTGTTTACCGCGGTATGTTCGTCTCAACACTAGAGAAGCTGTGTTTACCGCGGTATGTTCGTCTCAACACTAGCGAAGCTGTGTTTACCGCGGTATGTTCGTCTCGAACACTAGAGAAGCTGTGTTTACCGCGGTATGTTCGTCTCGAACACTAGAGAAGCTGTGTTTACCGCGGTATGTTCGTCTCAACACTAGAGAAGCTGTGTTTACCGCGGTATGTTCGTCTCAACACTAGAGAAGCTGTGTTTACCGCGGTATGTTCGTCTCAACACTAGAGAAGCTGTGTTTACCGCGGTATGTTCTGTAGCGAAGCTGTGTTTACCGCGGTATGTTCGTCTCAACACTGGAGAAGCTGTGTTTACCACGGTATGTTCGTCTCAACACTAGAGAAGCTGTGTTTACCGCGGTATGTTCGTCTCGAACACTAGCGAAGCTGTGTTTACCGCGGTATGTTCGTCTAGAACACTAGAGAAGCTGTGTTTACCGCGGTATGTTCGTCTCAACACTAGCGAAGCTGTGTTTACCGCGGTATGTTCGTCTCAACACTAGAGAACGCTGTGTTTACCGCGGTATGTTCGTCTCGAACACTAGAGAAGCTGTGTTTACACGGTGGTATGTTCGTCTCAACACTAGAGAAGCTGCTGTTTACCGCGGTATGTTCGTCTCAACACTAGAGAAGCTGTGTTTACGCGCGGTATGTTCGTCTCAACAGCTAGCGAAGCTGTGTTTACCGCGGTATGTTCGTGCTCGAACACTAGAGAAGCTGTGTTTACCGCGGTATGTTCGTCTAGAACCACTAGAGAAGCTGTGTTTACCGCGGCTATGTTCGTCTCAACACTAGAGAAGCTGTGTTTACCGTGGTATGTTCGTCTCAACACTAGAGAAGCTGTGTTTACCGCGGTATGTTCGTCTCGAACACTAGAGAAGCTGTGTTTACCGCGGTATGTTGCGTTCTCGAACACTAGAGAAGCTGTGTTTACCGCGGTATGTTCGTCTCAACACTAGAGAAGCTGTGTTTACCGCGGTATGTTACACGTCTCAACACTAGAGAAGCTGTGTTTACCGCGGTATGTTCGTCTCAAAAACACTAGAGAAGCTGTGTTTACCGCGGTATGTTCTGTAGCGAAGCTGTGTTTACCAGCGGTATGTTCGTCTCATATATAAACACTATGCGATAGCTGTGTTTACCGCGGTATGTTCGTCTAGAACACTAGAGTAAGCTGTGTTTACCGCGGTATGTTCGTCTCGATAATACACTAGAGAATATGTTTCCAGACGTGGTATTTGTGTGCTCAACACTAGAGAAGCTGTTTTTATTAAACGCGGTATGTTCGTCTACATTCTAGAGAAGTGTTGCTTTACCGCGGTATGTTCGTCTAATGAAGCTGTGTTTACCGCGGTATGTTCGAACACTAGAGAAGCTGTGTCTTACCGCGGTATGTTCGATGTATAGAGAAGCTGTGTTTACCGATATGTTCGTCTCAACACTAGAGAAGCTGTGTTTACCGCGGTATGTTCTGTAGCAAAGCTTTTTTACCGCGGTATCGTCTCAACACTAGCGAAGCTGTGTTTACGCTGTATGTGTTAAAACTAAAGCTGTGTTACTGCGGATTTTATGATAGCAAAGCTGTTTTTACCGCGGTATGTGCAAACTAAAGCTGTGTTTACCGCGGTATGTTCGTCTCAACACTAGAGAAGCTGTGTTTACCGCGGTATGTTCGTAAAATAGAGAAGCTGTGTTTACGGTATGTTCGTCCAACACTAGACGAAGCTGTGTTTACCGCGGTAGTTCGTTCAACCTAGAGAAGCTGTGTACCGCGGTAATTTTTTGATTCGTCTCGAACACTAGCGAAGCTGTGTTACCGCGGTTTTCAGTCTCGACCATAGAGAAGCTGTGTTTACCGCGGTATGTTGTCTCGAACACTAGAGAAGCTGTGTTTACCGGTATGTTCGTCAACATAGAGAAGCTGTGTTTACCGCATGTTCATCTCGAACACTAAGAGCTGTGTTTACCGCGGTATGTTCGTCTCAACACTAGAGAAGCTGTGTTTACCGCGGTATGTTCGTCTCAACACTGGAGAAGCTGTATGTTTACCGCGGTATGTTCGTCTCAACACTAGAGAAGCTGTGTTTACCGCGGTATGTTCGTCTAACACTAGAGAAGCTGTGTTTACCGCGGTATGTTCGTCTCAACATAGCGAAGCTGTGTTTACCGCGGTATGTTCGTCTCAACACAAAGCTGTGTTTACCGCGGTAGTCGTCTCAACACTAGCGAAGCTGTGTATTACCGCTATGTTCGTCTCAACTAGAGAAGTGTTTGATACCGCGGTATTTATGGTAGGAAGCTGTGTTTACCGCGGTATCTTCATGTCTCGAACATGAGCTGTGTCTTACCGCGGTATGTTCGTATCACTAGAGAAGCTGTGTTTACCGCGGTATGTTCGTCTCGAACACTAGAAGCTGTGTTTACCGCATGTTGTCAACATAGAGAATTTTGACCGGTATGTTCGTCTACTAGAGAAGCTGTGTTTACCGCGGTATGTTCGTCTCATTGCTACGGTATGTTCGTCTCAACATAGCGAAGCTGTGTTTACCGCGGTATGTTCGTCTCAACACTAGAGAAGCTGTGTTTACCGCGGTATGTTCGTCTCAACACTAGAGAAGCTGTGTTTACCGCGGTATGTTCGGTAGAGAAGCTGTGTTTACCGCGGTATGTTCGTCTCGAACACTAGAGAAGCTGTGTTTACCGCGGTATGTTCGTCTCAACACTAGAGAAGCTGTGTTTACCGCGGTATGTTCGTCTCGAACACTAGAGAAGCTGTGTTTACCGCGGTATGTTCGTCTCGAACACTAGAGAAGCTGTGTTTACCGCGGTATGTTCGTCTCGAACACTAGAGAAGCTGTGTTTACCGCGGTATGTTCGTCTCAACACTAGAGAAGCTGTGTTTACCGCGGTATGTTCGGTAGAGAAGCTGTGTTTACCGCGGTATGTTCGTCTGTGTTTCGATCGTCTCAACACTAGAGAAGCTGTGTTTACCGCGGTATGTTCGTCTCGAACACTAGAGAAGCTGTGTTTACCGCGGTATGTTCGTCTCAACACTAGAGAAGCTGTGTTTACCGCGGTATGTTCGTCTCGAACACTAGAGAAGCTGTGTTTACCGCGGTATGTTCGTCTCAACACTAGAGAAGCTGTGTTTACCGCGGTATGTTCGTCTCGTCTCAACACTAGAGAAGCTGTGTTTACCGCGGTATGTTCGTCTCAACACTAGAGAAGCTGTGTTTACCGCGGTATGTTCGTCTCGAACACTAGAGAAGCTGTGACCGCGGTAGTCTCAACACTAGAGAAGTGTTTACCGCGGTATGTTCGTCTCAACACTGGAGAAGCTGTGTTTACCGCGGTATGTTCAGTAGCGACCGCGGTATGTTCGTCTCGCTGGAGAAGTGTTTTACCGCGGTCTCAACACTATGTTACCGCGTCTAGCGAAGCTGTGTTTACGGTATGTTGTCTCGAACACTAGAGAAGCTGTGTTTACCGCGGTATGTTCGTCTCAACTAGAGAACTGTGTTTTACCGCGATGTTCGTCTAGCTAGCGAAGTGTTTTACCGCGGTATGTTCGTCTCTAGAGAAGCTGTGTTTACCGCGGTATGTTCTGTAGTGAAGCTGTGTTTACCGCGGTAGCTAGAGAAGCTGTGTTTACCGCGGTATGTTGTCGAACACTAGAGAAGCTGTGTTTACCGCGGTATGTTCTGTAGTGAAGCTGTGTTTACCGCGGTATGTTCTGTAGAGAAGCTGTGTTTACCGCGGTATGTTCGTCTCGAAGCTGTGTTTACCGCGGTATGTTCGTCTCAACACTAGAGAAGCTGTGTTTACCGCGGTATGTTCGTCTCAACACTAGAGAAGCTGTGTTTACCGCGGTATGTTCGTCTCGAACACTAGCGAAGCTGTGTTTACCGCGGTATGTTCGTCTCGAACACTAGCGAAGCTGTGTTTACCGCGGTATGTTCGTCTCGAACACTAGAGAAGCTGTGTTTACCGCGGTATGTTCTGTAGTGAAGCTGTGTTTACCGCGGTATGTTCGTCTCAACACTGTCGTGTGTGTTTGTCTGCAGGTGCAGGACGTCTTCGATGAATCTCCGTTTTACGTGCCGGTGGATAGCGTCAGTGTCATGAACGGCACGGATGAAGGTCTGTCCGCAAACTTCTGCACAAAAACTATTTCATTCACCCCAAAATAAAACAATGTATTATTAATTTTAGGCAAAATATTAGACGTGCTAAAATTATTGCATTGTGAAAATTTAGCAGATTTTCTCTGTAAATCTCATTCGGAATAAAATAATGACTTTAATGTGAGACATTTTATTTAAATGGTCAAATGTTTATGCATCGTGCTGGTATTTATTGTACTGTAAATGCATGCTGATTAAATAAAAAAATATGATAATTCTAAAAAAATGTAGTTATTTTTAGGAGCATAAAGATTTAGCGTTTTAACAACTAAACATATTTAGTAATTTTCTCTAAATATTGTTATGTAATCTCATTTTTAATGCAAAGTAATGTAATTATTTTAATGTGAGAATTATATATTTTTTAAATGTTAAAATGTTTATGCATCGTGCTTGTATTTATTGTACAGTAAATGCATGCTGATTAAATAAAAAATATGATAATTATAAAAATATTAGTCATTTTTTGGAGCATAAAGATTTAGCGTTTTAACTATTAAGCACATTTTCTCTCTAAATATTGTTTTATATAATCTCAGATATAAAGCAAAGTAATGTAATTATTTTAATATGATAATTATTTGTTTTTAAATGATAAATGTTTATGCATCATGGTAGTGTTTGTTGTATTGCATATTTATACTGAATTAAATATCAAAATAATTTGGACTAATTATAATTTGATGAAAAAATCTAAATATTTTTTAAGCATGCAGATTTTCTGTAATGCTAAATAATCTGATTATAATGACTTTAATGTGAGTGATTTATTAAAGTAATTTATTCACGAGTCAAATGTTTAGATCATGGCAGTACTCGTACTGTATTGTGATTTAACGCTGATTTTAATCACAGATATATTACAGTAGTGAGAATGTGATGTGAATCATCATCACTGATATGTAAATGAGATTAAACAGTGTTAGAAACTACAGCACTAACATAAAACCCCAGGTTCAGCATCAGACCGCAGAAACCACACATAACCGCAGCACTGATATTATTATGATTCACGTGAAGCTGATCATGTGTTTATTATTACTGTAATATCTGTCTTCTCAGGGATTCTGGCCTGGGTCACAGTCAACTTCCTGACAGGTGAGACGTTATACTGTGAGATTAATAAATAATGAGCTTATTAACATGAAGTCAAGTCATCTTTATTTATATTAGGGATGTGCACTACACTGATCTTACGGTTCGGTTACAATTATCACCTCATCGATTCGGTTCATGTATACAATTTTGTCAATAATTACAAGCAGTCAGACATATGAACTGAACCTTTAATTGTACGTGCTCAAAGAAAACATGCTTCTTGAATGTATCACACTAAACTAAGTCTGTGCACAGAAGACAACAGGAGCGTTCAGAACACATACACAGAATACTTGGCACTGACGGGGTTAACAGCATGGCTCCCTACACCGTGTCCATGGCTCCCTACGCTGTGTCCATGGCTCCCTACGCAGTGTCCAGTGCTCCCTACGCAGTGTCCATGGCTCCCTACGCAGTGTCCAGTGCTCCCTACGCAGTGTCCATGGCTCCCTACGCAGTGTCCAGTGCTCCCTACGCTGTGTCCATGGCTCCCTACGCAGTGTCCAGTGCTCCCTACGCAGTGTCCATGGCTCCCTACGCAGTGTCCATGGCTCCCTACGCTGTGTCCATGGCTCCCTACGCAGTGTCCAGTGCTCCCTACGCAGTGTCCAGTGCTCCCTACGCAGTGTCCAGTGCTCCCTACGCAGTGTCCATGGCTCCCTACGCAGTGTCCATGGCTCCCTACGCAGTGTCCATGGCTCCCTATGCTGTGTCCATGGCTCCCTACGCAGTGTCCAGTGCTCCCTACGCAGTGTCCAGTGCTCCCTACGCAGTGTCCAGTGCTCCCTACGCAGTGTCCAGTGCTCCCTACGCAGTGTCCATGGCTCCCTACGCAGTGTCCATGGCTCCCTACGCAGTGTCCATGGCTCCCTACGCCGTGTCCATGGCTCCCTACGCAGTGTCCAGTGCTCCCTACACCGTGTCCATGGCTCCCTGAGCAGGGGACATTCGTTGTAGTTTACTTCGGAACATTCATTCATGGATTGCATTGCGCAGCGTCTTCAAGCACAGACGAGTGTGACATCATATTCCTCTGATATATACGATTTTAATTCACGTTCGCTTCGAACTGGAATCATGGCGTAATATCCTGATGTCCACTTCGCAGGGCACTTACGTTCCAATAGAACATACATCTGAAACGATAAGAGTAACAGTCGAAATGTGCAAGCCAATCTCAGAAATAACATGTATCCATCCGACAGGCAAAAATATAAAGTAATAGGCTAATAAATAAGTAAATAATTTTAATAAAAGTAATGGAGCAGGGGCAGGGCTCGAAATTAACTTTTTTACTTGGTAGCACTGGTGCTCCCAACTTCAAGAAGTTAGGAGCACCACAATTATTTTAGGAGCACCCACTGAATATTAAGGAGCAACACAACCGCCAATTGAGCGGAAGGGCGGGCAACATCCTTCCTGATGATTAAAAGCTTCATCAATTGAACCTGATCCTAAGCTGCAGTGCTTTGTTTTTTATACATGCAAGATGAGAAGAAAATGTCATTTAAACTTTTCTCAAAACAGTTCCCCTCAGAAATACATTCATATAGACCCCCACTTCAATATTTAGGATTTCCTTTCTATATTTCATAGTGGACGTGAGCTTGCTCAGGCTGCTACAGTATTTTATGTTCTTCAGCATCTCTGGCTTCTGTTAATGGCTGTTTACAGACTTGGTCATATTTCCACACAAATGAAAATTTGGAAAATTATTTCAATGCAGTGTGTGCAAGTGCGGTCACAAAACCGGTCAGTTCCAAGCAGGGGTGGGCGATATGGCAAAAATATCATATCAATTTTAATTTTTTAGACATTTCAGGATTTTATCACAGTTCTTTGTCATGTTAGTTTTACCAGTTTGTCTGAGCAGTACTGCCAAACTAATTTCCCTATTATAAAGACAAAGCCTTTCAAGGAAACACAATATAAATCAGAATGGTGGATATTTAGGCCAAAGTGGGCGAAGATAAAAAATCTTTGTCATTATTTTATCTTTGTTATGAAAAAATAAGAACAAAGATACACATTACAACTACACATAATATACAAACAGTGTTTAATTATCAGGTACAATAGGCATATTTAGTAGGAGCATTCAAGAAATTGAATGAACAATTAATAAAAATAAAACACTATAGATTGATTCCTATTAAAGTAACTGTATTGTTTTTTTCAGTCAAGAGTAGCGAGTTATGTTTTTCTCTATGGTTTTGTTGTTTTAACATTAAAGAATAAATTCGGTCATCTGTCTGTCGATTCTGTCATAGTGTTTTATATTAATACCATCATTTACTCACTAATTAGTTTTAAACCTGAGTGAGTTTCTTTCTTCTGCTGAACATGCATGCTATTCTGAAGAATGTGGAAAACCAAACAGTTGCTGGTCCCCAGTGAGTTCCATAGTATTTTTGTATATCCTACTATCAAGTGGACCAGCAACTGTTTGGTTACCCACATTCTTTGAAATATCTTCTTTTGTGTTCACCACAAGAAATAAATTAATACAGGTTTGGGACATGTCAGTGAGTAAATAATGACAGAAATAAAATTGTAGGGTGAACTATCCCTTTAATGACAGTCGGCTGCATGTTTAATACTGTCCCTTTAAGAGCTGCACGCATCTAATATACAGGCACGCTTCCGTTCCACTCACCGGTTTAATTTCATTTTAAACATAACCAACTGAGTCTATATGTACACCTTGTGTGTTTTGACAGTATTGGCTCAAAAGATAACTTAGTTGAGTAATCAGGCGCTGTTAGGGGCCGCTCACATATCGCGTCTTTTGCGCGCTCAAGTTCGTTATTTCAAATGTAGACGCGCGGTATGCGCGCTCATAATGGAAGCGACGCGGTCGCGGTGCGACGCGCTCGTTTTTTCCAGGCGCGTCCGCGCCGCATCGAGATAAAAACAACTCAACTTTTCAGAATGCCGTAGGTGTAACGGAGAGCGCAGCTGATGGTTGCTTAGCAACGACAAACGCCTCCGGAGCGCAACCGCCCGAGCGCTTTGGAAAAAAGGAGAAAGCAGCGCGCCTAGCGTTTTCCATGCGTTTTTAGGCGCGATATGTGAACGACCCCTTAGACAGGCTTTTTAGTTTGCGCGTTTCGGGTGCACGGGCTCAGAAAAAGCACACTTTAGACGAGCGCGCGAATGAAAAGCTTATCCTGCTTTAGCTCCCGGTCACGTGGCACATGCTGTGCAGTAATTCTTGAACGTTTAGCAGAGAACTGTAGAGGTCGCACCACAGCAATTATTTGCACTCGCACAAATGCTCCCAAATATATTTTGGAGTCGCACAGATTACATTTCGGGAGCATATGCGACCAAAATGGTCGCAATTTCGAGCCCTGAGCAGGGGTTAAATCAGTCAGGAGTACCCCGGGATCTTTCCGGACCGAAGCGGGGCTGCAGGCTATGCACACGTCAATGCCGTTCGAAAATACATATCGGTCCTAGTACTGAGCCCTGAGGTACTCCATACTGCTCTTGTGATCGATATGATACCTCTTTATTCACTGCTACGAATTGATGGCGGTCAGATAAATACGATTTGAACCGTGCTAATGCACTTCCACTAATGCCAACAGAGTTTTCAAGTCTATTCAAAAGAATGTTGTGGTCGATCGTGTCGAACCCGGCGCTAAGATCCAGGAGCGCTAATAGAGAGATACAACCACGATCAGATGATAAGAGCAGGTCATTAGTCACTCTAACGAGAGCAGTCTCCGTACTACGAGATGCTCTAAATCCTCACAGATATCATTTTTCTCTAAGAAGGAGTATAATTATGAGAATACTAGCTTTTCTAGTATCTTGATGTCAGTGAGTTTAAAGCTGATGCTCTTTAGAATGACATTAATAACTCGTATTCGGTTTCTATCAGCCATCAAACACCTGCTGATTAATATTTCATAATGTTCTTGTCCTTCAGAAGTGTTGATGTGTGTATATCTTTAATGCTGTTTGCAGGTCGACTCCAGAGAAGCACACAGAAGACGGTGGGAATACTGGATCTGGGCGGAGGATCCACTCAAATCACCTTCCAGCCCAAAGCAAGGGTCAGTGAGTTCTGGTTCTGACCCACCCCAGACCTACACACCAGCAGCGGGTTATAATAGGGGAGGGCTGTGCCATTTGGGCAAAATATCGAATTGCGATTTATTTATTTTTTGACAGATATTGCGATTTTTAAATTAGCAAAGTCTCAATATTGTCAATAATGTGCAGAAAAGTATGATTTTACCCTGCTGAAAAAACTAAAATACAATAGAAACCATCACAGAAATTCTTATAGTTTCCATAAAAACCATTACAAAATTCATTTTTGTGTTGGGTATTATTCCAATATGAATTACTGCCATCTGCTAGATTACATCCCACCAATATAATCCATCACATACCAGTACACACCATTATAGCTTCCATTAAAACCAATTCAATTCCCATTAAAACATGACATTTTCTATTGTGTGTGTGTGCGTTTGTGTGTGTGTGTCTGTGTGTATTTCTGTGTCTGTGTTTATTTGTTTCTGTGTGTGTGTTTTGTGTGTGTGTGTGTCTGTGTGTGTTTCTGTGTCTGTGTGTTTTTTTTTGTGTGTGTGTGTGTGTGTGTGTGTGTGTTTGTGTGATTGTGTATCACGACTGTTTTCAACATTAATATTAATAATGTTTCTTGATCATAAATCAGCATATTATTATGATTTCTGAAGACTGGAGTAATGATGCTGAAGTTTAATCTGGTATTGTATGTTTACATTTGTTACTCGAGACTAGTGTTTTGGGCCGCCTAGCAACCACTCAGAGCACCTTAGCGACCGCACAGTACTGTGGTAAGTTTGTGAGCTGTTTGTTGTATTTGACAGAAAAGCGGTCCAGCGGATCACATGGTGCGGTTCCAGATGTTCAGCAGCACGTATGAGCTCTACACACACAGGTGACCACGGTGATGAGGATGATGATGAGGATGATGCAGGAATGTGGTGTTTCCCGCTCTAAACGTGCGCTCTTCTTCACAGTTACCTTGGAAACGGAATCAAAGCGGCGCGTCTGTCGGCTCTGGGAGCGCTGGGTTCAGACGGT
The DNA here is from genome assembly GCA_027474115.1 of Schizopygopsis malacanthus. Taxonomy (NCBI): domain Eukaryota; kingdom Metazoa; phylum Chordata; class Actinopteri; order Cypriniformes; family Cyprinidae; genus Schizopygopsis; species Schizopygopsis malacanthus. Next base: position 64,816,989 of record CM049864.1, on the reverse strand, counting down.
ACTAAACACACACTCACACACACACACATCAACACACACACACACACATCAACACACACACACAACACACACACACACACACACACACACACACACACGTGATGTTCAATACGAGCGGCGACCGCTTCAGTCTTCATCTGTGTGTGTGTGTTTGTGTGTGTCTCTCTCTCTGTGTGCGTGTGTGTCTGTGTGTGTGATTCTGTGTATGTGTGTGATTGTGTGTGTGTTTCTGTGTGTGTGTTTCTGTGTGCGTGCATGCATGCGTGTTTGCGTGCGTGTGTGTGTGTGTGTGTCTCTCTGTGTGTGTGTGTGTGTGTGTGTCTGTCTCTGTGTGTGTGTCTCTGTGTGTGTGTTTGCATGTGTGTGTGTGTGCGTGTGCGTGCGTGCGTGCATGCGTCTGTGTGCGTGCATGCGTTCGTGTTTGCGTGCGTGCGTGTGTCTCTCTTGTGTGTGTGTGTGTGTGTGTGTGTCGTGTGTGTGTGTTCGTGTGTGTCTCTGTGTGTGTGTCTCTGTGTGTGTGTGCGTTGCATGTGTGTGTGCGGTGCGTGTGTCTCTGTGTGCGTGCGTGTGTGTGTGTGTGTGTCTCTCTGTGACTGTGTGTGTGTTTCTCTGTGTGTGTGTGTGTGTTTCTCTGTGTGTGTGTGTCTCTCTGTGAGTGTGTGTGTGTGTGTCTCTCTGTGACTGTGTGTGTGTTTCTGTGTGTGTGTGTGTGTGTTGCAGGTCTGGAAAAGAAAGTTTTCCGAAGCTCCTGTTTAAAATATTCCGGTGAATTCAGCTTCGGAGGATTCGATTATCACGTCAGCGGAGTCACCGACGGTAAAACACAGAAGGGTCTTTACAAGTTTGAAATATAATTAATTGTATTATTTGTTGCTGCATTTAATATTGTGCATTTAAAATTTAGATTTTTCAGGTTTTCATCTTATATTTATAATTAATTTAGAAATGATTTGTATAAATAATCAAAATATTATAAATAGTACTAAAACATACATTTTATTTCTCTTTAATTAATTTATTAAAAAAAATTACATGAAAATCTATAAACTGTAAAGAAGTGAGTAGAAATGCTAAAAACAAGAAATTAATAAATTTGTTAAATTAAATTTAATTGTATGAAATTTTATTTCAGAAACATAAAAGTATATAAATTCTATTTAATTTATAAAAATATTACATGAGAATTGTAAATAATAAAAACTAAAGAAAATGACTCTAAATAAATCTAAGTAAATAATCCTGAAGTTATTCCTGTAATTGTATTTTTAATCTGGGAAGGAAATGTTGGTCATAAATCCGTGCATGAATGCTGATGTATTGGTGCTCAGGTGCGACGGGCTTTAAAGCGTGTTATCAGGAGGTGCTGACGGTGGTGAAGCGCATCATTACACCACCTCTCCACCTGCAGGACAGCGGCAGCTTCTACGCCTTCTCTTATTACTTCGACCACGCCGCGGAGGCCGGACTCATCGGTGAGACGCCACACACCTCTTATCACACATAAGCCGTTTTACCAATGACAAGCAAGCGGCGAGTCGTTTCCAGAACAACAGAAACAACGAGAGAAAAGATAGCCGGTAGAAACAAAGATTTATGTTTGACCTATAATGGTCAAATATGTAGTATTGTGTTAACATTGTATTGACTAAAAATGCGCTAGAACACGTTCAGAATCAGCTTCATATAGCAGGTCGTCTGACTCGTACGTTCCCGTAGCGTCACGGTGCATTTCCCTGTTGAAGCCTAGCGTCGATTGACTTCAATGAGGCTGCTTCGAAACTAGACGTCATTGGATAAATGCTGCGATTATGTCCCGCCCACAGACGCTCCGCGTGAATGGAGGCGTGGCCTGGACGCCGGGCTTCTGCGTGATGATTGGACGGTCTGTCTGTCTGAAAGACTTCTCCTTTTGATTGACAGCGATTTTGTGGAGGCAAAATTTTGTGAATTTTGCATGACAATAAACATCTATAATTGCCCCCCCCCACCACTTTTTTTCACTTAAGTCTTAATATTTATGATTATTTTATGTTGGAAATGTAATTTTCAGGTCAATGCTTAAGTGATAAATAGATCATAGGTATTCCATAAATATAATGTAGTACCATAAAATGTTGATTAAAAAAAACATATCAAATTAAAATAGTATGCTTTTCATTGACTTACAAACAATTGGTATGATTTTTTAAATAATGTAGATTTTTCTGACTCCATATTTGTTCTTGTTTTAATCCTAAACTCACTTAATTTTGATCAGTTTCTCAGAAAACAGGACTTCATATCTCGTGTCGTGTCACGCCTCCGGATTTAAGAAAAACAAGACTCAAATATTGCACTTCTTTACAGTAAAGTTATTGGTTCGTTGTGTTTTCCCTTCAATGTCCTGTAATTGGTCCACTAAGAAGCAGAAGCATGTTAGTTTGTGACTGAGCTCAGTTTGTGATGAGAATGAATCTCTGAAACGCTGCAGATGAGAGCAGAGGAGGAGCCGTGAAGATCCGAGACGTCCGGAGACGAGCCAAAGAGGGTGAGACTCATCTTCATCATCTTCATCTTCCTCTCATATACATGCACAAACCCCACCTGAGCTCTCGTGTGTGTGTGTGTGTGTGTGTGTGTGTGTGTGTGTCTCTGTGTGTGTGTGTGTCTGTGTGTGTGTCTGTCTCTCTGTGTCTGTCTCTCTGTGTGTGTCTCTGTGTGTGTGTGTGTGTCTGTGTGTGTCTCTGTCTGTGTGCCTCTCTGTGTGTGTGTCTCTGTCTGTGTGTGTGTCTGTGTCTCTGTGTGTGTGTCTCTCTGTGTGTGTGTCTCGTGTCTCTGTGTGTGTGTGTGTCTCTGTGTGTGTGTGTGTGTGTGTGTCTCTGTGTGTGTGTCTGTGTGTCTCTGTGTGTGTGTGTGTGTCTGTCTGTGTGTGTGTCTCTGTGTGTGTGTGTGTGTGTGTGTGTGTCTCTGTGTGTGTGTCTGTCTCTGTGTGTGTGTGTGTGTGTCTGTCTGTGTGTGTGTGTGTGTGTGTGTCTCTGTGTGTGTGTGTGTGTCTCTGTGTGTGTGTGTGTGTGTGTGTGTGTGTGTGTGTCTCTGTGTGTGTGTGTGTCTCTGTGTGTGTCTGTGTGTGTGTGTGTGTCTCTGTGTGTGTGTGTGTGTGTGTCTCTGTGTGTGTGTGTCTCTCTGTGTGTGTGTGTCTCTGTCTGTGTCTCTGTGTGTGTGTGTGTGTGTGTCTGTGTGTGTGTGTGTCTGTCTCTGTGTGTGTGTGTGTGTGTGTGTGTGTGTCTGTGTTGTGTGTGTGTCTTTGTGTGTGTCTCTGTGTGTCTGTCTCTGTGTGTGTGTGTGTCTCTGTGTGTGTGTGTGTGTCTCTGTGTGTGTGTGTGTGTGTGTGTCTCGTGTGTGTGTGTGTGTGTGTGTGTGTGTGTGTGTGTGTCTCTGTGTGTGTCTGTGTGTCTGTGTCTCGTGTGTGTGTGTGTGTGTGTGTGTGTGTCGTGTCTCTGTGTGTGTGTGTGTCGTGTCTGTGTGTGTGTGTGTCGTGTGTGTGTGTGTGGTGTGTGGTGTGTGTGTCTCTGTGTGTGTGTGTGTGTCTCGTGTGTGTGTGTGTGTGTGTGTGTGTAGTGTGTGACCGTCCGTCTAAGCACTCTCAGCTCAATCCGTTCCTCTGCATGGATCTCACATACATCGTCTGTCTGCTCAAAGACGGCTTCGGCTTCAAGGAAAGCACCGTCCTGCAGGTACGGCTGGGTTTCTCTGTCTTTAACCTGCTAACTAGTGTTAACCGGTTAACCCTGCCGCTTGTGTTTGCAGCTGACCAAGACGGTGAGGAACGTGGAGACCAGCTGGGCTTTGGGAGCTGCTATCTACCACTTCCAGACGGCCCGGATCCATTAAAGAGCGTCTTCATGTCTGATTCCTCAGGATTCCTCTTTACATCACCGAGCGAATGTGTGACGCTTTAATGCAGCACTGAGCAGAACTGTAAACAACATTTGTGTCTTGAAGCAGATTTAAGTCCAAGCTTATTCCAGACAGAATCCTGGATAACAGCAAATACAGTGAAGGACTGTTTACGGAAACAGCAATGAATGTGCATCACTAACCAAAACACGGTTTTTTTCACTCACCAAAAAAAAACAGTCTCATACAATTTTTTTAGCCAACTCCAAAAATCAATAATCGCGCATCAAAATTGTATCACTTCAAATCACTTTTTTACCTTGTCACAATGTTTTCATTCATCAAACGTCATTTTTCACTCACCAAAAATTCATTTTCACTTTTGCCCAAACATTTGTTTTGCTTGTCAATTTTTTTTTGCTCGTCAAACATTGTTTCGCTCGTCAAACATTGTTTCGCTCGTCAAACATTTTTTTTGCTCGTAAATTTTTTTGTTTTTCAAAAAAAATTTTTGCTCGGCAATTCTTTTTTGCTCGTCACACATTGTTTCGCTCGTCAAACATTGTTTCGCTCGTCAAACATTGTTCCGCTCGTCAAACATTGTTTCGCTCGTCAAACATTGTTTCGCTCGTCAAACATTGTTTCGCTCGTCAAACATTGTTTCGCTCGTCAAACATTGTTCCGCTCGTCAAACATTGTTTCGCTCGTCAAACATTGTTTCGCTCGTCAAACATTGTTCCGCTCGTCAAACATTGTTTCGCTCGTCAAACATTGTTCCGCTCGTCAAACTTTGTTTCGCTCGTCAAACATTTTTTTTGCTCGTCAATTTTTTTTTGTTTTTCAAAAAAAAATTTTGCTCGTCAAACATTGTTCCGCTCGTCAAACATTGTTCCGCTCGTCAAACATTGTTCCGCTCGTCAAACATTGTTTCGCTCGTCAAACATTGTTCCGCTCGTCAAACATTGTTCCGCTCGTCAAACATTGTTTCGCTCGTCAAACATTTTTTTTGCTCGTAATTTTTTTTTGGCTCGTCAAACATTGTTCCGCTCGTCAAACATTGTTCCGCTCGTCAAACATTGTTTCGCTCGTCAAACATTGTTTCGCTCGTCAAACATTTTTTTTGCTCGTCAATTTTTTTTTGCTCGTCAAACATTTTTTTTGCTCGTCAATTTTTTTTTGTTTTTCAAAAAAAAAATTTGCTCGTCAAACATTGTTCCACTCGTCAAACATTGTTCCGCTCGTCAAACATTGTTCCGCTCGTCAAACATTGTTCCGCTCGTCAAACATTGTTCCGCTCGTCAAACATTGTTCCGCTCGTCAAACATTGTTCCGCTCGTCAAACATTGTTCCGCTCGTCAAACATTGTTCCGCTCGTCAAACATTGTTCCGCTCGTCAAACATTGTTCCGCTCGTCAAACATTGTTCCGCTCGTCAAACATTGTTCCGCTCGTCAAACATTGTTTCGCTCGTCAAACATTTTTTTTGCTCGTCAATTTTTTTTGGCTCGTCAAACATTGTTCCGCTCGTCAAACATTGTTCCGCTCGTCAAACATTGTTTCGCTCGTCAAACATTTTTTTTGCTCGGCAATTCTTTTTTGCTCGTCACACATTGTTTCGCTCGTCAAACATTGTTTCGCTCGTCAAACATTGTTTCGCTCGTCAAACATTGTTTCGCTCGTCAAACATTGTTCCGCTCGTCAAACATTGTTTCGCTCGTCAAACATTGTTTCGCTCGTCAAACATTGTTTCGCTCGTCAAACATTGTTTCGCTCGTCAAACATTGTTTCGCTCGTCAAACATTGTTTCGCTCGTCAAACATTGTTCCGCTCGTCAAACATTGTTTCGCTCGTCAAACATTGTTTCGCTCGTCAAACATTGTTTCGCTCGTCAAACATTGTTCCGCTCGTCAAACATTGTTTCGCTCGTCAAACTTTGTTTCGCTCGTCAAACATTTTTTTTGCTCGTCAATTTTTTTTTGTTTTTCAAAAAAAAATTTTGCTCGTCAAACATTGTTCCGCTCGTCAAACATTGTTCCGCTCGTCAAACATTGTTCCGCTCGTCAAACATTGTTTCGCTCGTCAAACATTGTTCCGCTCGTCAAACATTGTTCCGCTCGTCAAACATTGTTTCGCTCGTCAAACATTGTTCCGCTCGTCAAACATTGTTCCGCTCGTCAAACATTGTTTCGCTCGTCAAACATTGTTCCGCTCGTCAAACATTGTTTCGCTCGTCAAACATTGTTCCGCTCGTCAAACATTGTTCCGCTCGTCAAACATTGTTTCGCTCGTCAAACATTTTTTTTGCTCGTCAATTTTTTTTGGCTCGTCAAACATTGTTCCGCTCGTCAAACATTGTTTCGCTCGTTAAACATTGTTCCGCTCGTCAAACATTGTTTCGCTCGTCAAACATTTTTTTTGCTCGTAATTTTTTTTTGGCTCGTCAAACATTGTTCCGCTCGTCAAACATTTTTTTGCTCGTCAAACATTTTTTTGCTCGTCAAACATTGTTTCGCTCGTTAAATATTTTTTTGCTTGTCAATTTTTTTTACTCGTCAAACATTTTTTGGCTTTCATGGCACTCTGACAACTACCCAGATTTCAGATCTGAAATGAACAAAATTCTTGAAAGTAACGTCTGGGTCATGGAAATCAATTAGATATTGGCCAGCTCATATGCTACTTATTTGTCTTGGTTCATTCTCCATACACTTGCAATTATTTTATGTCATAATTACTTTCATGTATAGAAAGTAAAACATTCACTTTAATTTCTCCACTTAGTTATTGCTGGTTACTTTGAATGTAGAAGAACTTTTTTGGTTTTTGAAGATGTCAATTTCAGTAGTGTAATATCTCCATTGTTTAGGTGCAACCGAGTGTTTACATTAACCTAGTTATGCTGAATATTGTTTTATTACTTTCAATAGTGAACGTTCTCTTTATTGTTTAGCTACAGTTTACATGAAATCGTACATGTTGCCTCTTCAGTGAGAGGTGGCTTTGAATGTTGTTTTATAATGTGTTGTTAACTTTATGCATGTATACAATTGGGTTTGCATTATTGTGAATCTTTCATACATCCCATAGGTAAAACATTGTTTTAATGTGGTTTGTTTTATTATTACTTGTACCACATTGTAATGTTTGGTTAACCACTCATGCATTAAACGCCACCTAAACCAGTATATATGGTGCCACGGTTGTAGTTGTTTTTTGTGCATTTGAAGATGGAGTGAGTACCAAAATCTGCCCGTTTAAAAAATAACATTGTGAACTATTACAATCTATTTCAGTTGTAGCTTTGTAGAAGCGCACACAACCTGCCAGCCAGTATACATGATTACAACCGTTCAGGTTCATCAAGTCTGTGAAATGATTTTATAGCACACTGCCATTCAGTGGTTGATACTGAGAATACCATTTTAGGTTTAGTGTGGAGCAAAATATGTCCCACAATTAACAAAATACCATAAAAAATTCGTTCAAATTTTATTTCAGGCATAAAACAACATATCAGTTTACCTCTAAGCAGTTTACCCGCGTTTGAGTGTGTGTTTGAGTGCGTGTGTGTGCGTGCGTTTGAGTGCGTGTGTTTGAGTGCGTGTGTGAGCGTGTGTGTTTGAGAATGCGTGTGCGTGTTTGAGCGTGTGTTTGAGTGTGTGTGTGCGTGTGTTTGAGTGCGTGTGTGTTTGAGTGTGTGTGTGTGCGTGTTTGAGCGTGTGTTTGAGTGTGAGTGTGTGTGTATTTGAGTGCGTGTGTGTGCGTGTGTTTGAGTGTGTGTGTGCGTGTTTGAGCGTGTGTTTGAGTGTGAGTGTGTGTGTGCGTGTGTTTGAGTGCGTGTGTGAGCGTGTGTGTTTGAGTGTGTGTGTGCGTGTGTTTGAGTGTGAGTGTGTGTGTGTTTGAGCGTGTGTTTGAGTGTGAGTCTGCGTGTGTTTGAGTGTGTGTGTGCGTGTGTTTGAGTGTGAGTGTGTTTGAGTGTGAGTCTGCGTGTGTTTGAGTGTGTGTGTGTGTGCATGTGTGTTTGAGTGCGTGTGTGTGCGTGTTTGAGTGTGTGTGTTTGAGAGTGAGTGTGCGTGTGTTTGAGTGTGTGTGTTTGAGTGTGTGTGTGCGTGTGTTTGAGTGTGTGTTTGAGAGTGAGTGTGTGTGTGTTTGAGTGTGTGTGTTTGAGTGTGTGTGTGCGTGTGTTTGAGTGTGTGTGTTTGAGAGTGAGTGTGTGTGTGTTTGAGCGTGTGTTTGAGAGTGAGTGTGTGTGTGTGTTTGAGCGTGTGTTTGAGAGTGAGTGTGTGTGTGTTTGAGCGTGAGTGTGTGTGTGCGTGTGTGTTTGAGTGTGTGTGTGTTTGAGCGTGTGTTTGAGAGTGAGTGTGTGTGTGTGTTTGAGCGTGTGTTTGAGAGTGAGTGTGTGTGTGTTTGAGCGTGAGTGTGTGTTTGAGCGTGTGTTTGAGTGTGAGTGTGTGTGCGCGTGTGTTTGAGTGTGAGTGTGTGTGTGTTTGAGTGTGTGTGTGCGTGTGTCGCACATCGTAGTCTATATAAATAAATAAAGTTATAATTAAACTTCAATACTCTCCTTAAGGATAAAATCAACTCTGATAGTGAACAACATGAGTTACCTGTATAAACAAATACATTTGTTTTGCAAACAAAACTGGATGAGAGATTAGTCAATGAAAGAATCAAAGTGTCCATCTTTAAGTTGTTCAAACTGATCGTTGTGTGCGCTGTTTTCTCGGAGTGGACCACCAGCGTTCACTTCTCTGGTTCCCAGCTGCTTGGACACCGACACATTCAGCGCTCGCAGGATCTCTGAAGAAAGTCTGCATATCTGCTAAATGTGTATTTCCAGTTCTGTGGTCAGTAGGGGTGTAAATCAGATGGTTCGTCACAATTCGATACAATGTCGATTCTCATACCCGGCGATACGATATTTGCAGATACCTCAAAAAATTATGATACGATTCGATACAGGAGTGTATCAATCGATATATCGATATTATATATTTTAAACAAGCATCTACATTTGTATTAACTCACAAATGCAGCCAAAATATATAACATGAACATAAATAAAACAATGCTGCTATGGGCTCAGTGCTAAACATCTTTTCTACAGATAACCAAATTACAAGCAATAGCAGAAAATACACACAAGTTCAATAAACACTGTTTCTCAGCTCAGTCTAAAATACATGTTCAGGTACGCTAAAGAAATGTAAAATAACTGCATAGTCTTCTCTGTATAAATTAACTAGCCTGTAAATGAATGCTTTGTGATGTTACAAAGGTGATTTAGTCCGGAGCAGTGAGCACTTGTATTTTTCTTTGACAGCATTATATTTATTATTAATTTTCTTTCACTTTAAGAGGAAAGCAGAGATTTAATACACGTCTTTGACACTCCAGTGAAGGCCAATCTCAGTAACACGAAACTAGCTCATATCTCACAATTACGAGTTTATTCTCAGAATTGTGAGATAAAAAGTCACAATTACCTTGTTTTATTTTTTATTCAGTGGCGGAAACGGCTTCCATACTTTTAAATATTTTTCACTCAACTAATTTTTTTCACTTGTCATTTCATTTTCTGTCACAAATCACTTTTTTGCAACCAATTTTTTTTTCTTCACTCAAACATCTTTTCACTCGTCAAAAATCACTTTTTTTCTCTTAAAATATTTTTCGCTCAACTAATTTTTTTTCACTCGTCAATTTTTCTTTTCACTTGTCAAAAATCACTTTTTCTCTCTTTTTAATTTTCGCAACCAATTTTTTTCACTTGTCATATTGATTTATTTTTTTCATCACAAATCATTTTTGAGAACGGTAAAGGTTTTTAAGTAGAAAAAATAAATAAGTTTTTCCCCGCTGATTTATTTGTGTAGCAAAAGCTCACATTTGTCTCATGAAGGCACAAAGAATCTCTTCATATTCTATATGTGGTATTATAATACATATTTGTTGTTTACGGTCACAGTTATGCGTTATTTTGATGTTTTTTTCAGTTTGCAATTAATAACAATAAAGGTCTCATGTGAAGGTGTTTGGCTGATGAAATGATGCACTCGAGAAGCGCGAGTTTCCTAAAAGAGTTTATTTACAAAAGCAGCGTTAGAGCAGAGCGACCACATCGTCGCTGTAGGCGTGGCCCGTCGTCATGGTGACCAGGTCATGGGGCGGAGTCAGAGCCACGACGGCGCCTGCGCACACAGAACACGTGATGATGTCACTGCGTGGTCATGTGACTCGGAGCGAGCGTGCGGTCGTACCTTGAGTCGGTAAGATGGCGTGATGCAGACTGATCATCGAATCACCGCCGCCGGCGTCCGCCTCCAGCAGACTGCTGTGAGTGAGCGCTTCAGCTGTCAATCAAACACAGACACGCCCACCGTCAGTCTGATTAACGGCAAACGCTCAACTACACTGAAAATGCTAAATAACCACAAATGATCATTTCACACTTTTAAGTAATTTTTTCACGTACTAATGAATAAAATCTGGAAATATGCGTTTTGATTTCTGGAAATGCCATAAATGTCAGATGATGTAGATAATGTCTCCAAATTAAACTAAGAAATGCTGCCTTGGCAACTAAATACATTTTGTTTTTCTAGTCAAATAATTTTTTTGACTCGTCACAAAATCCCTTTTTTTTTTGGTTAGTCACATTTTTTTGCACTCATAAAAATCAATACTTTAAATTAATATTTTTAATAAACTAAATGGCGAAAGCACTTAAAATAACAAATCTAAGCTAATAGAAATATCCAACAATACATTGTATGGGTCACAATTATCATTTTTCTGTTATGCCAAAAATCATTAGATATTAAGATCATGTTCCATGAAGATATTACTACCGTAAATATATCAAAACGTATTAATATGCATTGCTAAGAATTAATTTGAACAACTTTAAAGATGATTTTCTCAATATTTAGATTTTTTTTTCACCAGATTTTCAAATATTGTCCAAACCATACATCAATGGAAATATGATTTATTAATCTTCAGATGATGCACTATGACTGGTTTTGTGCTCCCGGGTCACATACACATATTCTTTAAAGAACAAAGCTAATAGAAATGACAAAAGCACACAACTAGTTAAAAGCGAAGCTGAAGTAAACGTGTGTAAGAGTATGATTAACGTGTTACCCGTGTCTCCGTCAGGCGTCTCGTGGCCGTGTCTCTTCTTCATGTGAACGTTTCTGCTGCCGCTCTGAGAGAACGTCTTCCCGCAGACGGAGCACACATGCGGCTTCTCACCTGAGCACAACACACTCAGTTCACTTTAAAGTGCCCTTATTAGGGATTTATCATCAAAACATCCTGCAGAGTGTTAAACCTCAAAGTGCTCCGTGTATAAAATCATCGTCTCATAGTCGACTCTGAATCATTGAAACGAGTCGTTTTTAAAACCAATGCCTGTCAACATTACTCATTAGCATATTCCCCACCCACTTGCTGGTGTTTTCTCATTGGTCAATGAAAATGCGAATTCATTCTTTGCCACTAGGTGTCACTTTTGTAGCGGTTTCCACAGTAACGCTGTACACAAAGTAACTGCGCTCTGCTTTAAATGAAATCGACCAATCAGAGCAGATTAGAGTCACGCAGAGGCGGGGCTTGGAAAAATGTATCATTTAAGAGCAAATAAGATACAAATAAAAGCATATTATAAGAGTTTTAACCTGTTGTTAGAGACTCCCAAAACAGTGGCACTTTAATTAAACATTCGTATAATATAATCTAACCCTGTTTATCGATTCTAACATCACAAGCACATTATGTGCTTCCATTCATAAAACGCCAGCGTATATTATATATCAGAGACACAGTCAGTAATTAAGATAACGAGTCACGTGACCTCACCCGAGTGTACGAGCATGTGTTTACGCAGACTGGAATATTCTGCGAAAGATCGTCCGCAGTCGTCAGCGTCACACACGAACGGCTTTTCACCTGAAAAACACCATTTACACCACACCAGTCATGCATTATTAACAATAAATCCATAGAACATACATAGAATTACTAACTATACAATATCTAAGAAAAAATTATAATATGTAATATTACATGTTTTTATAATCAAATTTGTGTGCGCCTTTATATGTACATATGTGTGCGTGTATGTATATATATTAGAGCTGCATGATTAATTAGGGCTGCCACTAACGACTATTTTTGTTTCGATTAATCTAACGACTAATTTATTGATTAATTGGCTAACCCAAATGACTAATTTGTCGATGAATCAGCTAATCTAACGACCAATATATCGATTATTCGACTAATCTAAACGACCAATATATCGATTATTCGACTAATCTAAACGACCAATATATCGATTACCCGACTAACCTAAACGACCAATATATCGATTAACCGACTAATCTAAACGACCAATATATCGATTAACCGACTAATCTAACGACCGATATATCGATTAACCGACTAATCTAAACGACCAATATATCAATTAACCGACTAATCTAAACGACCAATATATCGATTAACCGACCAATATATCAATTAACCGACTAATCTAAACGACCAATATATCGATTAACCGACTAATCTAAACGACCAATATATCGATTAACCGACTAATCTAAACGACCAATATATCGATTAACCGACTAATCTAACGACCTATATATCGATTAACCGACTAATCTAAACGACCAATATATCGATTAACCGACTAATCTAAACGACCAATATATCGATTAACCGACTAATCTAACGACCGATATATCGATTAACCGACCAATATATCAATTAACCGACTAATCTAACGACCCATATATCGATTAACCGACTAATCTAAACAACCAATATATCAATTACCTGACTAATCAGTATCAGGAAGAAAATAATGGAAAACAGAATTTGGTAAAGATAAAACTATAAAACTAAATTAATTAGACAGGCTTTTTTATTAATAAAATGTAATTTAACCATTGTAATACTTTTTTTGTGGTAATACAAAAAGATGTAAGTTAATAGCTTTTACTTTTTTGATTTATAAATGATTTATCTCACACAATCTGATGAAATGGCACACGTGGCGTTCCCAGATGAACATTATAATAAACAAACTCATAACAACACGCAATTATGTAATTAAATCATAGCGTTTGTGAATTCACCATTTTTAAATGGGTTTAATATATCATGCAGGCTTGGAAAACATTCTAATTTGGTAACGGATCGCTTGGAACCCCAGCCGAGGTGGTACTAAAAAAGTACCAGGTACGGTACCCAGTGGAAAACCCCCCAAAAGTGAACCGTACCGAACCGTGCCGTATCATGCAGTGGAAAAGCGCCATGATAGACATGAACAAGTTATTTGAAAAACATCTATAACCTTTGAAACATGTCTAGTCTTCATGCTCTATGTCGAGTATGGTTTCAATAATAATAAACATACATTTGCATAAAGCATCCATATTTGTCCATGCGCATGTTGATTAGATTATTAAAAACGTGAAAAGTATTAATTTAAGGTACATTTAGAACAAATACAAATTTGCGATTAATCGCGAGTTAACTCATAACAATCATGCAATTAAATATTTTAATCAATTGACAGCCCTAATATATGTTGATGTAGAATACGTGTGTACCGGTGTGTGTGCGTCTGTGGTTCTTCAGGTTTCCGGCGGTGGTGAACTTCTTGCCGCAGTTCTTCTCGTTGCAGATGAAGGGTTTCTCTCCGTTGTGAGTCCTCATGTGAACCTGCAGCCGCTGCAGAACATAGAAGCTCTTCCCACAACCCTCGGCGCCGCAGCGGAACGTACGGTCGTTCCTGAAACACACACAGTTACAGTTACACACACGTACAGTCACACACACATGAGCGCGCACACAGTCACACACACAGTTACAGTTACACACACGTACAGTCACACACACGCGCGCACACAGTCACACACACAGTTACAGTTACACACACGTACAGTCACACACACATGAGCGCGCACACAGTCACACACACACACACACTTACAGTTACACACACGTACAGTCACACACACATGAGCGCGCACACAGTCACACACACACACACACAGTCACACACACACAGTTACAGTTACACACACGTACAGTCACACACACATGAGCGCGCACACAGTCACACACACACACACACACACACACACACACACGTACAGTCAAACACACACACACGCGCGCGCACACAGTCACACACACATACAGTCAAGCACACACAAACCCACATGTGCACGCAGTCACACACACACACAGTCAAACACACACACGCGTGTGCACACAGTCACACACACACAGTCACACACACAAACACACACGCGTGTGCACACAGTCACACACACACAGTCACACACAGTAACCCACACACAGTTACACACACATGCACACAGTCACACACACATGCACGCACGCATACACAGACACACACACACATACAGTTATACACACACGCACGCACGCACACACACACACACACACACATACACACACTCACACACCCATACAGTCACACACACACACACACACACATGCACGCACACACATGCACGCACACACACACACACGCACGCACGCACGCACGCACACGTGCACACACGCGCAGTCACACACACACACATGCACAGACACACGCGTGCATGCGCACACACACACTTTTTTAAGTTTGTGGTCAGACTCAGTTATTTGAAAACAATTCTGAAACAAGTCTCTTCTGCTCCCCAGGACTGCATTTATTTGATAAAAAATACAGTAAAACTGTGAAATTGTTTTGTAATTAATATTAATATTAACAGCTGTTTTGTATGTGAATGTGTTAAACTGTAATTTATTTCTGTATTTTCAGCATCATTACTCCAGTCTTCGGTGTCACATGATCTTCAGAAATCATAATAATATGCTGAACATTTCTGATTATTATCAATGTTGAAAACAGTCGTGTTGCTCAATATGTTTGTGGTTACTGTAAATGATTCGTTTTTTTAAGAAATTAACTCTTTTATTCATCTGTGATGCATTAAATTGATCCAAAGTGTGATATAATGTTGGATGGACTTCTCGTTGGTGTAATGTAGGGCTGTCAAAAAATATAATCGAATTTCGAATATTCGTCAAATTTAAATAAAAAATTTGAATGTTAGATTAGATGCTATCATTAAATTTTACTGTTTAACGTTCACATAGAACGCATATTTATCATATTTACTATAGAGACATCTATCAGCGTAGCTCACACACGAGAGACATGTTTAGAAAGCATGCAAAATTAATTAATTATAGCAGCTTTTCCGCATTTCATGTTTTTGATTCAAAACCGCTGTTTGTGATTGGTTTTCGGTTCTTTGTATTAAACTATAGATGCATGCATGATACTTGTTGTTTGTAATTGTTTAATTATATATGGTTTATTTCAGAAGATGGTTGTGTTGTTGCTTTGAGGAACCGTGCATTAGTGATATTTAGCTCGAAGCGCCCTCTTGTGGCCTCAGGAGAGAAGACAAGCTTTTTTCGCCCGTTTAAAGTCCAATATTGATCATATTTTCGTAAGTAGTTTTTCAGGCCTAGTGTGAGGAGTGGTCACCGGTGTGTCTTCAGATGGTATTTGAGGTGCGCTGGGTAGGTGAAGGTCCGGTGGCAGGTCTCGTAAGGGCAGCGGTGGACTCTGGGCTCCTTCTTCTGCTCGGACTGACCGCTGTGGATGTGGTCAGTGCTGTTGCGTGCGTCTCTGGCCAGCTGAGCGCGTGTGGCGGCGATCAGACTGTCGTGAGCCAGCTCCTGGACCCGCAGGTACCACGGCGCTCCGCCATCATCAGTGCAGTCTCCGGACGAAACCTCCTCCTGCGTCTCGTCCACATCGTCCTGAACGAAGACCAGCGGCTCGGCCGACAGCCCTGCAACACAAGCACTGCGTCACCGCTCTCGCTCTCTCTCGTGAAGCCAACACGGACGTGAGTAAAACTAATTCATCAACTGACCGCTCCAAAAGGGAGTCAGTCCCATAGACCTCCCTCATGTTAAAATACCCAACTTTACAGCAGAGGAAAGATGTTTACAGCCTGGTACAAAATGTGGTTTTGGTCTGTATAGCTAATTTAGCCATTCATGACAACTGTGAGGGGGGGGGATATTTTTATAACTCATCCGTTTAAATTATTTTAAACCTTAAAGTTCTGCATAATTAAGGGTGTGGCCATTTGAGTGACAGGTGTATTGCAGCTGCCTCGCGCTAGGTGGGTGTGGTTTCAGCAACCAGCTCCGCCCACCTCCCGCCTTTTTGCCCATTTTCGGTTATCCAGCCAAGATGGAGACGGCCGGCTCCGCCCACTTCGAGCTTCAGAAACCTGACGTCACGGACACTACGTTCTTACAGTCTACGGTCAGGACATTACTCTGGACGTGTGACCGCTGAACAGTTACATTGTTACTCTTTCAAGTACTTTATGAATGTAGACACTGCAATAAATGAGTCCCTTACTTCATATTTCAGTCTTGTCTTCTAGTGTAAATATCTAAACATTCTTCAATCAAGATGCATTTACTGGACATTATTTAAGATATTAAGTCTTGTTTTCTACAAAAAAAAGAAAGAAAATCTTAGTTTTTGCTTAAAACAAACTAAAATATCTGTTAATGTGGCAAGAAAATAATCTTAATTCAAAGCTAAACAATATATTTTTGACATTTTTTTACCGAAAACACGACTTAATTCATTTTACTCGTACAGTAAATTCATCTTGATTACTGTCAGACTTCATCACTTTAATTAAGATTATAATCGTTTCTTTAGCTGCTCGTTTACTTTGAGCTCGTTCTGAGGTTAATACAGATTTAAAATCATAACAATAAATTGTTGAATAGCTATGATACTGTTTTAAAATCAAATCTTTGCATAGTTATGACAGCATCTAACGAAGCCTTGAAAACACAATCTTATAAAAATTAATAAAGCATAAACATAAACCCAAATTAGTTCTGTGTCCTCCTGAAACATTGCCGTCTCATATTTTAAAGCAATTTATGAAAGATATCAATCATATCTGTGTGTGTGACAATATTCAGATGTTATCGTTTACATTTTCATAAGTAACTAATTACAAATTTTTTCTAAGTTACTGTAACAGATTACAGTAGCAATTATTTTGTAATTGAATATATAAAATTAACTAAAAATAAAAATCACTGTATTACTACAGCGTATTATTTCATATCACTGTAACAGTATGCATCATAATATGGTTATTTTTGCTGGAAAATCACTTAAAAAAATGACGACAAGCAGAAATTCTTAATATTATTCATATATATATATTTTTTTAATTAGATTTTCTGCATGGAATATCAATACAACAATTTGCAAAAATATTAATTATTTTTATCAATATTAATATTTAATAAAATATATTCAAACACTAGATTACTAGGTTTGTAATGGTTTTACACATTAAAAATTGATTTGTGTTTATGGCTGATTCAGATGTGCACTTATGAAAACAAAGCAAATATATAAAGCCAAAATTATATTACTAATTTATTATTTTTAGTGCTGTCAAATAATCACGATTAACCGCATCCAAAATAAATGTTTGTTTACATAATATATGTGTACTGTGAATATTATGTTTATATAAATACAACACATTCAGTATATATTTAGAAAATATTTATTTGTATATTATATACAATCATACCATATTTTTTTTTATAAAACTTATTTTAGATGCGATTAATAATTTGACAGCACTAATTATTTTTTATAATTTTAATAAATAAATAAATGGTTAAAATTAATTTTATTTATACAAAAATGTAATGGTTTATTTTGAATGAGCTATAATAACCCTGACATGAGCATCAGGTTTAGCTCCAGTAAAGCAGAAGAGACACAAACCAAATATTGTGATATTATTTATGGAAATGAAATCAAAGATTTATGATGGACTCGCACCTTTGGCCAGATTGAGCAGGACATACGACGTGCTGTCGTGGCTCTCCAGCTCCTGCAGGATGGTGGGCGGGGTTTGTGCCGGAGGGGGAGGAGTCTGCAGCTGAAGCACCAATGGGCTTCGCTGAGGGCCGAAGTCTGAGAGCGAGGGGGAGGCGGCATGACTCAGAGCGCTCTCTGAAAACACAAACACAGCGTGATTATCAAGAGCCATAAAAACATCATATTACACAAACAAAACACCTCACGAAGTCCTGAATCATTCTCAGCAGCTAAGAATGGGTCAGCTGTGGAAATATCAGATTACATTACATTAATTTAGCCATTAATGCAGTGAGATCTGATCCTCATCGGTCTGTCTGGAGTGACACGAAGCAGACGGACTAAATCCAGAAGATCTGACGCTTCATCCTGAGAAACTCTGGACAAAACCTGCTTTAAACCAAAGACTATAGAGACATGTGACTCGTATAACAGCGCTTAATACAGCCACTCAAGCGCAGGAAGCCCCGCCTTCTGACCGAAAGAGCCAATCGGTAAAGTCTACGCATCACTGCAGCTGTCGACCCAGTTGCTATAGCTATTTGAGCACAATAAACTACTTTTATGACACAGCTGTTGTCCAATTTCATTGGTTTTGGAGAGGTTTTGGATAGCAGCTGCACTCGGATGCCCCGAGAGGCGTTTCAAAGATGGCCGCCGAGTGACCGAGACTTTGTTTACACACAGTTTAGACGTTTTATTTGTACACGAGTGCCTAGCGCTTTTAACCGGAGGTTTCTTCTGTTTCTTCACACAGACCTGACAGCTCCAGCAGCGTAGCGTCCACCTCCTCCAGACTCGGACCCAGCGGGATGGACGCGTTCTGGACAAACTCGACCAACAGCTGCACACAGCACAAAACACCAGACAATATCCCCCGGTAAGAAACCGGAGCTCAACTCTGAGCATGCATATATAGTGATTATTATAGAGTCAAAGCACAATACTGCCAACATAAGAGAGGAACGCTGGGAAATTACACATTTGACAACTGTACTAGAAAATTGTTATTATATTTTATATATTTTTTTTTTTATTTACTCAAAAAATTTCATATTTTCAGTTTTTATTTTAACTTCAGTTGAAGTTGTAGTTTTTTTTGTTATAATAAACTATTAATTAACTATTAGTAAACTATAATAACTCCGATCAGGTTTTATTCATGTAAAAGAAAAGAAAAAATAGATATTTTACAAAATAGAAGCATTTTCCCTTGTTAAATACTAGCACAATTAATAAATACAAAATAAAATTAATAAATAAATGTTTTATTTTATTTTTGTGCCGAACAATGATTAATTGCATCCATAAAAAAGTGTTTATATAATATATACGTGTGTGTAATGTGTATATTTATTATGTATATATAAACACACACATAAATAGTATATATTTTTAAAATATATTTAATATATAAACATAACTTATTTTTCTTAAATATACACAGTACACACACATATATATTATATAAACATTTTTTTTTATTATGGATGCAATTAATTATGATTATTATTAATTAAAAATAACAATATTCGTTTTTAATTCCCTGTAAAGCACTCCGGTTAACCTCAGTTGTTTTTTTAATGTCCTCTATAAATAAACATTGATATTAATAATAATAGTAGTATCTTATATGCATATTAATATATAAACAACATTTTAACCAAAATGTGAACACAGACAAGCAAAAAAAATACCAAATTTAAATTAATTAAATTGCTCTTTCAAGTTTTATAATTAAAAATCCTGATATAATAAGTAATTAAAACCGTAGTACCTCAGGTTTGGAGTCAAGTTCATCAGAAAGCATGGATTCAGTCGAAGGTAATCTGTCCACACCAGAGATAACACAACACATGAATATGAATAACATCAGCCATATATGATTAATTATTATTAATGAGTAGACGGAGAATCTGACCAGGTGCAGGCGCTTCATGTGGCTCTGGGTCTGTCCGTCATCTGCTCCCTCTCACACGTCAGAGACGCGACGTGATGACGCCTGCGTGACGTCACGAATACATTAACATACTAATGAGCACGTACCTCAAAACCGCACAGTACAGTTCCCATAAACACACGGGACAGATCAAAGTGTGCCGAATAAATCCAGTCGAAGTTACACATCAACACAATTACATTCGCATACACTCGTGAATATTAATGAACAGATCAGATATTAAGTAAATGGTGACAAACTAGTAAACTTCAACTCACACTGTTTATCAACGAGGTGCTAATGAGGCCTTATAAACACGAAGCATGTGTCGGTAATGAAGCCTAGCGTTAGCTGGAGCTCAAATCTCCCTCATTCCTGTCACTATTATACAATCACACATGATATATCAGCTGCTTACCTTCATCGCGCTGGTGTTTGACAGCGAGCAGCAGAGATAAACACAAACTCAGACGCGGGTGGCGAGCACTTCCGGGCCGCGTGCGCGACTTCCGCCTGAAGAAAAGACTCGACTAGTGTTATCAAATAACGTCTTATATACTCTTTAGTGTTATGGAAATTATTGAGGGAAAGCCTGGTGTGCTTTTTGCAAGCTAATAACGGCTGCCTTTCATTGAGAGACGCGCTTTGTGAATCAGTTGAGTGAATCGCTAAAGGAATCGGTTCATGATGCTTGATTCTTTTGAACCGATTCTTTCTGAAAGAATCATTTTTGATAACCAGCAAATATAACTCCACTGAAAAATATCAAACACGTAATTATGTTTCAATAATATTTTTCTTTAAAAACTCTTTTTTACTTTACAGTTACCAAATATTAATATAACTTTATTTTGTTTTCCATTTATATTTTAATATTAATTTAGTTGTGTTTGTTTGCCATTTTTAATAGTTTTGGTTTCTTTTTAAACCAATTTTTTGAAATATGCCTATAACCCCCCCCCCACACACACACACACAATTTTAATACATTAAGTTAAAAGCAATTGAATTATATGACAATCAGAAATGTGTCCTTGCCATTTTTAATATTTTATTCAATGTTTATTTAATAACTATGATGTTTTTACTTTTAAAAACAAGACTTGATTTAATTTAAATTTGTGTTATGTTCATATTTTATATTTGTGTTGACACGGACGCATAATAACACCGACACGCTTGACAATTATTTTAATAACTTTTGACAGTGTATTCAGTAAAACATTAAAATGTACAAATAATTATATATAATAAAAAAAACACATGTAAAAAAGCATCAGTAAATTAATAATATGAACATTAACCACAGCGTTGGTTTTGTACGTCTGAGAAATGTTTATTAATATACAGTTTTGATCAATAATCCGCTGTATTCATGTAAAAGCACAGCAGTTATGATAAAACAAAACCCTTCACATTTCTGCTCATTGTGAGGATTATCTAACGAACTTAACGAAAACCCGGCGTATTATTTTACTTACAAAAGACAGAAATAACAAAAATCAGTAATAAGACAAACAGAACCAGATGATGGACTCTAAAGTCATATTTGAGTAGATTATGGTTCAGAATTAGAGGTTCGTCACATCTGAAGCACGTTTGGCTTTGATAGGATTCGTTTTGTTCGATTGCTTTTATAAAATAAAGCTTAGACTGACATTAATTAACACAAAGCCATGAAACACCAGCATCACATGACAACCATCCATGGATTTACAGCAGTGCTGGCAAATTATTAATCACATCCAAAAGTTTTAGTTTTCATAATATATATATGTGTGTACTGTGTATATTTATGTGTGTGTGTATATATATATATATACAAACACATGCATGTATATATTTAAGATTCTTTTATATATATTTAATATAATATAAATGTGTATACATGTAAATATTTTCAAAATACATATTATATGTGTATATGAGTATATATATATATAATAAATATACAAAATACACATATTTTATGTAAACAAAAACATATTTGATGTGATTAATCGTGATTAATTAAAATAAAGTCTTAGTTTACATAATACATGTGTGTACTGTATTTATATATATATATATTTAAAAAATATATGTTTATATATTAAATATAATAATATAAATCTATATACATGCATCTAAATATATATATATTGTATATTAATATTTATATATGCACATAATAAATATACAAAATACACATATTTTATGTAAAAAAAATATTTTGGATGCAATTAATCATGTCAGCACTAATATAAAGAAACAAAAAGGTAATTGCAACTTTGTATCTTCTTACAATTTAAATTTTTCATATCAGAATTGCAAATTAAGTCTGTAAACGTCGAGTAAACATTTCTATCTTTACTGAAAGTTATAATCTCCCAACTCAGACATTTCTTTATAGAGTTAATCTCTGTTTTTTAAAGCGAGTTGTAACTTTAAACTCGCAATCTCGGAGTTATCGTGCAATTCTGAATTTTTTTCTCATAATTTCAGAAATATAACGTTTATTTATTTATTATTTTCCGTTGTGGAAACAACCTTCCCCAGAAAACAGAGCTATATTCTCGAACACCCGCCGTTTCTACTCTTAACTGTACTGTATAAAAGCACATAAACACGCTTCAGAAAAAACACGTCCTGTGCTGCGCATGAAATATGTAATCCATGATCCATAAGTCATACACATAAGAAACAAGCTCCTGGAAGCAAAGCAATGATGTATGAGCTAGCGGTGATGAGTAGCTGCCAAAGAAAGTTTGAGTTCTACACGATTAGAGTTTGAATGAAACTTCATTGAGTAAGGCAAGATGAGAGCAGATTCATAACTGCTCCAAAACAACGGTATTTAGCACGAATGAAGGCACAGTGTCCGTGAAATAACGTCAGATCTTACGGCGAGACACTACAGGCAAAAACCTGGTCAGCTCAATTTAGCTTCTATAACACGTACATTTACAGACTAGTGAAAAAATACACTTATTTTTCAATAGATTTCAATTAAAATGCATGTCTTTAAAAAGTTTTTTCTCCACTTCTTCGGAACTTACATGCATCAAGACTTAGGGGTTTATTCCCATCTATATTCTGCAGATTTTTACCGTGGGGTTTGTTCATATATCATTCACACTGATTTATATAACATTTTATTCCAAAAAAATAGGCAAAAATGCATATTTTTTAAAGGCTGTGAGTTTTTTCTTCACTTCAGCAGCACTTACATGCATCAAAACTTAGGAGTTTATTCCCATCTATATTCTGAAGATATTTACCATGGGGTTTGTTCATATTTCATTCGCCTGGTTTTATTTTACAATTTATCTATTTGCGCCGGTGTATTTCATGTTTTCTCAAAATGAGTTTTTTTTCACTACAGCAGTACTTACATGCATTAAAACTTCTTTTTTCCATCTATATTTAACTTTTTTTCCATCTATATTTAGTTTTATTTCCATCTATATTCTGAAGGTTTCTACTGAGGGGGTTGTTTATATGTGACCCTGGAGCACAAAACCAGTCATAAGTGTCAATTTTTCAAAATTGAGATTTATGCATCATCTGAATAATTAATATCTCCATTGATGTATGGTTTGGACAATATCAGAAAAGCTGGTGCAAAAAAATCTAAATATTGAGAAAATCATCTCTAAAGTTGTTCAAATGAATTCTTAGCAATGCATATTATTAATAAATAATTAAGTTTAGATATATTTACGGTAGGAAAATCATCATGGAACATGATATTATTATCTAATGATTTTTGTCATAAAAGAAAAATCAATAATTTTGACCCATACAATGTATTGTTGTCTATTGCTACAAATATACCAGTGCTGCTTATGACTGGTTTTATCATACATGTATTCCTAAAAACAGTTGAAAACTTTATGAATAAATATATAAACTGCTTTATGAAGAAAAAGACCTAAAAGTATAATATAACAACAAAATTGTATCCAATTTACAGATTTCTGTTCTGGAAATAAGCACATTTACTTAATAAAGTAGAGTTAAACAACATTTCAGTAAACTTCAATCAAATAAAATTGTCTTAATGTACTGTGATTAATTAAAATGAAGTACAGTGATCTCTAATAGTTCACCTGTAGTGTCTTGCCTTAGCGTTTTCTTTATGACAAATCTAAAATCGTATTGTGTTTTCTTCATATTTGCCTCTCATATATGAGCTGGAAATTATACGTATTCTGATGTTTTTGTATTTTAAGGACAATATCCTACAAGACTTTATAAAATCACAGATCCATGATGGAGAATGACGATGGCAAGGGCTGCAGCCTATCCTACTTTGACAGTCTCTAACGATCAATTTTCCATTATTACTCATAATAATTGCTTTGAGAAATTAATTAGCTGTGCCACACACTTGAACTGTGTTTTTGGGCATCGTCTCATTCCATGATGCCTCAATATACGCTCGGTCTGCAGCGAGTTGAGACCGAATCTGCTCTTGCGCTTTATAAACAAGGTTTAACATTAATGTCCAAAATAATTCCTCCAAAACTGTGAAACGAGGTGAAAATGATATCAGGAGTGTAAAGAGCTTATGCACTGAACTAGGTTAAGGCTGAAGCTTATTAAAGAGCGAATGCATATCAATATCGGCATTGTTTTGACCTTAAGATAGATATAAACTACCGGGCAAACGAGTCTCTTCTGCTCACCAAGCCTGCATTTATTTGATCTAAAGTACATTAAAACGGTAAAATATTTGTACTATTTAATATAACTGCTTTCTATGTGACTATATGTTGAACTGCAATTTATTTATGTATTTTCAGCATCATTACTGCAGTCTTCAGCGTCACATGATCTTCAGAAATCATTATAATATGCTCAAAAGAACATTTATTATTTACTTTTACATTACTTTTTTGTAATTTAACGGACGCTTTTATCCAAAGCGACTTACAAATAAGAAAAAGTAACAAACCATAAGTTAAATCTCTCTCTATATATATACACACACACACACACACACATTTAAGAAAATGGATAAATTAATGCATACAACATTTAAAAACTAAACATTTAAATGAAAAATAAACAACTAAAAACTATTCGAAATATTAAAACAACAAAAGGTGAGTATAAAAATTATTCTAACATGACACTAATCTAAACACACGTAACGTTACTAAAATAACTCAAATTTATTAAAACTAAAACTAAAGAAAATACCTATAAAGACATAATAAATTCATACATAATTTATCTAAAATTAAAATAGATAAATCAAACGGCAGTAATCAGTAATCCTAAAATATAATTATTATTGTTATTATTAATGCTGAAAGCATTTATCTGACATAGAAATCTTTTGTAAAATTTAAAATATCTGTATCATAACTTTTGACCAATTTAAAGCATCATTGCTAATTAAAAATATTAATTTCTACCCCCCCCCCCCCCCAAAAAAACATGCGGACTCTAACGCTTAATGTAATAATGATACAAAAGCTTTTATTTCAGATAAATGCTGATCTTTGTATCTTTTTTATTCATCAACGAATCCTGATAAATGTACTCAACTGTTTTAAATAATATTAATATTTTTTGAGCAGCAAATCAACATATATTATGATTTCTGAAGATCATGTGACACTGACGACTGGAGTAATTATGCTGAAAATACACAGAAATAAATTACAGTTTAACACATAGAAAATGATTTGAACTAGTTAAATATTTGACATTAAACGCAGGCTTTGTGAGACGTCTTTAAAAGCTAAACTCTTGCTGTAGACTGCTAGAGCAGTCAGATAAAAGTTGCCCGTTTATAAACGAACGGTGCGCCGTGTCTTCGTCTCACTCCAGGTTCTCTCCGTGGCTCGGCGTCATGTCCTCCGCTTGCACGCTCGTCTGCAGCTTGCTCCAGATCTCCGAGTCTCCCGTCTGCAGCGCTTCCACCAACAGGTTGGTGTGTTGACGCAGGCGATCCAGCTCCGTCTGCGTCCGGCGGTTCTGCCGGATCAACTCTTTGGTGCGCAGCGTGATGTCCAGCAAGCCTGAGTTACTGAGGACGTTGTATGTGTTGCAGAAGCGCGTAATCTTGTTGTCCGTATCATCGGAGCATGCAGTAGACGCCAGGGAGCCGTCCGTGGATTCGGGTCGCTGTTCGGTCGCCTCATGACCGTCAGAGGAAGACGAGCTCTTGACTGAGCTGCTGCGGCTCTTAGGCGGATGAGGAGCGATTTTGGGGTAGGATTTGAGGATAGGGAGGTACTTTCTGTGCCGCCGGCGTTTAGGAACCGGGGCGGGTCTTTGTGGGACGACGGGTTGAAGGAAGACCACCTGAGGCTGAGGAACCACATCCATCGCCGGACTGAAGGCCCAGGGCTTCGAAGACGAAGGGTTTTCAGCAGACTGCAGATACACCATTCAAATCAAAGTTAGACCTTGTTGTTATAAATCAGGATTCCTACACATTTTCCAGTCATAACGGCATTTAAAATGAAGTTCTTAGCAATGCATATTACTAATAAAAAATTATGTTTTGATATATTTACGGTAGGTAATATTTTCATGGAACATGATCTTAATATCTAATGATTTTTGGCATAACTGAAAAATGTGTTATTTTGAGCCATACAATGTATTATTGACTATTACTACAAATATAGCTGTGCTGCTTATGACTAGTTTGTGCTCCAAGGACACATATTTAACATTAATGGTTAATATAGAATTGTATTTGGTATATAGTACAGTCATCTGTACATTTCATTGATTTTCTCTAAGTGACTTTAACATACAGAGCCCCTAAAATAAAATAAAAGACATTTACATGCACACAAGAAATGTTTTGCAGGCTTACGCATTACAATTTCTAGTTTTATATGACCTATTTCTTTTGAATGCATAACTACCATCTTACTATGAATAAAACACGAGCGTGGATGCACATGAAGCAATAGAAATCCACCTGCTCAAATTTGGGCTTTTCTTAATATCAAGGCCTTTAACACATCCTAAGAAACCATGACACAAAATGGGCTGACGGCATAAAATGTGCCAAGTTCAAGGGTTTATTAAAAAAGACTGGTATTGTAAAATGTGGTTTTCGTTAGGGTTAGTAGTATGCCATGTTTCAGGCTCTTAGGTCTCTTTAATGCACACTCTGTGGAGGCCAAGACACCACACAACACATGGCTCAGCGTGCATCGTCCTATAAGCTACGTTTAATGCTTTCTCATGCACACATAACAGTCTGTATATAATGTATTTTAGCAAAAGTCGTCGAGGCGATGTAACGCAGAGCTACGAATATTGAGACGAAACCCTAAATGCTTATAACCTGTATTTTGCATAACGAAAGCATGCACCTTGAATTCATTCAGTCGCATTTTGACGTCTTGTACAATACATTTATATGCAGAAATATTATTATGCAATTACAACTTAGATTATAAAAACTCCATTAAGTGTAATTTAAGCAGTTGTATAGCCAAAAACAAAATCAATCAGTTTAAACATTCAATATTATATTAATGTAGCATATTTTACAGCTTTAGTCATTTTTCCCGAATCCCTGTTTGATGTCAACATGACTCATTAGCATATTCCCCGCCCACTTTTAGTGTTTTCTCATTGGTCTGAATGAAAATGCAAATTCATTATTTGCCACTAGGTGTCACATTTGTAGCGGTTTCCACAGTAACGCTGTACACAACGTAACACTGCGCTCTGCTTTAAATGAAATCGACCAATCAGAGCAGATTAGAGTCACGCAGAGAGGCGGGGCTTGGAAAAATATAGTTTAAGAGCAAATAAGATACAAATAAATGCATATTATAAGAAACCGAAATAGTTTTTGTGACCTGGACCTGTTGTTAGGGACTCCCAAACCCATAATAGCAGCACTTTAAGGTGCTGTATGCAACCGGCGCTGAAGTTCACCTGCTGTAGAAGCACGTTGTTCATGAAGAGCATCGGCGAGAGTCCCTGCAGAGCTCCACTGACCCCCGGCATCAGCTGCGATGATCTGGACCGCGACGCATCGTCTGTGTCCGTCTGATCCACTGCACTCAGATGCTCCGAGCCACCGTCTGACAGAAACACACACTTAATCCACTGCGATCGTCACGCGCATCTCGTTAGTAAAGCTGGTTCTGTGATTAGTAGTAAATCTCCATGAAGCAGCATTTACTACAGAGCTGACAAGCTATGCAAAAATAATAAATCGCATTAGATATAATCGTGTGATTCAGTGTACTTTTAAAAGTAATGCGTTACAATATTGCGTTACTCCCTAAGAAAAAAGTAACTAATTATGTTACTTATCTACTTTTTATGGAAAGTAATGCGTTACGTTACTTTCGCAGACCTGCCAGCCTTGGAAAATATTTTTGAGTACCAAAAATACTGGGGGGGGGGGGGGGTTTCCAAATAAATATAAATATATATTTAAAATGCTATTTAAATAATAAAAAACAAATGCTGCAGAAAAACACGGGAGAGACGTATCATTTTATGGAGTGGCCGTAATGTGTTCATTCATACGGGACACCAGAGGGCGCCAGAACATTAGCAAAAGCACCAAAAAGTGTAAATAAACCTCAGGCTGAAGGAAGAGTAAATCACGTCTGTACAGTTATCAATTAAAAAAACAATGTTACGTTATCTAAAGTCAATTTAGCTTATTATTATGATTGAACTGGATCATCAAAGGTCAGCCGCAAACACATTGATTGATAAAATCAAGCAGGTCTGAGTTTGCATTTCACTGTTTTAATTACTTTTGACGAATACCGAATCAGTTTACGGCTCTAATTGCTTCTTACACAGAATAAGGCACATAGCACCATACAGGCATTGCATTATTATATACTTTATTACTCAGATCAATCGTGTATTACCGCAGTCGTGTGTCGAATCAATGAAAGCAGTTAAATCATTGTTTATTCAGGGATTTCTTGGAGTTCACTACTGATCAAAGAACCGTGCTTCAATCGTGAACATCTTCTCTAACACACCTGAGAAGCCCGAGTCCCTCTCGGACTCCAGCTTGGACTCGTCCATCCGTCTGTGTTTATATCTGGCCCTCATGTGCCCTTCATCCTTCATCCTCCGCCTGAGCCTGGAACAGCAGACGCATCGATGACCAGAGTCTCTTTCAACTCAAGCAAACAGCATTCCGCTAACACGATTAATGAAGGAGATTCTGCTCATTAGAAACACAGGAGCATCATTTAGAAATACACAAGAAAAACTTACTTTACGTGAGATGAAAATTATTGAATTTCATCTAGTTGCCATGGAAAGATTTCTCATTTTCATGAGTTTGATTTTGAAGTGCTACAATAAATACAAAAAAATATATAATAATAATAATAATAATAATAATTAAAAATAATAACGAGACAAACATTTATATTAGTAAACTTAAAATGCAAAAATAAATACAAATTTATATAGTTTAATTTGAGGTAATAAAATAAATAAAACTGAGAAAATTAGTTAAAAATAATAATAAAAGTAGACAAAAACGAATAAAATTAATATTACACACACACACACACACACACACACAGAGGGAGCGAGAGAGAGACACACACACACACACACACACACACACACACACACACACACACACACACACACACACACAGAGAGGGAGCGAGAGAGAGAGAGAGAGACACACACACACATACATATATATATAGATAAACTAATTAATAGCTCAAATTATCTTCCTTAGAACAAAATCAAGGACTACAGCTGGGCAACTATACAAGAAAACAAGTCATTATTTTTGTTATTAATTTGCATAAGAGATTTTTCGAAGCTTCCATTTCTAATAAAAATAAATTAACGTTACATTTTGTTTATGAATATAATATTTGCCTTGCAAAATGTAAGTTAACTACATAATTATTTAGCTTATGTTGTGAATAATTGCACGTAACATCTTTCGAAGAGAGCACGTAATTAACATTTCTTTGAATGAATAAAAAGGCACGTGATATTATTAGCACTGTTGTAAACAGAGCGTCATGACGTCATCGCTACGGCGTAGCCAGCTGACCTACTTCATCTCCAGCAGCTCTAGATCGGCCAAACGGCCTGCAATCTGACAGATTGTCGGTATTTATCGAATTAGTAACGTTAAGCAAAATAGAAATAACAAAAAAAACCAAGTTTCGAATCTAAACGTCAAGCTTTCACACAAACCACATCACAACACATGCTAAAGCAAAGCGGCAAGCGTCGTTAAAAGCAGAGCCACCGTTAAGTTTCTCCTCAGACTGTTTATTCGACACACCATCCGTTCAGAACGAATCATTTAGCGTAAAACCGTGGAAAGTCGGTCGTGACAGCTTACGTGCGTCTCGCGCTAGTCGTGACTTCATCCGGGAATCCCCAGAGATGATGAAAACAAGCTCTATCTGCAGCCCTCCGCGGCTCCGGTGGATATAAAGCGTTAAAACAGCGTCCACGGAACCGTTTAACAACGTTTTACCGCGTTCTGGATGCGTGTCGTCGGTAAGACGCCCTGATCGTCACGCAAACGGCAGCACGCACGGTGCCGTACACGAGACCACAAGCCCCGCCCCCACACTGACGTTTGAAATAAATGAAGCGTCACTGCATTAATATTCACAAAGTGTACGTTAAACTTACAACAGCGCGTTTGTTTAATTCTTTCGCGTTATTTACGTTGGATTATTTGACTTGAGGCCATCGCTACGTGATTGACTTGCGATCTAATCCAATCGGAGGCCACTAAACCGCTCCGACTGGCCAATCCTGGCGCAGGAGGCGGGGCTCTGCCGCGAAAAGCGCTTTTGTTTAATGGGCTCTCCTTTTATGTGGGCGTGTCTGTTGCCGGAAGTGGGGCGCGTCAATTTTAATCATTAATGTACAAATAACTTGGCAGTCAAAACATCTTCACATTACAATATACAGAACAGGTGCATACTAATACAACAGAAAGAGAGGCAAAACAAATAATAAATACATAAAACATTGAAAGAGTAGGGTTTTTCTTGTAAATGATATTCATAATAATAGAGTAACATTATTAGAATATTATCATATTAACATTAATTATCATATTTTAACATCATAATCATATTTAAAATAATAATAATAGAGAACAGATGTATTGCATTCTTCCCCTTCATCATCTTAAGGGCTTTTGTATACAAAACAAACAAACTCATTATGAAATGCACAAAAGGCTGGTTTTACTCTAGATTTGTGAATATAAACTTGAGCAGAAAATCATCTCTGCTATTGTTGATTATAGATAATGTGCTTTAGGGAGAAGGTAATGTACCTTTGGGCAGTCATCAGACCATAAATCATCCACAAACTGATCCGTGTCATCACACAATATACATGTATTCGAGTCTTAAGTACTCACTTTAAAATTGTACAATTAATTTCAGGAGATAAAGGACATTTTATGCATTCATTTCTAAGAGTGTGAATGGCATCTTTTGAGGAATCTGCAAATATCGTATCGCCGGGTATGAGAACCGATATCGTATCGAATCGTGACGAACCATCTGATTTACAGGCCTGCGTGAGAAGCGCGTGTTCGGTCGCTGAGTGACGAAAAGTCAATATTAGAGCCTTTAATATTAATCCTTCAATATTAGGCGCGTTCGACTTTAAGCGGCGTATTGTAATTACGTAATTCCACACATTATATAAATGCTGACCAACAGCCATTGAAGTGTGATATACTGTTTATTGCTGATATTAATATTGTTAAAGATAAATGCAGTAATAGATATATTAGAAATATGTTAAGGAATAATCTTGTGCCGTGCTCAACAGTCTTTCGGTCATCTAAATATGAAAACATCTTTTAAAATATTACACAGAATTTATCCTGTTAAAGAATTATTTGAAAGATTGAAACTGGATATTTCTGTGATTTTTGTGGTGTTGTTAAAGAATCTGTAACTCATCTTTTCTTTCAATGTTTATACTCGAGATTATTTTGGGTAGATGTCTCTAACTTCATTTCTAGGATGTGTGGAATATTAATACATATAGGAATGTACGAAGTCATATTTGTTTTGTACAAGATACCATTGATTCTAGAAAGTACATTTTATTTTCATACACAGCTAATCATTTTACTTGGAAAGTATAATATTCATGCAAAGAAATGGGCTAAAGCTAAGCCAAAATGTGAACATTTTCTTAAAGAAATTAAACTATATGGTATTATTTGCACAATATTAGAAACAGAAAAGCGAAAAAGACCTATGAGGCATTATGTCAGTTTAATTTGGTTAATTAAATATTTGTACTCTTTCCTGGCAAAGATCTTAGTTTGTTATTTTGATAATTTTTTTTCCTTTCTTTCTCTGTATACCCTTTTTCATTTGTTTTTGTTATTTTCTTTCTACTACTGTTGTGAGATGTATATGTTTGTATTAATATGTTCATATTTGCATAAATAAAAATGAATAAATAAACAAGCTTTAAGCGGCGCTGCGCAGAATGAGCAGATAGTGTCCGGTCACTTGTGTTATGTGACGCTGATAAGACTTTAATTTAAACCTGGACACTTGATTTAAAAGTCCTTTGCATACAAGTAAATAAAAGTCACCCACTGCATTCTGATAAAATAAAACATGATTTATCTCTTTAAATATTGAGTTTATGGTTTTATTAAATATATTAAGACACATCATTGTTTTTATACTTCTATTGTAAATTCCCCAGACTGTTGAGTTAGTCGTAGCAGCACTGAGGTATATTTCACATCTGTTCCCTGATAAAGCCTGACTCATTCAGTTCAGCAGCTGAGATCCAGGACAGTCAATATAAACAGATGTGTGTCGATCGCGGTGTTGATCCTGATCCGGGTCAGACTGACCACACTGATGTCCAGAAGGGCTTGTGTGATG
>CM049864.1:64654304-64779304 GCA_027474115.1 Schizopygopsis malacanthus | reverse complement strand
CAGACACACAGAGACACAGACACACACACACACAGAGACAGAGAGACACAGACACAGACACAGACACACACACACACACACACACACACACACACACACACACACACACACACACACACACACACACACAGAGACAGAGACACAGACACACACACACACAGAGAGACACAGAGACACACACAGAGACACAGAGACAGAGACACACACACACACACACACACACACACACAGAGACAGAGACACACACACACACACACACACACACACAGAGACACGCAGAGACAGAGACAGACACACACACACAGAGACACGAACACACACATTTGTTTCGGTGAATTGTAGGGCACTTCCATAGACTTCTATTACTTTTATTCTGACCAAACGATATTTTCTCTCCCTTGACCAAACCCTAACAGAATACCGGTTTGCATTCTTACACTTTCAGATAAACATTCCCTATTTTTATAAAAAAAAATATAAAAAAAATCCTTGTGTCAAAATATCAGGTTTTACTATCCTTGTGGGGACATTTGGTCCTTATAATATAGCATACACACATACACACACTGCAGTAACTGTGCTTTCCTTCATCGTTTACTTGTCATTAAGTTTTTTTTTAAGAGCAGTGAATATTTAAAAGTATATAAAAGTGACTGGATTGAATCATATGCTTTTATTGCCGTGTGCCACCAGACACAACAGTGTGCACTCACATTGTCCGGAAAAGTGAAGCTGCGGGCTTAGTTGTAACACGTATAACAACATCCCCTGGTGGCTAGACTCCAGTACAGGGCATAAACTTATGGTATTTACCAGTTGCCATATCAACACTATAGAGAAAAAAAAAAGTTTGCCAAAATTCAAAGATCTCTCTAAGACAAAGCTGCAGATTTATTTTACCATAGTAAAAGTACATTTCTGGATTAAGTAATTTTCATATTCATGAGACCAATCTGTTATAAAAATTGGGCATCAGTTCAGATGTGATTGGCCACTCTGCCGGTGTTCAGCTGAAGACATTTTGTGATTTGCTGTTCCACCTTTGACTCTACTGCACAACTCGGGCTCCAAACGAATCATCGGCGTCATATCGGGCTCCAAACTATCTCTACTGCGCAGAACATTCTGTGCTCCAAACGAATCTCTACGGCGCAGACTCGGGCTCCAAACCTTTATATCTTTAATGCACATTGATTGAGTAAGGCTCCAAACGAATCTCTACGGCGCAGACTCGGGCTCCAAACTAATCTCTACTGTAGAAATCAGACTCTGATGCTCGTTCTCAAATAATCTCTACTGCGAGATTTTAGCCTGTATTTCACAGATAGTTCTTTAATACTTCGTTAACTAGCAGAAGACACTAAACCTCTTTACATTCCAGCTGTGCTCTCTACTGCGCAGACTCTGAGCTCCAAACTAATCTCTACTGCGCAGACTCTGCGTTCCAAACTAATCTCTACTGCAGACTCTGGCTGTTCCATTATACTAACACTAGTGCGCAGACTCTGCTCAATTTACTTTTATAAACTAGACTCTGGCTCTCTACTGCACAGACTCTGGGCCTTCCAAACGAATCTCTACGGCGCAGATGGTTGCTCTCTAATGCGTTTACAGACTCGGGCTCCAAACGAATCTCTTAAAAAAACTGCGCAACTTATTTTATTTGAAAAAGTTAATCATTTTCTCATTTTTTATAGATCAGATGCAATTTTAAGCTGTCATGTTACACCGTACCCCTCAGAGTTACAATGTACCCCACCTACGGGGCATGACTCGAGCTCCAAACGAATCTCTACGGCGCATGACTTTGAGGACTCCAAACGAATCTCTACGGCGCAGACTCGAGCTCCAAACGTGTGAAATCTCTACGGCGCAGACTAGGACTCCAAACGAATCTTAGTCTGACTAGGGCCCTACTGTGCAGATTGGCTACACAACGAACCTCTTTTGCGCAGACTTTGGCTCAAAGAACCTTTACTGCGTGACTGGTGTCCTGCTCCAAACGAACCTACTTTACTTTCACCAGACTCTGCTCCAATACGAACCTCTACTGAGTAGACTAGGTTTGCTCTTACTGCACAGACTCGGGCTCCAAACGAATCTCTACCGCGCAGACTTGGACTCCAAACGAACCTCTACTGCGCAACTCGAGCTCCAAACGAATCTCTACCGCGCAGACTCGGGCTCCAAACGAATCTCTACGGCGCAGACTTGGGCTCCAAACGAATCTCTACGGCGCAGACTTGGGCTCCAAACGAATCTCTACGGCGCAGACTCGAGCTCCAAGCGAATCTCTACGGCGCAGACTAGGACTCCAAACGAATCTCTACTGCGCAGACTAGGCTCCAAACGAATCTCTACTGTGCAGACTAGGGCTCCAAACGAACCTCTACTGCACAGACTAGGCTCCAAACGAACCATCTACTGCGCAGACTAGGCATCCAATACACATCTACTGCGCAACTATAGCTCCAAAGATCTACTGCGCAGATTGGACTCCAAACGAATCTCTACCGATGCAGACTCGGGCATTCCAAACGAATCTCTACTGCGCAGACTAGGACTCCAAACAAATCTCTACTGCGCAGACTCGGGCTCCAAACGAACCTCTACTGCGCAGACTCTGGCTCCAAACAAATCTCTACTGCGCAGACTTGGACTCCAAACGAACCTCTACTGCGCAGACTCTGGCTCCGAAACGAACCTCTACGGCGCAGACTCGGGCTCCAAACGAACCTCTACTGCGCAGACTCTGGCTCCAAACGAATCTCTACCGTGCAGACTCGGGCTCCAAACGAATCTCTACTGCGCAGACTAGGACTCCAAACAAATCTCTGACTGCGCAGAGTCTCCTCCAAACGAACCTCTACTGCGCAGACTCTGGCTCCAAAGGATCTCTACTGCGCAGACTAGGACTCCAAACTAAATCTCTACTGCCAGACTCGGGCTCCAAGCAAATCTCTACTGCGCAGACTCTGGCTCCAAACGAACCTCTACTGCGCAGACTCGGGCTCCAAACGAACCTCTACGGCGCAGACTTGAGCTCCAAACGAATCTCTACGGCGCAGACTAGGGCTCCAAAAAAACAATATAATATTGTTATATTTCCTAACAAACAGAGCTTTCTCAGATAAAACTAGAAACTTCTTTAGGCACGCTAACCTGTGGTGTTCCTCAGGGGTCTGTTCTAGAACCTACTCTCTATTTACTTCTCTTGGGGTCCATCTTTAGGCGTTTCTTTACATTGTTACGCTGATATGCAAATATATATGTCGATGACCATGAAAAAAAAAAAACATGCTCTTAATAGTTTATCAGCGTGTCTGGATGACGTCAAATCATGGCTTTCAAAAAATTATTTTCCCGAATTTAGATTAATCGGAAGTTAAACATACCCACTATTGTTTACTGTTAGAACTAGTTTGATCAACTACCAGCTAACCAAGTTATCTTTCACTTTCTCCCTTTTTGTACCCGACTAAACAGTTATGACCAGTCTTGCTGAAAACTAATTATAGCAGATATCTCCGGTCCTTGATTCTGATTGGCTGAGCCGCGTTCAAAGCTGTTGCAAATTACAAAGTAACACACACCTTTGTTTACGTCTGTGTGTTGCTCGGCAACCACTACAACTACATTGCTTGGCGGAAGAATACGGTCTTTATTAATATCATTACACGTCGGAACAAGAACAAAAACGCACTTAGAGTTCTTAAATTTAGCCATTTCATCAAGTGCAGAATCTGGGTGTGGAAATTGACAACGGCTTGGAATTTGACAAACAAATCAGCTCTGTACTAGGCTCGTATTTTAGCTTTCCTTCTCTAAAAATCAAAACCTTTCTTTCTAAAGCCTCTTTAGAGGTTGCCATCCTCAGTTTCATTACATCTCGGCTGGATTATAGCAACTCTCTATATTGAAAACAAGGGGCAACAGAGCCTTTGAAGTGGCTGACCCCATTCTGTTTAATAATCTCCCGATCAGAGTCTCCAGAGCTTAAAAAAACTCATTTGTTTGTCTCGGCTTTTAACACCTAATTTGTATTAGTTAGTGCTTTGGTCTCCTTTTTCTGTGAATTTGTATTGTAATTGTAAAGCACTTTGGTCGTTAGTTAAACGTTCTTTAGAACTTGAACTAGGAGTCAAATATCAGCTCATAATGTTAAAGTTAATTTGCCATTGATTAGAAGGTGCAACTAATGTTTTGACTAAGCTTTTTCCTTTGTTTTATAAAAAAAATAAAAAAGTGAGTGAGTGCTCCTAAAAATAAAGGTTCAATAATAAATGACCCCTCCTCCGCTTCCACCAATAGAATAGAATAGTATAGAATTTAACATTGAATATAATCTTACCTTTGGAGTGGGAATTGCCCAGAATGGAAATATCCTGTTTAAAAGAAAAGTTTAATTAATAGTAATAATAAACTATTTGTATAGCACATTTCATAAAAGTGCAACTGAAATCGTTTTATAATAAAAATACGACTTTACAAAACTCGTATACATCAAGAAATAAAGCTGAAATGCATTTTTGTATCAAATGAAAAGGAAAAGCAACTGTTTGTACACAAAAACTTTTAATAAAAAGCAGTTGAGCTCAGTTTTTCCTGCTCACAAAGGCTGCATTCATACAGGAGGCTAAACAAAATACAGTCAAAATAGTGAAATATTACTACAATGTAAACAGATGTTTTCTATGTGAATGTGTGTTCAACTGTAATTTATTTCTGTATTTTCAGCATCATTACTCCAGTCTTCAGTGTCACATGATCTTCAGAAATCATAATAATATGCTGCTCAATAAATATTTCTGATTATCATCAATGTTGAAAACAGTCGTGCTGCACAATATTAGTGGAAACCGAGATACACTACCATTCAATACTTTGGGTTCAGTAAGAAAACGCTTGTATTCATAAGCGGACCTGAGGGGCATTAAATTGACCAAAAGTTACATTTATAATGTAACAAAAGATTTCCATTTCAAATAAATGCTGTTCTTTTGAACTTTCCATTCATCAAAGAATCCCCCAAAAATATTGTGCAGCACAACTGTTCATGTGTGTCATAACTAATTATTAATACTAGCCATCCATGTTTATTTACAGCACTAAAACTGGGTCTGTCTCCACGGTAACCGGCTCGAACCCGGAGCATCTCGCAGCACGGCATGTTTGTTTTCATTTAGTGTCCGCAGACACACAGACTCGAGAACAGGCACGTCTCTGCGCATCCGCATGAGACTCTCCCATTGTGTCCGTGCACTGAACCGAGCCCGACTGAAGGGCCCCTGGATGCTCGTCAGTGAGACACGCTTGGCTCCCGGCCATCGCCAGGGCCCTTTGTACGCCTACACACAGGAGCTGTACGTTCATTAGAGCGCACAGGGTCTCCATAAGAGAGGTACTAACTTTAGCCAGGAGACGTGCAGCTCTGCCACTATTCCAATGAGGCTTTCATCAGGTTCCCAACGAAAAAAAAATATATATATATATATAGAAAACAGTATAATCTTCATGCAACTCTTTTGCATACATCTGTCAAACGACACCAACTACAGAGTAATGAAAATCTGAGAGCTGCAGCTTTATTATGAAGTTAAATTGTAAAAAAAAAACGAAAAAGAAAAAGAAAACAATCAGAACTGCAACGGTGTGTCAGCGTGAATTTTTCAAAATTCATATCTTAGGGGAAAAACCATGCTTCTTGAAAAGTAATTTATGCTGATTTACAAAAAAAATAAAAATAATAATAATCTAAAATGACTGAATTATATGATGCAGAGTTAAAATATTAAAAATAGAATAAAAAAATTAGAATGAGTTTAAATACATATGTGGCTCTGGAGCACAAAACCAGTCATAAGGGTCAGTTTTGTGAAATTGAGATGTATGCATCATGTGAAGCTGAATAAATAATCTTTCCATTGATGTATGGTTTGGACAATATTTGAAAATCTGAAAAAAACAGAAAAAAAACAGTCATCTTTAAAGTTGTTCAAATGAAGTTCTTAGCGATGCATATTACTAATCAATAATTAAGTTGATATATTTACGGTAGGAATATCTTCATGGAACATGATCTTAATACATAATGATTTTTGTCATTAAAGAAAATGTATAATTCTGATCCATACAATATATTGTTGGCTATTGCTACAAATATAGTATTCGCATTGCTTCTGTCACTGGCCATAATTCTGACCATGAAATCAGGCATTCATCTACGTCATTAAATAGGCTGAGAGGTGATCAAAAAAAGAGGTATATCATGTTTTTTTGTGCAGATGAAAGGAGAATACGAGACTCCTTCACCACACAAATTCTTATACAAGCAAAACGGCTATATACACACACATCATCCTGGTGAAGTGGAAGAGCAAAACTGAGAATATTCTTGAAATCAGCAGCTCAAAATGAGCAAGTCATTCAGCAATTATGATGCTTATCAATGAATATGACATCATATGGAGAGTCACAAAAGACTTTCAGCCATTTCTACACCAACAATATTTCCAGGAAAGTTTTGCTCTGATCAGCATGACGGCTGTTTAATTACCGAACACTTGAGGATAAGAGCCAAACGAGCACATTCACGGCAAAACACTGGACCCGAGAGAGACCAGACACACACACACTTCTTAGAAACCTTGTATTTAAAGATTCATTCTTATATCTGGAGGACAGAACAGTTGCTGTAGTTAAATGAACAGCACTGATTCATTCGGTTTACAAACCGTCAAAGTGAAGGAAAGCCAATAATATGCAATAAATGTACTGTGACTAACGATTTATACAACACAGATTCTGAAGCATGCAGCCTTTCCTTTTGTTATTTCTATTAATGTAAATGAACCAGCAAGCTGTGATTTTAAAACAATCATTTAAGCTAAATTTAGGTGATACTTTACAATAGTAATTTTTTTTGTCGTTTTCCATTACAAACATCTTAAATCAAGATACTTGAGAAGCATGATATTAAGTTGGGAAAAATGTATCAATTATGTTTTTTTTTTTTTTGCTTAAAGAACAAATATCTGCCAATAGAATATATTTCTCTTTTAAGCAAAAACGGATACATATGTTAGAAATCAAGACTTAATATTTTAAGCCATCGCTCAAGTAAATGTATTTAAAGAATGTTTATTCACTGCTACACCGCAATCATTTTATTTTAGTATTTTTTGGTCTTGTTACAGTAACAATCTAAACATTCTTAAATCAAGATGCATTTACGTGACAAGTAAAATGCAAGATATTAAGTCTCGTTTTCTAAAAACAAAAACATATTCTTAGTATTTTTGTCTAGTTTTCTGGTATAAACATCTAAAGAAATTGAATCAAAATTGATTTACTGTAAGTAAAAGTCAATATTTTGTTCGTTTTTCCTTAAAACAAGCAAGAATATCTGCCAATAGGGCAAGAAAAATTCAAAGGCAAAAAAAAAATATATATATTATTTTTCTTGCCCCATTGGCAGATATTTTTGCTTGTTTTAAGGAAAAACGAACAAAATATTGACTTTTTTTAACAGAAAACATAACATCTTATATAATTTTACTTGTACAGTAAATCAATCTTGATAATTTTGGGATGTTTGTACTAGAACACAAGACAAAAATACTAAGACTTTTTTTTGCAGTGTAAATACTGGTTACTTTAGTTATCTATAGTAACTTATCTTAAGCCACCGATCATAAGCAACAACAATAAAACTGAAGTAGTTGCAATTAATTAGAATGACAGGAACTCTTATAAACTATTTAATGCGTCACATTAACGGACTTCTAAGCCAGTGACTTGAATCACTTTAACAACAAGGATTTACGATGGTAAACGTGTAAAGAAGTCATGAAGTTACCTGTACTAGAGGAATGTAGAGCAGAACGGCGGCCAGCTGCGACACACGGATGAATCTCTTCATGTCGAGAGTGAACCGGAGCCACTGTCCAGCCCAGACCCCACTGCATTTTAATTCAACAACCACTGAACAGCCATTCAGTTAGGTGGCGCTCGAATAAACCAAGTATCTTCTTAAAATAATCTACAGGTGTCGAAAGAAATCCCTTTTTTGGAAATGGGATCGGTGTTGTTTGTTCGCAGTGAATTAAGCCCACCCTGTGCTCGTCCCCTCCACGAGTAAAGCTGCATAATTGGGTCAACACTGCATTGGCTGTTTCACTATGGTGAGTGACAAGTGCTTTATGCCTCCCTTTTAAACTACAGAAAACTAGAATACTATGTCTCACCAACAACAAAAGCTACTACACTGAAAAAAAGTGATGCAAAATGTTAAGGTAAGGAGTTGCAAACTATTTATTTTAGCTACATTTAATAAAAACAAAAAAGTTAAGTCAGTCAACTAAATTTAAATAGCTAAAAATTAATTGATTGCTACCACTTAACTTAACGAAGTTCCTAAACGCAAGTTAGGGAGGAGCGAGCCCATCTAATCTTTCAATCAACAGCCAGAGTATATAAGCAGATGTTTACCTCTCTCCAGTCCCAGCATCGCTCCACCTCCCCAATCTCTACCTTCTTAGGTACCTTGCCCTTTGTAATCCCCTTTTATCAAGTCCCTGGGGGGGGGGGGGGTATCAGAGCTCGAACCGAAGCTGCTTCATCGAGCCCCTCATCAGTGGACAGCAAGCCAAAATAAGTTCACTCTATTTCCTAATGATTATATGGGCAAACGAACTTGTTAAAAATTGTAAACTCAATGAATCATTTGTTTTCAGTGTACAGCAGCGCACACACACCATTGACCCCAATTCAGAATAAGATACACCACTGAACACATGCCAGCGCAGTTTGTGCCTTTTGTCATTTCTACTATGAAGCACATGTAACACTGGACTGTATAAACTTCCTTATAGAACGTATTTGTAACTAAACCCTGTAAGGCCCACTGTTGTAACCTTACAACATCAGTTTTAGCTTTACTATAATGCTGTTCAAGTTTTTTTTCCTTTAAGATGACATTTACATACTATAAGGTCCTATTGTTTAGTCTTGCAATGCTATTGGATGCTAGTTTTACTGTTTACCGGGCCATAAACGCACAACTTGCAAATTTTCCATTATACACATCATGCTAACACTGTTTGTGCCACTTGTAATTTCTACTACAAAGCAAATTTAAAGCTGCAGTCCATGACTTTTTATTATAAATTATCCTAAATCAATATTTGAGCAAGTACGTAACCAACCAAACTTTCCTTACTTCAGCCCGATTCACACCGGTTGGCTTATGTTTTCTAATTTTAGTGGTACAGGTAGGTTTTTCGCCCAGGATATTAAAGCATGGGACTGCGTCATTACGTCATGTCTGTAAATAGTCATATAACTAGATTAAACTACACAGAAATCGAAATCTACACACTATACTCGGTCACGTAATGCTGATGTTTTTAATTTGAGAATAAAGTATAACAATAAGAATATGCACGGTTTGATGTGATTTGAGCTAACCAATCTTTAGATTAAAATCACCACTGGTAGCACAATTTATTGTAATGCATGCCCCCCCTCCCCCCTCAGATGGTCAGATCAAACGTGACTGGCTTGTAACTTACTCGTTCAGATGGCAACATCCGGTGAAAATTCTGAGTGACTACCCACAACTAGTAGTCACGGATTAAGCTAAATTATAATGTTACAGTAAGTACTCTCTTCCTGCCACACATTTCCGAGCGTTTACCTAGTGTGTTTCCCTGTTTGTTACCTGGACTGTTCTTACGACTCTGACTGTTTGCTGCCTGCCCTTTTGACCCTGCTTGCCCTTCGGATACTCTCTCTGTCTGCCGCCTGCCCTGACCTTAGCATTGCCACTGTTGATGAGTCTGCCTTGCCTACGTTACACCTGTTACTGTCACTGAACTTTGCCTGTCTGATCTCCTCTTGTTTATATTAATAAAGCTGCATTTGGATCTCAACGCCCTGACCCCTCTCATTACAGATCCAGACTGAAGCTTGTGTAATTCCTAGATACCACGGGATGTTAATCCAGAAACAGAGAAACAAATAGAGACATAATTAGCATAGCTGTTTTTCCATCCAAGCAAAATTTATTTGATGAACCCAAGCTAAAGCATAATAATGTGCATTTGATCAGATATAACTGCAGTACAAGATTATGAGATGCATTATATGAAGGCTTGGCTAAAGAGATGTCTTTAATCTAGATTTAAACAGAGAGAGTGTGTCTGAACCCCGAACGTTATCAGGAAGGCTATTCCAGAGTTTGGGAGCCAGATATGAAAAAGTTCTCCCTCCTTTAGTGGACTTTGCCATCCTAGTTTTGTGACCTTAGGGAGCGGGTTGGATTGTAGCGTGATAGAAGATTAGTTAGGTACGCAGGAGCTAAATCATTTAGGGGCTTATAGGCAAGTAATAATATTTTTTAACTGATACGGAACTTAATAGGTAGCCAGTGCAGAGACTGTAAAATTGGAGTAATATGATCATATTTTCTTGACCTGGTAAGGACTCTTGCCGCATTATTTTGTACTATCTGTAGCTTGTTTATTGAAGATGCAGTGCATTACAATAGTCCAGTCTAGAGGTCATGAATGCATGAACTAACTTTTCTGCATCAGAAACACTTAACATGTTCCGTAGCTTGGCAATGTTTCTAAGATGGAAGAATGCTGTTTTTGTAACATGGGAAATATGATTTTCAAAAAGTTGCTGTCTAATACAACACCCAGATTCTTGACTGTAGAGGAAGTAACATTACATCCGTCTAGTTGCAAATTGTGATCCAAGATATTCTGTGTACTGTTTTTTGGTCCAATAAGTAATATATCTGTCTTATCTCTTATTGGAGTTTAAAAGGAGAAAATTACTGGTCATCCAATCTTTTACATCTTTAACACACTCCGTTAGCTTAGATAGTTTAGAGGTTTCATCTGGTTCTTGTTGAGATATATAGTTGAGTATCATCAGCATAACAATGGAAACTAATCCCGTTTTTTGTAATAATATTACCAAGGGGCAACATATATAATGAAAATAATAGAGGACCTAGGACAGATCCTTGTGGTACTCCATACTTTACTGGTGATAATTGAGATGACTCCCCGTTTAAATAAACAAAGTGGTAGCGATCGGACAGGTAGGATCTAAACCATCTTAGAGCCTGCCCTTGAACACCTGTATAGTTTTGTAATCGATCTATGAGTATGTCATGATCTATAGTGTCGAACGCAGCACTAAGATCAAGTAAAACTAGCAACGAGATGCAGCCTTTGTCTGACGCAAGAAGCAAGTCATTTGTAATTTTAACAAGTGCAGTTTCTGTGCTATGACGGGGCCTGAAACCTGACTGAATTTCTTCATAGATATGTTTTTTTTGCAAACAGGAGCACAATTGAGCAGACACAACTTTTTCAAAACTTTTAGACATAAACGGAAGATTTGAAATGGGCCTGTAATTTGCCAGTTCACAAGGATCTAGTTTTGGTTTCTTAATAAGAGGCTTAATAACCTGCCAGCTTGAATGGTTTTGGGATGTGACCTAAAGATAACAACGAGCTAATAATATTGAGAAGCGGTTCTTCTGCTATAGGTAACAACTCTTTCAGTAATTTAGTGGGTACAGGATCTAATACACATGTTGTTAGTTTATATGCAGTAATAAGTTTATCTCATCCTGTCCTATAGTTGTAAAGCACTGCAGTTTTTCTTTGGGTGCGATGAATGAAGCTGAAGTACTAGACGCTGTAGAATCTACATTTGTTATTGTATTTCAGATGTTATCTATTTTATCAGTGAAGAAATTCATAAAGTCATTATAGTTAAACTGTGAGGGAATATTTAGATCGGGTGACATCTGTTTATTTGTTAATCTAGCCACTGTGCTAAATAAAAACCTTGGATTGTTTTGTTGTTATCTATAAGTTTGCGGATATGCTCGGTCCTGGCAGCTTTTAGAGCCTGTCTATATGTAACGGATGTATGCCAGTAAGGGCTGTGTGTAAGCCTCACTCTCCTGACCTCAAAAAGAGGCGCTCTCGCGACTGATGTTAGAGGCTGTAGATTTAGAGGCCCTAGAGTCCGCCCACCTGACCTCTCCGCTTAGAATGGGTTTGAGACCCGCTCGGAGCAAGAACGAGTTAGGATGGTGAGGACCCGGGAGGGGGTGTTACATATATCTGGACATACTGTTTATTCACGCAATTCTAAAGACTTCCAAGTTAGTTTTTCTCCATTTAC
Source organism: Schizopygopsis malacanthus (assembly GCA_027474115.1). Lineage (NCBI taxonomy): Eukaryota > Metazoa > Chordata > Actinopteri > Cypriniformes > Cyprinidae > Schizopygopsis > Schizopygopsis malacanthus. The sequence goes on along the minus strand of CM049864.1, from coordinate 64,767,091 downwards.
ACTCAATATTACGAGTTTCTTTCTTGAGAGAATGGGTACAACTCTTTTACAGTTTTACAGCAGCACGTTCATCTCTAACCTTTTTTAATTTGATGGGGGCAACAGTTTCTAACATATTTGAGAAGATAGTTCCCGTGTTGCTTGTCATTTTGTCTAGTTCATCTGTATTTATGGGTACACAGAGCAGTTGAGATAAATCAGGCAGGTTATTTGTGAATCTGTCTTTAGTGGCTGGAACAATAGTTCTGCCTGGACGATAACTCGGAGCCATATAGTTAATATCAGTAATATGCAGCATGCACGAGAATAGGAAATGGTCAGTAACATCATCACTTTGAGGTACGATATCTATATCAGTAAGATCAATTCCATGCGTTATAATTAAATCTAGCATATGATTAAAATGATGCATGGGCCCGGTGACATTTTGCTTGACACCAAAAGAGTTTATTAGGTCAGTAAACGCAAGTCCTAACGCATCATTTGTATTATCTACGTGAATGTTCAAATCTCCTACAATTAGTGCTTTATCAACATTATCCAATAGGTCTGAGAGGAAATCTGCAAGTTCTTTTAGAAAATCTGTATATGGCCCTGGCGGTCTGTACACAGTATCCAGAGCATGAGATAGGACAGATTTATTTTACATATCTGACAGTGTAACATTGAGCATAAGTATTTTGAATGAGTTAAACCTATATCCTGTTTTCTGAGTAACATTGAGAATATCACTATATATTGTTCGCGACACCGCTATCGACCAGTCTGACGAAGCTCATGCTTATAACAGTAGCTTAGTGGAGTAGATTCATTTAGACCAATATAATTTGTTTTAAGCCAGGTTTCAATCAGACAGTGTACATCAAAACTATTATCTGAGATCATTTCATTTACAATAATTGCTTTCGGTATGAGTGATCTAATGTTTAGGAACCAAGCTTTAAAAATTGTTTTTGTTAATTGATTTTGCATTTTTCTGGTTTAACCATTTTCAGATTTTTTTCTAGATCCAGCATTCAATTTATATTTATTTTTATTAGACATTGAAATACAGGCGATGTCGTCACTCATCCCCCCACATGCAGCATATCAATTTTTGTGTTGTTTTTTATGTTGGTGTCCTCTTCCAGGTAGTTGTGTGACATTTTAGGTTGATTGGAAATTCTTAATAATTGCCCTGACGGTGGAAATGGGAATTTTCAATGCTCTAGCTGTTCTTAAAGCCACTTCACTAATTCTTGAAGCTCAACTAGCTTTTTCTGCACATCAGAAATATATTTGGTTTCTCATAGTTATGAATGTTTAAAGGAATTTGGGCTAACTCTTTCCCTCTCATTTATATTTCCATGAAACAGGAAGACATGGCTGGATAATTTCATGTTCATAGTCACCCTGGAGTGCTCAATTTGTGAATATGAACATACTTCACTCAAAATAATTTCTAGGGGGCCTAATAATGGTTCAACATGTATTTGAGAAAAATATTTCATAATAGTATGGGGAGAATGTGACACCTTGCTAAAGCAAATGGAGCTCCAGTTTAGTAGTTTCTCCTTAATCAGTGTTTGAGACTCTGCTAAATAAAAAAAAAAAAGCCAGAGAAACAAGAATCTTGAAGCTTCATGCAATTTATTAAAACAACTGAATTCACATGACCAGAGTAACTTCTCCACTAGAAACAACTGTTTGTCCGCTCGAGATGGTCTTGGTATGAGTATCTCTCCCTGCAGGAGAAGTTGGTAAAAGCGTGAGGGCCACTTCAAAACCACTCATTTCATCAAGTCAAGTTACAGCTAGTACTCACTCTTCCTGGTGCAGCTTTGCTCACAGGAGCCAGAAGAGGGATGGCACACCTCTGTGCTACAGTGGATGAAAATCTGACAGGGGGGGAAAGGGTTATGCCATAGAAACACTTTTAAGAAATATGTGTAATGTTGAGGGTTCAGGAAGAGCATACGGTTTCCTGCAGAGGAGCCAGTGAGGCTGGATCTACAAATGTGAACATCTTCACAACAAAGCGCTTGTAGTGGGTTGGGAACTGAAGACCGGACGATCCAGTCACTGGAACCAGTGTGGTCAGATAACGGTCATCCTGGTAAGGGCATCTGAAAGGGAAAGTGGCAGTTAGAAACACCCCAGACCAACTAGAGTGTAATGGCTTTTTTTCCCCCTCACCCATTGACCAGAAGGTCCCACTGAGGGAGACTGAGTGGATTGGGGGTAGATGTTGCCCAGCAATGTCCCAGCACAAGGACAATGTTGGGGTCAGTCCTCTCCATAATGTGCACCTCGACATACACAGGCTCCCGGAGGACTTTTGTGACCGGATAATCAGCGTCACTGTAGTAGGATGTGTAGGCCTCATCCCCTGAGGAACACCATTGGGGTTTAACCAGACTCACATTTGAAAGGCTTTAGGAAGACACAACAAGACCGTACCTTCAGCACAGCCTTTGGTGACACATTGGCCATTGGCCAGTCTGAGCTCCACCCTGAGAGGTCCAGGAGCAGCTACTGGTGGGGGTGGAGGAACAGCGTTGACCTCCATAACCAGAGCTTCAACAGAAGTGCCAGAGTACCTACACTGGAAGAGAAGCCTGGACAAGAGACGGTGAGCTTGTAGCATTTATCAGAGTTTAACATTCACACCAAGTCATAGATCACTTACTCAAAATGACTGTCCCTTGTGATGGAACCAAACGGTCCGATCCCTACTTCGTAGGAGGAGGTCATTTGATTCTCATACACCACATATCCACTGTCCTCCTGGGAATAGAAATACAGCTTATGATAGACTGGATGCCAACAAAGCAGAATAACACCAGATGCAGGTGCTCACCATCATTCTCGTGCCACATGTGGTCACAGGGAACTGGTATATAGCAAAGGAAGGTGTGGACTCCACAGGACCGCAAGGTGGGTCATTTCCACCCAGTAGATGAACTGAATCCAGACTCAGTCGAGGCAGAGTAACATCTCTAGACACCACTACCACAAACTGACCATCCCTAATACACTGGACAGTCACTGGAACAAAAGTACAAGAGCGGGTTAATTCTGATAATCTATGCAACATGAACAGAATAAGACTGAGAACTCTTACCTGCCCTCCCATAGTAACACTGCTGTCCGTTAAAGCAGCAGTTGATAGCTTCACACTCAGCAACACTGATCCCAGGTTGTCCACACTGGATCTGCTCATAATCAGCCACAGCACATGAACAGACTGCTGAAACCGCTGGTCAAGGAACTGGCTCTGCCAACACCACTGGCTTCTGAAACTGCTGAGGAAACCGCTGGTCAGTTTGTGGTTGAACAGACTGCTGAAACCGCTGGTCAGTTTGTGGTTGAACTGGCTTCTGAAACCGCTGGTCAGTTTGTGGTTGAACAGACTGCTGAAACCGCTGGTCAGTTTGTGGTTGAACTGGCTTCTGAAATCGCAGTTTGTGGTTGGTCTGAAACCGCTGGTCAGTTTGTGGTTGAACTGGTTGAACCGCTGGTCAGTTTGTGGTTGAACAGACTGCTGAAACCGCTGGTCAGTTTGTGGTTGAACTGGCTTCTGAAACCGCTGGTCAGTTTGCCGTTGAACTGGCTTCTGAAACCGCTGGCAGTTTGTGGTGAACAGACTGCTGAAACCGCTGGTCAGTTTGTGGTTGAAACTGCTTGCTGAACAGACTCTGAAACCGCTGGTCAGTTTTGTGAACAGACTGCTGAAACCGCTGGTCAGTTTGCCGTTGAACTGGCTTCTGAAACCGCTGGTCAGTTGAAACCGCTGCAGTTTGTCGTTGAACTGGCTTCTGAAATTGCTGGTCAGTTTGTGGTTGAACTGGCTTCTGAAACCGCTGGTCAGTTTGCGGTTGAACTGGCTTCTGAAACCTGAAACTGCTCATTTTGCCGTTGAACTGGCTTCTGAATCCGCTGTCAGTTTGTTGTTGAACTGACTGCTGAAACCTCTGCTCATTTTGTCGTTGAACTGGCTTCTGAAACTGCTGGTCAGTTTCTGTTGAACTGGCTTCTGAATCCGCTGGTCAGTTTGTTGTTGAACTGACTGCTGAAACCTCTGCTCATTTTGTCGTTGAACTGGCTTCTGAAACTGCTGGTCAGTTTGCTGTTGAACTGGCTTCTGAATCCGCTGGTCAGTTTGTTGTTGAACTGACTGCTGAAACTGCTGGTCAGTTTGCGGAAACATCAGAGCTTGAGGGTTCTGGGGCAGATTACTCAACTGTGGAACAGCACTGAAAACAGCACAAACCAAAACACAAAGTGTTTGGAATTTAACATATTGAATACAACATTCCTGCCATTACTTTTTTGAGATTGATGGGTTAAACAATGATAAATAAAATAACAGAGCACAACTTCAGAATGCTTTGGACTTCATTTTGAAGTTATAATATTTATTTGTACTCTGCAATTCAATCATCGTTATCAACCCCGCCTTCTTTAATCAAGAATCATTACATTTGTATTATTAGGGAGCTGCTTTGACTAATTAAGAATTTATCTTCACATTTGATTGGTTGTTTTTTCCACATGAAACTAAATTACCACTAAACTGAACGACAACAGCAATAGCAATTGTACTCATTGCACTTTTTTGAGATTGATGGGTTGACAAACTATCAACAATGATAAATTATCTTTGAAATACTGATGCAGAGAGGGGAGAGCAGACAATTATGGAAGACAGTCAGTCTCACAAAGGGTGGTGCAGACGCAGATGAGTTTCGTCAAATGCTCATTTTCAAGTTTAAGGATAGCTGTATACAGTTGTCCTTTTGTCTCTCCACCTCATCCAAGTAAGTTGAGGCCCAGAACCACATAATATTTCCAATAATTGGAGTTACAAGTATTTTTTCTGGTTTTTGGCTTCAAGACATTTTAAATACGATTAACCGTTGCATCATTTTGTTTTAGGATTGACTCAAACTTGCTGGTGAACAAAACCAGTAATTCTTAATGTTCACTTTAGTGTTACCATTAAAAAAAGATAAACTGAAGGACTATGAAAACTGATTAATTGCTGCTCTGTCTGCTGCTTTCTGATGTGTAGTTCTGTACTACATTATTTAGATACACCAAGCAGAAAGTTCCAAACCTCCAACTTCTATCCATTAGCTCAACTCGGCCATGTTCAAGCAACCCTGAACTCATTTGTATTATTAGGGAGCCAGGTTTTGACATCTCATCAGGAGTGCACATTTCCAGGATATGTGTTGATGAAAAGCTTGGGATACATTCACAAAATGTGCTAAACTAAAAAGATTTCCAGATAATGGAGAGATGTTTGCACTTTTCATACAGGCGATAACGTCATCCAAGCGATACAAGTTCACATGGATCTGCAAAAACTAAATATTATGCACGCCATGCCACTATCGGCCCATATAAACTCGTAAATACACACATAAGTATAGAGTGCACACGTCATGTGAAAGTTGTGATGTCTTCTGGAAATTCACATTTTTAGTAGTTTGTGCAGACACCAACTATATGATTTTTAAAAACTTGCAAAATTTTGAAAACAGGTTTAAGAGCATTTTCAGGACAGCGAGAAGTTGGCCCCCACCCAACGCAAAACATTGGCAAAAAGTCTCAATCATTTGTGCTGCGTTTGCACTGAAATTTGTTTGTTTGTGTGGCTTTGTTTTTTTTTATTACAATAATATTTATAGCTCATTCTGAGGTCACTCAGCCCCCCACATACTCCAAATTCACCCCAAATAGTCTCGTTTGGTTTTTAAAATATTAGACATTGAAATATAGGCGGTGACTTCACTCAGCCCCCAACATGCTCCAAATTCACGAAAAATGGTTTTGTTTGTTTGTGCTCTGTTTGTGCTGCTTCGGTTTTTAAAATATGAGACATTGAATTATAGGCGATGACGTCACCAGCACCAAAATTAACATTTACATTTAGTCATTTTGCAGACGCTTTTATCCAAAGCGACTTACAATTGGGGAATACATAAAGCGATTCATCTTGAAGAGGCAAACAGACAGAGGAAGTGCCCCAACACTCAGTCTCAGGCATTGTTCAAATAAATACAAGCTAGCAAGGTAAGGAGAGAAAGATGAAGATATAGAAAAAGGGAAAGTATTTTTTTATGATGAAGTCAAGTAGTGTTGAAAGAGATGAGTTTTCAGTTGTTGCTTGAAGATTGACAGGGATCCAGCATTCCGGACGGGGATGGGAAGATCATTCCACCAGCCAGGAATGGTGAACGAGAATGTTCTGGAGAGTGATTTTGAGCCTCTCTGTGATGGTACCACGAGGCGTCTCTCACTAGCAGATCTCAGACTTCTGGAGGGTATGTCGATTCGTAATAGTGAGTGGAAGTAGGTGGGTGCTGAGCCTGTGGTTGTTCTATATGTAAGCATCAGTGTCTTGAACTGGATGCGAGCTGCAACTTGTAGCCAGTGCAAGGAGACAAAGAGAGGTGTAACATGGGCTCTTTTGGGCTCGTTGAAGACCAGTCGTGCCGCTGCATTCTGAATCATTTGTAGAGGTTTGATTGTGTTTGATGGAAGTCCAGCCAGAAGAGCATTGCAGTTGTCCAGCCTAGAAATGACAAGGGCCTGGACAAGAAGTTGTGCAGCATGCTCTGTCAGAAAGGGCCTGATCTTTCTGATGTTGTGAAGTGCAAACCTGCAAGATCGAGCAGTCTTTGCAATGTGCTCTTTGAAGGTCAGCTGGTCATCAAGTCGTGCTGTAGATTGGCAGGGAAGACAAGAAACAGTCTTTGCCAGGTTGAAGATGTTCTTTTCTGACCGAAGCTGATGGGGTAATTGTTGAGAGATGAGCTGTGTGTCACCGTAGAAATGGTAACTGAATGGGACCCAGTGATGTAGTGTATGTGGAGAAGAGGAGGGGTCCAAGAACCGAGCCCTAAGTCAATTGATGTGTGATACCACCCCTCCCCAGGTAGAATTGGAGTGAAAACACACACGGAGGCAGGGAATTATTACCCAAAAGTCCTCCCTTCCACAAAAGGGGAAGAAGCTCAGTCTGCAAAGGTACGGACGGCTCCGGGAATGGTTCCAGGTTGAGCTGTTCAAAACCCCCATTTAAAACAAAGCAGACTTTTTCTCCGTCGGACGGACCAAGGACTCCTTGCCTTTTTTGTTCTTTCATCCAAAATAAATATATGGATATTTAATGTGTATGCCATGATGTGAGATGTCTGCCAATGTGGGAATTTTTAAAGCAGTATAAACTGTAATGTGTGTATTAGTATGCGGTGTTTGATCTCTAAAGATCCAGATGTGTGCTGTGTTGAGCGTTAAAATTTTATGCCCTGCATAATTATACGTTGGATAAAATTTATCCTTCCCAAAATCATCACAGAACTGGTCCACCCAGCAAGCCGAATGGGCGGGGCTCCGCCCCATGAGAGAGCCGCCCGTAGAGCTGAAAAACAACGCGCCAGTGTGTCATCACGCTCTCGGCTCTTGGCTCTCTCGGCTCTTGGCGAACATCTCTCTTTATCGCTGGAGCTGCGCTCGTAACTTCTCTGCCTGCTGGTAGGACTTTGTCTCGCAGACTAAACCAACCATCCATGCACAACATCAAAGAACAACGAGCCTGTACGGACGAAAGGAAAGCTTTCTGTGATGGGACCCAGTCAACCCGAGAGCACCCGAAAACGCACGAACCAACCCATGTCCGAGGACAAAGACCAGAGCAAGTGAAACAAACAACTTATGTGTCAACAAGAGTACATCTAACTAAATCTATATTGCTGAGAGGAGATCTGGGTCCAATCTGTCGAACCGAGCCGTTTAAATAGCTAAAAGGGCTAACTTTAATTTTAGGAATTACTTACCAAAACCCCGTTGTGTGTATGTATGTTTTGTGTGACATTTATGTTAGAATAGCAATTGAATAAACCATTTTTCATTTCATGTGCTTTGGATAGTTTGTTCCACCCATAAAGAGAAAGCTCCCCGAAGTTGATAGGCTAGTGTTCACCTTGAAAGTTAAATATTAATATTACTTTTACCGCAATATTTAATATTTAATAACTAACCAGAAATAATGCTCTATATTAAAGTATTTTTACTACAATAGGATTCAAACCAGCGAAGTGGAAGTGAGAGTAGCGCAGTCTCAGTTGAATGGCCAATCCTGAAACCTGACTGTTTAGCGTCCAGTTTCCACATGCTCCAAATTAGCCCAAAACAGGCTCAATCGTTTGTGCTTCATTTGTGCGGGTAATATTTGATATTAATATGAAAAATGTCATTCTGGGGTCACTCAGCCCCTCCCCCCACATGCTTCAAATTCACGTACAAATTGTTTATGTTTGTGCTCCGTTTGTGCCGGTAATATTTTCGTTGGTGTTGCTTTTTTATTTTAATTTTAATATTAGACATTGAAATATAGGTGATGCCATCACTCAGCCCCCCATATGCGCCTAATCAATGTGTTTTTTTTATGTTTGGACTATTGTACAGTTGGAAGATCCACACATGGCCCATTATAAGAATTCTAAAAGAATCAGTCACTTATCGATTTTTTTATCTGTTGGCATTTGATAGAATCCATGATGCCATGCGTCTAAAGATGTCCAAGACCTCCTACAGAAATATAGACCCACAACATCAAAACTACCGCAGTATATTTCATTGTACACATGGGGTACTTTTTATCCCTGCGTTCACCAAAACCATCTTGAGTGTTTGCTGCTAAAAAGCTAATTTTTTTATTCATCTGGCCATAGAAGCCAGTCTCATTTGAAGTTCCAGTAGTGTATGATAACTGAATATGCTGGAGTTTGTTTTTGGATGAGCTAGGATAATTTTTCTTGAAACCATCCCAAACAACATGTAGGTACTGTTCTGACCCAGAGATTAAACTATTTTCTGCAATTCTCCAGCTGTGGTCCTTGGATCATCTTTGGCCACTCAAAATCTCCTTCTCACTGTGCATTAGGACAACAGACACACGTGCTCTTCCAGGTAGTTTTGTGACATTTTAGGTTGATTGGAAATTCTTAATAATTGCCCTGATGGCGGAAATGGGAATTTTCAAAGCTCTAGCTGTTCTTAAAGCCACTTCACTAATTTTTGAAGCTCAACTAGCTTTTTCTGCACATCAGAAATATATTATTTGGTTTCTCATAGTTATGAATGTTTAAAGGAATTTGGGCTTTGCTTTCCCTCTCATTTATATTTCCATGAAAAAGGAAGCCATGGCTGGATAATTTCATGTTCATAGTCACCCTGGAGTGCTCAATTTGTGAATATGAACATACTTCACTCAAAATAATTTCTAGGGGGCCTAATAATGTTTCAACATGTATTTGAGAAAAATATTTCATAATAGTATGGGGAGAATGTGACACCTTGCTAAAGCAAATGGAGCTCCAGTTTAGTAGTTTCTCCTTAATCAGTGTTTGAGACTCTGCTAAAAAAAAAAAAAAAAAAAGCCAGAGAAACAAGAATCTTGAAGCTTCATGCAATTTATTAAAACAACTGAATTCACATGACCAGAGTAACTTCTCCACTAGAAACAACTGTTTGTCCGCTCGAGATGGTCTTGGTATGAGTATCTCTCCCTGCAGGAGAAGTTGGTAAAAGCGTGAGGGCCACTTCAAAACCACTCATTTCATCAAGTCAAGTTACAGCTAGTACTCACTCTTCCTGGTGCAGCTTTGCTCACAGGAGCCAGAAGAGGGATGGCACACCTCTGTGCTACAGTGGATGAAAATCTGACAGGGGGGGAAAGGGTTATGCCATAGAAACACTTTTAAGAAATATGTGTAATGTTGAGGGTTCAGGAAGAGCATACGGTTTCCTGCAGAGGAGCCAGTGAGGCTGGATCTACAAATGTGAACATCTTCACAACAAAGCGCTTGTAGTGGGTTGGGAACTGAAGACCGGACGATCCAGTCACTGGAACCAGTGTGGTCAGATAACGGTCATCCTGGTAAGGGCATCTGAAAGGGAAAGTGGCAGTTAGAAACACCCCAGACCAACTAGAGTGTAATGGCTTTTTTTCCCCCCCCCCCCCCCCCCTCACCCATTGACCAGAAGGTCCCACTGAGGGAGACTGAGTGGATTGGGGGTAGATGTTGCCCAGCAATGTCCCAGCACCAGGACAATGTTGGGGTCAGTCCTCTCCATAATGTGCACCTCAACATACACAGGCTCCCGGAGGACTTTTGTGACCGGATAATCAGCGTCACTGTAGTAGGATGTGTAGGCCTCATCCCCTGAGGAACACCATTGGGGTTTAACCAGACTCACATTTGAAAGGCTTTAGGAAGACACAACAAGACCGTACCTTCAGCACAGCCTTTGGTGACACATTGGCCATTGGCCAGTCTGAGCTCCACCCTGAGAGGTCCAGGAGCAGCTACTGGTGGGGGTGGAGGAACAGCGTTGACCTCCATAACCAGAGCTTCAACAGAAGTGCCAGAGTACCTACACTGGAAGAGAAGCCTGGACAACAGACGGTGAGCTTGTAGCATTTATCAGAGTTCAACATTCACACCAAGTCATAGATCACTTACTCAAAATGACTGTCCCTTGTGATGGAACCAAACGGTCCGATCCCTACTTCGTAGGAGGAGGTCATTTGATTCTCATACACCACATATCCACTGTCCTCCTGGGAATAGAAATACAGCTTATGATAGACTGGATGCCAACAAAGCAGAATAACACCAGATGCAGGTGCTCACCATCATTCTCGTGCCACATGTGGTCACAGGGAACTGGTATATAGCAAAGGAAGGTGTGGACTCCACAGGACCGCAAGGTGGGTCATTTCCACCCAGTAGATGAACTGAATCCAGACTCAGTCGAGGCAGAGTAACATCTCTAGACACCACTACCACAAACTGACCATCTCTAATACACTGGACAGTCACTGGAACAAAAGTACAAGAGCGGGTTAATTCTGATAATCTATGCAACATGAACAGAATAAGACTGAGAACTCTTACCTGCCCTCCCATAGTAACACTGCTGTCCGTTAAAGCAGCAGTTGATAGCTTCACACTCAGCAACACTGATCCCAGGTTGTCCACACTGGATCTGCTCATAATCAGCCACAGCACATTTATCAAGGGGCTCTGCCAACACCACTGGCTTCTGAAACTGCTGAGGAAACCGCTGGTCGTTGAACTGGTTTGAAACCGCTGGTCAGTTTGTTGAACTGGCTTCTGAAACCGCTTGTCAGTTTGTGGTTGAACTGGCTGCTGAAACCGCTGGTCATATTGTTGAACTGAATGCTGAAACCGCTGGTCAGTTTGCCGTTGAACTGGCTTCTGAAACCGCTGGTCAGTTTGTGGTTGAACTGGCTGCTGAAACCGCTGGTCATATTGTTGAACTGAATGCTGAAACCGCTGGTCAGTTTGCCGTTGAACTGGCTTCTGAAACCGCTGGTCAGTTTGCCGTTGAACTGGCTTCTGAAATTGCTGGTCAGTTTGCCGTTGAACTGGCTTCTGAAATTGCTGGTCAGTTTGTCGTTGAACTGGCTTCTGAAACCGCTGGTCAGTTTGTGGTTGAACTGGCTTCTGAAACCGCTGGTCAGTTTGCGGTTGAACTGGCCTCTGAAACCTCTGCTCATTTTGCGGTTGAACTGGCTTCTGAAACCTCTGCTCATTTTGCGGTTGAACTGGCTTCTGAAACTGCTGGTCAGTTTGCTGTTGAACTGGCTTCTGAATCCGCTGGTCAGTTTGTTGTTGAACTGACTGCTGAAACTGCTGGTCAGTTTGCGGAAACATCAGAGCTTGAGGGTTCTGGGGCAGATTACTCAACTGTGGAACAGCACTGAAAACAGCACAAACCAAAACACAAAGTGTTTGGAAACATATTGAATACAACATTCCTGCCATTACTAAACAACAGAGCACAACTTCAGAATGCTTTGGACTTCTATTTGTACTCTGCAATTCAATCATCGTTATCAACCCCGCCTTCTTTAATCAAGAATCATTACAGCTGCTTTGACTAATTAAGAATTTATCTTCACATTTGATTGGTTGTTTTTTCCACATGAAACTAAATTACCACTAAACTGAACGACAACAGCAATAGCAATTGTACTCATTGCACTTTTTTGAGATTGATGGGTTGACAAACTATCAACAATGATAAATAAAATACTGATGCAATTATGGAAGACAGTCAGTCTCACAAAGGGTGGTGCAGACGCAGATGAGTTTCGTCAAATGCTCATTTTCAAGTTTAAGGATAGCTGTATACATTTTGAAGTTATAATATTTCCAATAATTGGAGTTACAAGTCTTTTTTCTGGTTTTTGGCTTCAAGACATTTTAAATACGATTAACCGTTGCATCATTTTGTTTTAGGATTGACTCAAACTTGCTGGTGAACAAAACCAGTAATTCTTAATGTTCACTTTAGTGTTACCATTAAAAAAAGATAAACTGAAGGACTATGAAAACTGATTAAATGTGTAGTTCTGTACTACATTATTTAGATACACCAAGCAGAAAGTTCCAAACCTCCAACTTCTATCCATTAGCTCAACTCGGCCATGTTCAAGCAACCCTTTCATTTGTATTATTAGGGAGCCAGGTTTTGACATCTCATCAGGAGTGCACATTTCCAAGCTTGGGATACATTCACAAAATGTGCTAAACTAAAAAGATTTCCTTTGCACTTTTCATACAGGCGATAACGTCATCCAAGCGATACAAGTTCACATGGATCTGCAAAAACTCAATATTATGCACGCCATGCCACTATCGGCCCATATAAACTCGTAAATACACACATAAGTATAGAGTGCACACGTCATGTGAAAGTTGTGATGTCTTCTGGAAATTCACATTTTTAGTAGTTTGTGCAGACACCAACTATATGATTTTTAAAAACTTGCAAAATTTTGAAAACAGGTTTAAGAGCATTTTCAGGACAGCGAGAAGTTGGCCCCCACCCAACGCAAAACATTGGCAAAAAGTCTCAATCATTTGTGCTGCGTTTGCACTGAAATTTTTTTGTTTGTGTGGCTTTGTTTTTTTTTATTACAATAATATTTATAGCTCATTCTGAGGTCACTCAGCCCCCCACATACTCCAAATTCACCCCAAATAGTCTCGTTTGGTTTTTAAAATATTAGACATTGAAATATAGGCGGTGACTTCACTCAGCCCCCAACATGCTCCAAATTCACGAAAAATGTTTTGTTTTTTGTGCTTGTTTGTGCTGCTTCAGTTTTTAAAATATGAGACATTGAATTATAGGCGATGACGTCACCAGCACCAAAATTAACATTTACATTTAGTCATTTTGCAGACGCTTTTATCCAAAGCGACTTACAATTGGGGAATACATAAAGCGATTCATCTTGAAGAGGCAAACAGACAGAGGAAGTGCCCCAACACTCAGTCTCAGGCATTGTTCAAATAAATACAAGCTAGCAAGGTAAGGAGAGAAAGATGAAGATATAGAAAAAGGGAAAGTATTTTTTTATGATGAAGTCAAGTAGTGTTGAAAGAGATGAGTTTTCAGTTGTTGCTTGAAGATTGACAGGGATCCAGCATTCCGGATGGGGATGGGAAGATCATTCCACCAGACAGGAATGGTGAACGAGAATGTTCTGGAGAGTGATTTTAAGCCTCTCTGTGATGGTACCACGAGGCGTCTCTCACTAGCAGATCTCAGACTTCCGGAGGGTATGTCGATTCGTAATAGTGAGTGGAAGTAGGTGGGTGCTGAGCCTGTGGTTGTTCTATATGTAAGCATCAGTGTCTTGAACTGGATGCGAGCTGCAACTTGTAGCCAGTGCAAGGAGACAAAGAGAGGTGTAACATGGGCTCTTTTGGGCTCGTTGAAGACCAGTCGTGCCGCTGCATTCTGAATCATTTGTTGAGGTTTGATTGTGTTTGATGGAAGTCCAGCCAGAAGAGCATTGCAGTTGTCCAGCCTAGAAATGACAAGGGCCTGGACAAGAAGTTGTGCAGCATGCTCTGTCAGAAAGGGCCTGATCTTTCTGATGTTGTGAAGTGCAAACCTGCAAGATCGAGCAGTCTTTGCAATGTGCTCTTTGAAGGTCAGCTGGTCATCAAAGATTACACCAAGATTTCTGACCGAAGCTGATGGGGTAATTGTTGATGAACCTAACTGAATCGTTAAGTCGTGCTGTAGAATTGGAGTGGCAGGGAAGACAAGAAGCTCAGTCTTTACCAGGTTGAGCTGTAGGTGATGTTCTTTCATCCATGCCGAGATGTCTGCCAAGCAGCCTGAGATCCGTGCAGCTACCGTTGGATCATCTGGTCGAAATGAGAGATAGAGCTGTGTGTCATCAGCGTAGAAATGGTAGGAGCAGCCATGTGCCTGTATGATGGGACCCAGTGATGTAGTGTATGTGGAGAAGAGGAGGGGTCCAAGAACCGAGCCCTGGGGAACCCCAGTGACCAATTGATGTGCTTTGGATACCACCCCTCCCCAGGCCACCTTGAAAGACCGACCAGTGAGATAGGATTCAAACCAGCGAAGTGGAAGTGAGAGTAGCGCAGTCTCAGTTGAATGGCCACTCCTGAAACCTGACTGTTTATCGTCCAGTTTCCACATGCTCCAAATTATCCCAAAACAGGCTCAATCGTTTGTGCTTCATTTGTGCGGGTAATATTTGATATTAATATGAAAAATGTCATTCTGGGGTCACTCAGCCCCTCCCCCCACATGCTTCAAATTCACGTACAAATTGTTTATGTTTGTGCTCCGTTTGTGCCAGTAATACTTTCGTTGGTGTTGCTTTTTTATTTTAATTTTAATATTAGACATTGAAATATAGGTGATGCCATCACTCAGCCCCCCACATGCGCCTAATCAATTTGTGTTTTTTTATGTTTGGACTATTGTACAGTTGGAAGATCCACACATGGCCCATTATAAGAATTCTAAAAGAATCAGTCACTTATCGATTTTTTTATCTGTTGGCATTTGATAGAATCCATGATGCCATGCGTCTAAAGATGTCCAAGACCTCCTACAGAAATATAGGCCCACAACATCAAAACTACCGCAGTATATTTCATTGTACACATGGGGTACTTTTTATCCCTGCGTTCACCAAAACCATCTTGAGTGTTTGCTGCTAAAAAGCTAATTTTTTAGATTCATCTGGCCATAGAAGCCAGTCTCATTTGAAGCTCCAGTAGTGTATGATAACTGAATATGCTGGAGTTTGTTTTTGGATGAGCTAGGAGAATTTTTCTTGAAACCATCCCAAACAACATGTAGGTACTGTTCTGACCCAGAGATTAAACTATTTTCTGCAATTCTCCAGCTGTGGTCCTTGGATCATCTTTGGCCACTCAAAATCTCCTTCTCACTGTGCATTAGGATGACAGACACACGTCCTCTTCCAGGTAGTTTTGTGACATTTTAGGTTGATTGGAAATTCTTAATAATTGCCCTTATGGTGGAAATGGGAATTGTCAATGCTCTAGCTGTTCTTAAAGCCACTTCACTAATTTTTGAAGCTCAACTAGCTTTTTCTGCACATCAGAAATATATTATTTGGTTTCTCATAGTTATGAATGTTTAAAGGAATTTGGGCTTTGCTTTCCCTCTCATTTATATTTCCATGAAAAAGGAAGCCATGGCTGGATAATTTCATGTTCATAGTCACCCTGGAGTGCTCAATTTGTGAATATGAACATACTTCACTCAAAATAATTTCTAGGGGGCCTAATAATGGTTCAACATGTATTTGAGAAAAATATTTCATAATAGTATGGGGAGAATGTGACACCTTGCTAAAGCAAATGGAGCTCCAGTTTAGTAGTTTCTCCTTAATCAGTGTTCGAGACTCTGCAAAAAAAAAAAAAAAAGCCAGAGAAACAAGAATCTTGAAGCTTCATGCAATTTATTAAAACAACTGAATTCACATGACCAGAGTAACTTCTCCACTAGAAACAACTGTTTGTCCGCTCGAGATGGTCTTGGTATGAGTATCTCTCCCTGCAGGAGAAGTTGGTAAAAGCGTGAGGGCCACTTCAAAACCACTCATTTCATCAAGTCAAGTTACAGCTAGTACTCACTCTTCCTGGTGCAGCTTTGCTCACAGGAGCCAGAAGAGGGATGGCACACCTCTGTGCTACAGTGGATGAAAATCTGACAGGGGGGAAAGGGTTATGCCATAGAAACACTTTTAAGAAATATGTGTAATGTTGAGGGTTCAGGAAGAGCATACGGTTTCCTGCAGAGGAGCCAGTGAGGCTGGATCTACAAATGTGAACATCTTCACAACAAAGCGCTTGTAGTGGGTTGGGAACTGAAGACCGGACGATCCAGTCACTGGAACCAGTGTGGTCAGATAACGGTCATCCTGGTAAGGGCATCTGAAAGGGAAAGTGGCAGTTAGAAACACCCCAGACCAACTAGAGTGTAATGGCTTTTTTTCCCCCTCACCCATTGACCAGAAGGTCCCACTGAGGGAGACTGAGTGGATTGGGGGTAGATGTTGCCCAGCAATGTCCCAGCACCAGGACAATGTTGGGGTCAGTCCTCTCCATAATGTGCACCTCAACATACACAGGCTCCCGGAGGACTTTTGTGACCGGATAATCAGCGTCACTGTAGTAGGATGTGTAGGCCTCATCCCCTGAGGAACACCATTGGGGTTTAACCAGACTCACATTTGAAAGGCTTTAGGAAGACACAACAAGACCGTACCTTCAGCACAGCCTTTGGTGACACATTGGCCATTGGCCAGTCTGAGCTCCACCCTGAGAGGTCCAGGAGCAGCTACTGGTGGAGGTGGAGGAACAGCGTTGACCTCCATAACCAGAGCTTCAACAGAAGTGCCAGAGTACCTACACTGGAAGAGAAGCCTGGACAACAGACGGTGAGCTTGTAGCATTTATCAGAGTTTAACATTCACACCAAGTCATAGATCACTTACTCAAAATGACTGTCCCTTGTGATGGAACCAAACGGTCCGATCCCTACTTCGTAGGAGGAGGTCATTTGATTCTCATACACCACATATCCACTGTCCTCCTGGGAATAGAAATACAGCTTATGATAGACTGGATGCCAACAAAGCAGAATAACACCAGATGCCGGTGCTCACCATCATTCTCGTGCCACATGTGGTCACAGGGAACTGGTATATAGCAAAGGAAGGTGTGGACTCCACAGGACCGCAAGGTGGGTCATTTCCACCCAGTAGATGAACTGAATCCAGACTCAGTCGAGGCAGAGTAACATCTCTAGACACCACTACCACAAACTGACCATCTCTAATACACTGGACAGTCACTGGAACAAAAGTACAAGAGCGGGTTAATTCTGATAATCTATGCAACATGAACAGAATAAGACTGAGAACTCTTACCTGCCCTCCCATAGTAACACTGCTGTCCGTTAAAGCAGCAGTTGATAGCTTCACACTCAGCAACACTGATCCCAGGTTGTCCACACTGGATCTGCTCATAATCAGCCACAGCACATTTATCAAGGGGCTCTGCCAACACCACTGGCTTCTGAAACTGCTGAGGAAACCGCTGGTCAGTTTGCCGTTGAACTGGCTTCTGAAACCGCTGGTCAGTTTGCCATTGAACTGGCTTCTGAAACCGCTGGTCATATTGTTGAACTGACTGCTGAAACCGCTGGTCAGTTTGTGGTTGAACTGGCTTCTGAAACCGCTGGTCAGTTTGCCGTTGAACTGGCTTCTGAAACCGCTGGTCAGTTTGCCGTTGAACTGGCTTCTGAAATTGCTGGTCAGTTTGCCGTTGAACTGGCTTCTGAAATTGCTGGTCAGTTTGTCGTTGAACTGGCTTCTGAAACCGCTGGTCAGTTTTTGAACTGGTCTGAAGTTTGCTGGCTTCTGAAACCTCTGCTCATTTTTTGAACTGGCTTCTGAAACCTCTGCTCATTTTGCGGTTGAACTGACTTTGAAACTGCTGGTCAGTTTGCTGTTGAACTGGCTTCTGAATCCGCTGGTCAGTTTGTTGTTGAACTGACTGCTGAAACTGCTGGTCAGTTTGCGGAAACATCAGAGCTTGAGGGTTCTGGGGCAGATTACTCAACTGTGGAACAGCACTGAAAACAGCACAAACCAAAACACAAAGTGTTTGGAAACATATTGAATACAACATTCCTGCCATTACTAAACAACAGAGCACAACTTCAGAATGCTTTGGACTTCTATTTGTACTCTGCAATTCAATCATCGTTATCAACCCCGCCTTCTTTAATCAAGAATCATTACAGCTGCTTTGACTAATTAAGAATTTATCTTCACATTTGATTGGTTGTTTTTTCCACATGAAACTAAATTACCACTAAACTGAACGACAACAGCAATAGCAATTGTACTCATTGCACTTTTTTGAGATTGATGGGTTGACAAACTATCAACAATGATAAATAAAATACTGATACAATTATGGAAGACAGTCAGTCTCACAAAGGGTGGTGCAGACGCAGATGAGTTTCGTCAAATACTCATTTTCAAGTTTAAGGATAGCTGTATACATTTTGAAGTTATAATATTTCCAATAATTGGAGTTACAAGTCTTTTTTCTGGTTTTTGGCTTCAAGACATTTTAAATACGATTAACCGTTGCATCATTTTGTTTTAGGATTGACTCAAACTTGCTGGTGAACAAAACCAGTAATTCTTAATGTTCACTTTAGTGTTACCATTAAAAAAAGATAAACTGAAGGACTATGAAAACTGATTAAATGTGTAGTTCTGTACTACATTATTTAGATACACCAAGCAGAAAGTTCCAAACCTCCAACTTCTATCCATTAGCTCAACTCGGCCATGTTCAAGCAACCCTTTCATTTGTATTATTAGGGAGCCAGGTTTTGACATCTCATCAGGAGTGCACATTTCCAAGCTTGGGATACATTCACAAAATGTGCTAAACTAAAAAGATTTCCTTTGCACTTTTCATACAGGCGATAACGTCATCCAAGCGCTACAAGTTCACATGGATCTGCAAAAACTCAATATTATGCACGCCATGCCACTATCGGCCCATATAAACTCGTAAATACACACATAAGTATAGAGTGCACACGTCATGTGAAAGTTGTGATGTCTTCTGGAAATTCACATTTTTAGTAGTTTGTGCAGACACCAACTATATGATTTTTAAAAACTTGCAAAATTTTGAAAACAGGTTTAAGAGCATTTTCAGGACAGCGAGAAGTTGGCCCCCACCCAACGCAAAACATTGGCAAAAAGTCTCAATCATTTGTGCTGCGTTTGCACTGAAAATTTTGTTTGTGTGGCTTTGTTTTTTTTTATTACAATAATATTTATAGCTCATTCTGAGGTCACTCAGCCCCCCACATACTCCAAATTCACCCCAAATAGTCTCGTTTGGTTTTTAAAATATTAGACATTGAAATATAGGCGGTGACTTCACTCAGCCCCCAACATGCTCCAAATTCACGAAAAATGGTTTTGTTTGTTTGTGCTCTGTTTGTGCTGCTTCGGTTTTTAAAATATGAGACATTGAATTATAGGCGATGACGTCACCAGCACCAAAATTAACATTTACATTTAGTCATTTTGCAGACGCTTTTATCCAAAGCGACTTACAATTGGGGAATACATAAAGCGATTCATCTTGAAGAGGCAAACAGACAGAGGAAGTGCCCCAACACTCAGTCTCAGGCATTGTTCAAATAAATACAAGCTAGCAAGGTAAGGAGAGAAAGATGAAGATATAGAAAAAGGGAAAGTATTTTTTTATGATGAAGTCAAGTAGTGTTGAAAGAGATGAGTTTTCAGTTGTTGCTTGAAGATTGACAGGGATCCAGCATTCCGGATGGGGATGGGAAGATCATTCCACCAGACAGGAATGGTGAACGAGAATGTTCTGGAGAGTGATTTTAAGCCTCTCTGTGATGGTACCACGAGGCGTCTCTCACTAGCAGATCTCAGACTTCCGGAGGGTATGTCGATTCGTAATAGTGAGTGGAAGTAGGTGGGTGCTGAGCCTGTGGTTGTTCTATATGTAAGCATCAGTGTCTTGAACTGGATGCGAGCTGCAACTTGTAGCCAGTGCAAGGAGACAAAGAGAGGTGTAACATGGGCTCTTTTGGGCTCGTTGAAGACCAGTCGTGCCGCTGCATTCTGAATCATTTGTTGAGGTTTGATTGTGTTTGATGGAAGTCCAGCCAGAAGAGCATTGCAGTTGTCCAGCCTAGAAATGACAAGGGCCTGGACAAGAAGTTGTGCAGCATGCTCTGTCAGAAAGGGCCTGATCTTTCTGATGTTGTGAAGTGCAAACCTGCAAGATCGAGCAGTCTTTGCAATGTGCTCTTTGAAGGTCAGCTGGTCATCAAAGATTACACCAAGATTTCTGACCGAAGCTGATGGGGTAATTGTTGATGAACCTAACTGAATCGTTAAGTCGTGCTGTAGAATTGGAGTGGCAGGGAAGACAAGAAGCTCAGTCTTTACCAGGTTGAGCTGTAGGTGATGTTCTTTCATCCATGCCGAGATGTCTGCCAAGCAGCCTGAGATCCGTGCAGCTACCGTTGGATCATCTGGTCGAAATGAGAGATAGAGCTGTGTGTCATCAGCGTAGAAATGGTAGGAGCAGCCATGTGCCTGTATGATGGGACCCAGTGATGTAGTGTATGTGGAGAAGAGGAGGGGTCCAAGAACCGAGCCCTGGGGAACCCCAGTGACCAATTGATGTGCTTTGGATACCACCCCTCCCCAGGCCACCTTGAAAGACCGACCAGTGAGATAGGATTCAAACCAGCGAAGTGGAAGTGAGAGTAGCGCAGTCTCAGTTGAATGGCCACTCCTGAAACCTGACTGTTTATCGTCCAGTTTCCACATGCTCCAAATTATCCCAAAACAGGCTCAATCGTTTGTGCGGGTAATATTTGATATTAATATGAAAAATGTCATTCTGGGGTCACTCAGCCCCTCCCCCCACATGCTTCAAATTCACGTACAAATTGTTTATGTTTGTGCCGGTAATACTTTCGTTGGTGTTGCTTTTTTATTTTTATTTTAATATTAGACATTGAAATATAGGTGATGCCATCACTCAGCCCCCCACATGTGCCTAATCAATGTGTTTTTTTTATGTTTGGACTATTGTACAGTTGGAAGATCCACACATGGCCCATTATAAGAATTCTAAAAGAATCAGTCACTTATCGATTTTTTTATCTGTTGGCATTTGATAGAATCCATGATGCCATGCGTCTAAAGATGTCCAAGACCTCCTACAGAAATATAGGCCCACAACATCAAAACTACCGCAGTATATTTCATTGTACACATGGGGTACTTTTTATCCCTGCGTTCACCAAAACCATCTTGAGTGTTTGCTGCTAAAAAGCTAATTTTTTTAGATTCATCTGGCCATAGAAGCCAGTCTCATTTGAAGCTCCAGTAGTGTATGATAACTGAATATGCTGGAGTTTGTTTTTGGATGAGCTAGGAGAATTTTTCTTGAAACCATCCCAAACAACATGTAGGTACTGTTCTGACCCAGAGATTAAACTATTTTCTGCAATTCTCCAGCTGTGGTCCTTGGATCATCTTTGGCCACTCAAAATCTCCTTCTCACTGTGCATTAGGATGACAGACACACGTCCTCTTCCAGGTAGTTTTGTGACATTTTAGGTTGATTGGAAATTCTTAATAATTGCCCTGATGGTGGAAATGGGAATTTTCAATGCTCTAGCTGTTCTTAAAGCCACTTCACTAATTTTTGAAGCTCAACTAGCTTTTTCTGCACATCAGAAATATATTATTTGGTTTCTCATAGTTATGAATGTTTAAAGGAATTTGGGCTTTGCTTTCCCTCTCATTTATATTTCCATGAAACAGGAAGCCATGGCTGGATAATTTCATGTTCATAGTCACCCTGGAGTGCTCAATTTGTGAATATGAACATACTTCACTCAAAATAATTTCTAGGGGGCCTAATAATGGTTCAACATGTATTTGAGAAAAATATTTCATAATAGTATGGGGAGAATGTGACACCTTGCTAAAGCAAATGGAGCTCCAGTTTAGTAGTTTCTCCTTAATCAGTGTTCCAGACTCTGCAAAAAAAAAAAAAAAGCCAGAGAAACAAGAATCTTGAAGCTTCATGCAATTTATTAAAACAACTGAATTCACATGACCAGAGTAACTTCTCCACTAGAAACAACTGTTTGTCCGCTCGAGATGGTCTTGGTATGAGTATCTCTCCCTGCAGGAGAAGTTGGTAAAAGCGTGAGGGCCACTTCAAAACCACTCATTTCATCAAGTCAAGTTACAGCTAGTACTCACTCTTCCTGGTGCAGCTTTGCTCACAGGAGCCATAAGAGGGATGGCACACCTCTGTGCTACAGTGGATGAAAATCTGACAGGGGGGAAAGGGTTATGCCATAGAAACACTTTTAAGAAATATGTGTAATGTTGAGGGTTCAGGAAGAGCATACGGTTTCCTGCAGAGGAGCCAGTGAGGCTGGATCTACAAATGTGAACATCTTCACAACAAAGCGCTTGTAGTGGGTTGGGAACTGAAGACCGGACGATCCAGTCACTGGAACCAGTGTGGTCAGATAACGGTCATCCTGGTAAGGGCATCTGAAAGGGAAAGTGGCAGTTAGAAACACCCCAGACCAACTAGAGTGTAATGGCTTTTTTTCCCCCTCACCCATTGACCAGAAGGTCCCACTGAGGGAGACTGAGTGGATTGGGGGTAGATGTTGCCCAGCAATGTCCCAGCACCAGGACAATGTTGGGGTCAGTCCTCTCCATAATGTGCACCTCAACATACACAGGCTCCCGGAGGACTTTTGTGACCGGATAATCAGCGTCACTGTAGTAGGATGTGTAGGCCTCATCCCCTGAGGAACACCATTGGGGTTTAACCAGACTCACATTTGAAAGGCTTTAGGAAGACACAACAAGACCGTACCTTCAGCACAGCCTTTGGTGACACATTGGCCATTGGCCAGTCTGAGCTCCACCCTGAGAGGTCCAGGAGCAGCTACTGGTGGAGGTGGAGGAACAGCGTTGACCTCCATAACCAGAGCTTCAACAGAAGTGCCAGAGTACCTACACTGGAAGAGAAGCCTGGACAACAGACGGTGAGCTTGTAGCATTTATCAGAGTTTAACATTCACACCAAGTCATAGATCACTTACTCAAAATGACTGTCCCTTGTGATGGAACCAAACGGTCCGATCCCTACTTCGTAGGAGGAGGTCATTTGATTCTCATACACCACATATCCACTGTCCTCCTGGGAATAGAAATACAGCTTATGATAGACTGGATGCCAACAAAGCAGAATAACACCAGATGCAGGTGCTCACCATCATTCTCGTGCCACATGTGGTCACAGGGAACTGGTATATAGCAAAGGAAGGTGTGGACTCCACAGGACCGCAAGGTGGGTCATTTCCACCCAGTAGATGAACTGAATCCAGACTCAGTCGAGGCAGAGTAACATCTCTAGACACCACTACCACAAACTGACCATCTCTAATACACTGGACAGTCACTGGAACAAAAGTACAAGAGCGGGTTAATTCTGATAATCTATGCAACATGAACAGAATAAGACTGAGAACTCTTACCTGCCCTCCCATAGTAACACTGCTGTCCGTTAAAGCAGCAGTTGATAGCTTCACACTCAGCAACACTGATCCCAGGTTGTCCACACTGGATCTGCTCATAATCAGCCACAGCACATTTATCAAGGGGCTCTGCCAACACCACTGGCTTCTGAAACTGCTGAGGAAACCGCTGGTCAGTTTGCCGTTGAACTGGCTTCTGAAACCGCTGGTCAGTTTGCCATTGAACTGGCTTCTGAAACCGCTGGTCATATTGTTGAACTGACTGCTGAAACCGCTGGTCAGTTTGCCGTTGAACTGGCTTCTGAAACCGCTGGTCAGTTTGTGGTTGAACTGGCTTCTGAAACCGCTGGTCATATTGTTGAACTGGCTTCTGAAACCGCTGGTCAGTTTGCCGTTGAACTGGCTTCTGAAACCGCTGGTCAGTTTGCCGTTGAACTGGCTTCTGAAACCGCTGGTCAGTTTGCCGTTGAACTGGCTTCTGAAACCGCTGGTCAGTTTGCCGTTGAACTGGCTTCTGAAACCGCTGGTCAGTTTGCCGTTGAACTGGCTTCTGAAATTGCTGGTCAGTTTGCGGTTGAACTGGCTTCTGAAACCGCTGGTCAGTTTGCGGTTGAACTGGCTTCTGAAACCTCTGCTCATTTTGCGGTTGAACTGACTGCTGAAACTGCTGGTCAGTTTGCTGTTGAACTGGCTTCTGAATCCGCTGGTCAGTTTGTTGTTGAACTGACTGCTGAAACTGCTGGTCAGTTTGCGGAAACATCAGAGCTTGAGGGTTCTGGGGCAGATTACTCAACTGTGGAACAGCACTGAAAACAGCACAAACCAAAACACAAAGTGTTTGGAAACATATTGAATACAACATTCCTGCCATTACTAAACAACAGAGCACAACTTCAGAATGCTTTGGACTTCTATTTGTACTCTGCAATTCAATCATCGTTATCAACCCCGCCTTCTTTAATCAAGAATCATTACAGCTGCTTTGACTAATTAAGAATTTATCTTCACATTTGATTGGTTGTTTTTTCCACATGAAACTAAATTACCACTAAACTGAACGACAACAGCAATAGCAATTGTACTCATTGCACTTTTTTGAGATTGATGGGTTGACAAACTATCAACAATGATAAATAAAATACTGATACAATTATGGAAGACAGTCAGTCTCACAAAGGGTGGTGCAGACGCAGATGAGTTTCGTCAAATACTCATTTTCAAGTTTAAGGATAGCTGTATACATTTTGAAGTTATAATATTTCCAATAATTGGAGTTACAAGTCTTTTTTCTGGTTTTTGGCTTCAAGACATTTTAAATACGATTAACCGTTGCATCATTTTGTTTTAGGATTGACTCAAACTTGCTGGTGAACAAAACCAGTAATTCTTAATGTTCACTTTAGTGTTACCATTAAAAAAAGATAAACTGAAGGACTATGAAAACTGATTAAATGTGTAGTTCTGTACTACATTATTTAGATACACCAAGCAGAAAGTTCCAAACCTCCAACTTCTATCCATTAGCTCAACTCGGCCATGTTCAAGCAACCCTTTCATTTGTATTATTAGGGAGCCAGGTTTTGACATCTCATCAGGAGTGCACATTTCCAAGCTTGGGATACATTCACAAAATGTGCTAAACTAAAAAGATTTCCTTTGCACTTTTCATACAGGCGATAACGTCATCCAAGCGATACAAGTTCACATGGATCTGCAAAAACTCAATATTATGCACGCCATGCCACTATCGGCCCATATAAACTCGTAAATACACACATAAGTATAGAGTGCACACGTCATGTGAAAGTTGTGATGTCTTCTGGAAATTCACATTTTTAGTAGTTTGTGCAGACACCAACTATATGATTTTTAAAAACTTGCAAAATTTTGAAAACAGGTTTAAGAGCATTTTCAGGACAGCGAGAAGTTGGCCCCCACCCAACGCAAAACATTGGCAAAAAGTCTCAATCATTTGTGCTGCGTTTGCACTGAAATTTTTTTGTTTGTGTGGCTTTGTTTTTTTTTATTACAATAATATTTATAGCTCATTCTGAGGTCACTCAGCCCCCCACATACTCCAAATTCACCCCAAATAGTCTCGTTTGGTTTTTAAAATATTAGACATTGAAATATAGGCGGTGACTTCACTCAGCCCCCAACATGCTCCAAATTCACGAAAAATGGTTTTGTTTGTTTGTGCTCTGTTTGTGCTGCTTCGGTTTTTAAAATATGAGACATTGAATTATAGGCGATGACGTCACCAGCACCAAAATTAACATTTACATTTAGTCATTTTGCAGACGCTTTTATCCAAAGCGACTTACAATTGGGGAATACATAAAGCGATTCATCTTGAAGAGGCAAACAGACAGAGGAAGTGCCCCAACACTCAGTCTCAGGCATTGTTCAAATAAATACAAGCTAGCAAGGTAAGGAGAGAAAGATGAAGATATAGAAAAAGGGAAAGTATTTTTTTATGATGAAGTCAAGTAGTGTTGAAAGAGATGAGTTTTCAGTTGTTGCTTGAAGATTGACAGGGATCCAGCATTCCGGATGGGGATGGGAAGATCATTCCACCAGACAGGAATGGTGAACGAGAATGTTCTGGAGAGTGATTTTAAGCCTCTCTGTGATGGTACCACGAGGCGTCTCTCACTAGCAGATCTCAGACTTCCGGAGGGTATGTCGATTCGTAATAGTGAGTGGAAGTAGGTGGGTGCTGAGCCTGTGGTTGTTCTATATGTAAGCATCAGTGTCTTGAACTGGATGCGAGCTGCAACTTGTAGCCAGTGCAAGGAGACAAAGAGAGGTGTAACATGGGCTCTTTTGGGCTCGTTGAAGACCAGTCGTGCCGCTGCATTCTGAATCATTTGTTGAGGTTTGATTGTGTTTGATGGAAGTCCAGCCAGAAGAGCATTGCAGTTGTCCAGCCTAGAAATGACAAGGGCCTGGACAAGAAGTTGTGCAGCATGCTCTGTCAGAAAGGGCCTGATCTTTCTGATGTTGTGAAGTGCAAACCTGCAAGATCGAGCAGTCTTTGCAATGTGCTCTTTGAAGGTCAGCTGGTCATCAAAGATTACACCAAGATTTCTGACCGAAGCTGATGGGGTAATTGTTGATGAACCTAACTGAATCGTTAAGTCGTGCTGTAGAATTGGAGTGGCAGGGAAGACAAGAAGCTCAGTCTTTACCAGGTTGAGCTGTAGGTGATGTTCTTTCATCCATGCCGAGATGTCTGCCAAGCAGCCTGAGATCCGTGCAGCTACCGTTGGATCATCTGGTCGAAATGAGAGATAGAGCTGTGTGTCATCAGCGTAGAAATGGTAGGAGCAGCCATGTGCCTGTATGATGGGACCCAGTGATGTAGTGTATGTGGAGAAGAGGAGGGGTCCAAGAACCGAGCCCTGGGGAACCCCAGTGACCAATTGATGTGCTTTGGATACCACCCCTCCCCAGGCCACCTTGAAAGACCGACCAGTGAGATAGGATTCAAACCAGCGAAGTGGAAGTGAGAGTAGCGCAGTCTCAGTTGAATGGCCAATCCTGAAACCTGACTGTTTATCGTCCAGTTTCCACATGCTCCAAATTATCCCAAAACAGGCTCAATCGTTTGTGCTTCATTTGTGCGGGTAATATTTGATATTAATATGAAAAATGTCATTCTGGGGTCACTCAGCCTCTCCCCCCACATGCTTCAAATTCACATACAAATTGTTTATGTTTGTGCTCCGTTTGTGCCGGTAATATTTTCGTTGGTGTTGCTTTTTTATTTTAATTTTAATATTAGACATTGAAATATAGGTGATGCCATCACTCAGCCCCCCACATGCGCCTAATCAATTTGTGTTTTTTATGTTTGGACTATTGTACAGTTGGAAGATCCACACATGGCCCATTATAAGAATTCTAAAAGAATCAGTCACTTATCGATTTTTTATCTGTTGGCATTTGATAGAATCCATGATGCCATGCGTCTAAAGATGTCCAAGACCTCCTACAGAAATATAGACCCACAACATCAAAACTACCACAGTATATTTCATTGTACACATGGGGTACTTTTTATCCCTGCGTTCACCAAAACCATCTTGAGTGTTTGCTGCTAAAAAGCTAATTTTTTTATTCATCTGGCCATAGAAGCCAGTCTCATTTGAAGTTCCAGTAGTGTATGATAACTGAATATGCTGGAGTTTGTTTTTGGATGAGCTAGGATAATTTTTCTTGAAACCATCCCAAACAACATGTAGGTACTGTTCTGACCCAGAGATTAAACTATTTTCTGCAATTCTCCAGCTGTGGTCCTTGGATCATCTTTGGCCACTCAAAATCTCCTTCTCACTGTGCATTAGGACAACAGACACACGTGCTCTTCCAGGTAGTTTTGTGACATTTTAGGTTGATTGGAAATTCTTAATAATTGCCCTGATGGCGGAAATGGGAATTTGTCAAATGCTCTAGCTGTTCTTAAAGCCACTTCACTAATTTTTGAAGCTCAACTAGCTTTTTCTGCACATCAGAAATATATTATTTGGTTTCTCATAGTTATGACTGTTTAAAGGAATTTGGGCTTTGCTTTCCCTCTCATTTATATTTCCATGAAAAAGGAAGCCATGGCTGGATAATTTCATGTTCATAGTCACCCTGGAGTGCTCAATTTGTGAATATGAACATACTTCACTCAAAATAATTTCTAGGGGGCCTAATAATGTTTCAACATGTATTTGAGAAAAATATTTCATAATAGTATGGGGAGAATGTGACACCTTGCTAAAGCAAATGGAGCTCCAGTTTAGTAGTTTCTCCTTAATCAGTGTTTGACTCTGCTAAAAAAAAAAAAAAAAAAAAAGCCAGAGAAACAAGAATCTTGAAGCTTCATGCAATTTATTAAAACAACTGAATTCACATGACCAGAGTAACTTCTCCACTAGAAACAACTGTTTGTCCGCTCGAGATGGTCTTGGTATGAGTATCTCTCCCTGCAGGAGAAGTTGGTAAAAGCGTGAGGGCCACTTCAAAACCACTCATTTCATCAAGTCAAGTTACAGCTAGTACTCACTCTTCCTGGTGCAGCTTTGCTCACAGGAGCCAGAAGAGGGATGGCACACCTCTGTGCTACAGTGGATGAAAATCTGACAGGGGGGAAAGGGTTATGCCATAGAAACACTTTTAAGAAATATGTGTAATGTTGAGGGTTCAGGAAGAGCATACGGTTTCCTGCAGAGGAGCCAGTGAGGCTGGATCTACAAATGTGAACATCTTCACAACAAAGCGCTTGTAGTGGGTTGGGAACTGAAGACCGGACGATCCAGTCACTGGAACCAGTGTGGTCAGATAACGGTCATCCTGGTAAGGGCATCTGAAAGGGAAAGTGGCAGTTAGAAACACCCCAGAAACACCCCAGACCAACTAGTGTAATGGCTTTTTTCCCCCCCCCCCCCCCCCCTCACCCATTGACCAGAAGGTCCCACTGAGGGAGACTGAGTGGATTGGGGGTAGATGTTGCCCAGCAATGTCCCAGCACCAGGACAATGTTGGGGTCAGTCCTCTCCATAATGTGCACCTCAACATACACAGGCTCCCGGAGAACTTTTGTGACCGGATAATCAGCGTCACTGTAGTAGGATGTGTAGGCCTCATCCCCTGAGGAACACCATTGGGGTTTAACCAGACTCACATTTGAAAGGCTTTAGGAAGACACAACAAGACCGTACCTTCAGCACAGCCTTTGGTGACACATTGGCCATTGGCCAGTCTGAGCTCCACCCTGAGAGGTCCAGGAGCAGCTACTGGTGGAGGTGGAGGAACAGCGTTGACCTCCATAACCAGAGCTTCAACAGAAGTGCCAGAGTACCTACACTGGAAGAGAAGCCTGGACAACAGACGGTGAGCTTGTAGCATTTATCAGAGTTTAACATTCACACCAAGTCATAGATCACTTACTCAAAATGACTGTCCCTTGTGATGGAACCAAACGGTCCGATCCCTACTTCGTAGGAGGAGGTCATTTGATTCTCATACACCACATATCCACTGTCCTCCTGGGAATAGAAATACAGCTTATGATAGACTGGATGCCAACAAAGCAGAATAACACCAGATGCAGGTGCTCACCATCATTCTCGTGCCACATGTGGTCACAGGGAACTGGTATATAGCAAAGGAAGGTGTGGACTCCACAGGACCGCAAGGTGGGTCATTTCCACCCAGTAGATGAACTGAATCCAGACTCAGTCGAGGCAGAGTAACATCTCTAGACACCACTACCACAAACTGACCATCTCTAATACACTGGACAGTCACTGGAACAAAAGTACAAGAGCGGGTTAATTCTGATAATCTATGCAACATGAACAGAATAAGACAGAACTCTCACCTGCCCTCCCATAGTAACACTGCTGTCCGTTAAAGCAGCAGTTGATAGCTTCACACTCAGCAACACTGATCCCAGGTTGTCCACACTGGATCTGCTCATAATCAGCCACAGCACATTTATCAAGGGGCTCTGCCAACAACTGGCTTCTGAAACTGCTGAGGAAACCGCTGGTCACACTGGCTTCTGACCGCTGGTCACATTGAACTGGCTTCTGACCGCTGGTCAGTTTGTGGTTGAACTGGCTTCTGAAACCGCTGGTCATATTGTTGAACTGGCTTCTGAAACCGCTGGTCAGTTTGTGGTTGAACTGGCTTCTGAAACCGCTGGTCATAGTGAACACTGCTGTCATATTGTTGAACGTTGAAACCGCTTGTCAGTTTGTGGTTGAACTGGCTTCTGAAACCGCTGGTCAGTTGAACTGGCTTCTGAAACCGCTGGTCATATTGTTGAACTGGCTTCTGAAACTGCTGGTCAGTTTGCCGTTGAACTGGCTTCTGAAACTGCTGGTCAGTTTGCCGTTGAACTGGCTTCTGAAAACGCTGGTCAGTTTGTGGTTGAACTGGCTTCTGAAACCGCTGGTCAGTTTGTTGTTGAACTGACTGCTGAAACTGCTGGTCAGTTTGCCGTTGAACTGGCTTCTGAAACCGCTGGTCAGTTTGCCATTGAACTGGCTTCTGAAACCGCTGGTCATATTGTTGAACTGACTGCTGAAACCGCTTGTCAGTTTGTGGTTGAACTGGCTTCTGAAACCGCTGGTCAGTTTGCCGTTGAACTGGCTTCTGAAACCGCTGGTCAGTTTGCCGTTGAACTGGCTTCTGAAACCGCTGGTCAGTTTGTGGTTGAACAGACTGCTGAAACCGCTGGTCAGTTGGCCGTTGAACTGGCTTCTGAAATTGTTGGTCAGTTTGCCGTTGAACTGGCTTCTGAAATTGCTGGTCAGTTTGCCATTGAAGTTTGAAACCGCTGGTCAGTTTGTGGTTGAACTGGCTTCTGAAACCGCTGGTCAGTTTGCGGTTGAACTGGCTTCTGAAACCTCTGCTCATTTTGTTGTTGAACTGACTGCTGAAACTGCTGGTCAGTTTGCTGTTGAACTGGCTTCTGAAGCCGCTGGTCATTTTGTTGTTGAACTGACTGCTGAAACCGCTGGTCAGTTTGCGGAAACATCAGAGCTTGAGGGTTCTGGGGCAGATTACTCAACTGTGGAACAGCACTGAAAACAGCACAAACCAAGACACAAAGTGTTTGGAAACATATTGAATACAACATTCCTGCCATTACTAAACAACAGAGCACAACTTCAGAATGCTTTGGACTTCTATTTGTACTCTGCAATTCAATCATCGTTATCAACCCCGCCTTCTTTAATCAAGAATCATTACAGCTGCTTTGACTAATTAAGAATTTATCTTCACATTTGATTGGTTGTTTTTTCCACATGAAACTAAATTACCACTAAACTGAACGACAACAGCAATAGCAATTGTACTCATTGCACTTTTTTGAGATTGATGGGTTGAAAAACTATCAACAATGATAAATAAAATACTGATGCAATTATGGAAGACAGTCAGTCTCACAAAGGGTGGTGCAGACGCAGATGAGTTTCGTCAAATACTCATTTTCAAGTTTAAGGATAGCTGTATACATTTTGAAGTTATAATATTTCCAATAATTGGAGTTACAAGTCTTTTTTCTGGTTTTTGGCTTCAAGACATTTTAAATACGATTAACCGTTGCATCATTTTGTTTTAGGATTGACTCAAACTTGCTGGTGAACAAAACCAGTAATTCTTAATGTTCACTTTAGTGTTACCATTAAAAAAAGATAAACTGAAGGACTATGAAAACTGATTAAATGTGTAGTTCTGTACTACATTATTTAGATACACCAAGCAGAAAGTTCCAAACCTCCAACTTCTATCCATTAGCTCAACTCGGCCATGTTCAAGCAACCCTTTCATTTGTATTATTAGGGAGCCAGGTTTTGACATCTCATCAGGAGTGCACATTTCCAAGCTTGGGATACATTCACAAAATGTGCTAAACTAAAAAGATTTCCTTTGCACTTTTCATACAGGCGATAACGTCATCCAAGCGATACAAGTTCACATGGATCTGCAAAAACTCAATATTATGCACGCCATGCCACTATCGGCCCATATAAACTCGTAAATACACACATAAGTATAGAGTGCACACGTCATGTGAAAGTTGTGATGTCTTCTGGAAATTCACATTTTTAGTAGTTTGTGCAGACACCAACTATATGATTTTTAAAAACTTGCAAAATTTTGAAAACAGGTTTAAGAGCATTTTCAGGACAGCGAGAAGTTGGCCCCCACCCAACGCAAAACATTGGCAAAAAGTCTCAATCATTTGTGCTGCGTTTGCACTGAAATTTTTTTGTTTGTGTGGCTTTGTTTTTTTTTATTACAATAATATTTATAGCTCATTCTGAGGTCACTCAGCCCCCCACATACTCCAAATTCACCCCAAATAGTCTCGTTTGGTTTTTAAAATATTAGACATTGAAATATAGGCGGTGACTTCACTCAGCCCCCAACATGCTCCAAATTCACGAAAAATGGTTTTGTTTGTTTGTGCTCTGTTTGTGCTGCTTCGGTTTTTAAAATATGAGACATTGAATTATAGGCGATGACGTCACCAGCACCAAAATTAACATTTACATTTAGTCATTTTGCAGACGCTTTTATCCAAAGCGACTTACAATTGGGGAATACATAAAGCGATTCATCTTGAAGAGGCAAACAGACAGAGGAAGTGCCCCAACACTCAGTCTCAGGCATTGTTCAAATAAATACAAGCTAGCAAGGTAAGGAGAGAAAGATGAAGATATAGAAAAAGGGAAAGTATTTTTTTATGATGAAGTCAAGTAGTGTTGAAAGAGATGAGTTTTCAGTTGTTGCTTGAAGATTGACAGGGATCCAGCATTCCGGATGGGGATGGGAAGATCATTCCACCAGACAGGAATGGTGAACGAGAATGTTCTGGAGAGTGATTTTAAGCCTCTCTGTGATGGTACCACGAGGCGTCTCTCACTAGCAGATCTCAGACTTCCGGAGGGTATGTCGATTCGTAATAGTGAGTGGAAGTAGGTGGGTGCTGAGCCTGTGGTTGTTCTATATGTAAGCATCAGTGTCTTGAACTGGATGCGAGCTGCAACTTGTAGCCAGTGCAAGGAGACAAAGAGAGGTGTAACATGGGCTCTTTTGGGCTCGTTGAAGACCAGTCGTGCCGCTGCATTCTGAATCATTTGTTGAGGTTTGATTGTGTTTGATGGAAGTCCAGCCAGAAGAGCATTGCAGTTGTCCAGCCTAGAAATGACAAGGGCCTGGACAAGAAGTTGTGCAGCATGCTCTGTCAGAAAGGGCCTGATCTTTCTGATGTTGTGAAGTGCAAACCTGCAAGTTCGAGCAGTCTTTGCAATGTGCTCTTTGAAGGTCAGCTGGTCATCAAAGATTACACCAAGATTTCTGACCGAAGCTGATGGGGTAATTGTTGATGAACCTAACTGAATCGTTAAGTCGTGCTGTAGAATTGGAGTGGCAGGGAAGACAAGAAGCTCAGTCTTTACCAGGTTGAGCTGTAGGTGATGTTCTTTCATCCATGCCGAGATGTCTGCCAAGCAGCCTGAGATCCGTGCAGCTACCGTTGGATCATCTGGTCGAAATGAGAGATAGAGCTGTGTGTCATCAGCGTAGAAATGGTAGGAGCAGCCATGTGCCTGTATGATGGGACCCAGTGATGTAGTGTATGTGGAGAAGAGGAGGGGTCCAAGAACCGAGCCCTGGGGAACCCCAGTGACCAATTGATGTGCTTTGGATACCACCCCTCCCCAGGCCACCTTGAAAGACCGACCAGTGAGATAGGATTCAAACCAGCGAAGTGGAAGTGAGAGTAGCGCAGTCTCAGTTGAATGGCCACTCCTGAAACCTGACTGTTTATCGTCCAGTTTCCACATGCTCCAAATTATCCCAAAACAGGCTCAATCGTTTGTGCTTCATTTGTGCGGGTAATATTTGATATTAATATGAAAAATGTCATTCTGGGGTCACTCAGCCCCTCCCCCCACATGCTTCAAATTCACGTACAAATTGTTTATGTTTGTGCCGGTAATACTTTCGTTGGTGTTGCTTTTTTATTTTAATTTTAATATTAGACATTGAAATATAGGTGATGCCATCACTCAGCCCCCCACATGCGCCTAATCAATTTGTGTTTTTTTTATGTTTGGACTATTGTACAGTTGGAAGATCCACACATGGCCCATTATAAGAATTCTAAAAGAATCAGTCACTTATCGATTTTTTTATCTGTTGGCATTTGATAGAATCCATGATGCCATGCGTCTAAAGATGTCCAAGACCTCCTACAGAAATATAGGCCCACAACATCAAAACTACCGCAGTATATTTCATTGTACACATGGGGTACTTTTTATCCCTGCGTTCACCAAAACCATCTTGAGTGTTTGCTGCTAAAAAGCTAATTTTTTAGATTCATCTGGCCATAGAAGCCAGTCTCATTTGAAGCTCCAGTAGTGTATGATAACTGAATATGCTGGAGTTTGTTTTTGGATGAGCTAGGAGAATTTTTCTTGAAACCATCCCAAACAACATGTAGGTACTGTTCTGACCCAGAGATTAAACTATTTTCTGCAATTCTCCAGCTGTGGTCCTTGGATCATCTTTGGCCACTCAAAATCTCCTTCTCACTGTGCATTAGGATGACAGACACACGTCCTCTTCCAGGTAGTTTTGTGACATTTTAGGTTGATTGAAAATTCTTAATAAATTGCCCTTATGGTGGAAATGGGAATTGTCAATGCTCTAGCTGTTCTTAAAGCCACTTCACTAATTTTTGAAGCTCAACTAGCTTTTTCTGCACATCAGAAATATATTATTTGGTTTCTCATAGTTATGAATGTTTAAAGGAATTTGGGCTTTGCTTTCCCTCTCATTTATATTTCCATGAAACAGGAAGCCATGGCTGGATAATTTCATGTTCATAGTCACCCTGGAGTGCTCAATTTGTGAATATGAACATACTTCACTCAAAATAATTTCTAGGGGGCCTAATAATGGTTCAACATGTATTTGAGAAAAATATTTCATAATAGTAGGGGGAGAATGTGACACCTTGCTAAAGCAAATGGAGCTCCAGTTTAGTAGTTTCTCCTTAATCAGTGTTCGAGACTCTGCAAAAAAAAAAAAAAAAGCCAGAGAAACAAGAATCTTGAAGCTTCATGCAATTTATTAAAACAACTGAATTCACATGACCAGAGTAACTTCTCCACTAGAAACAACTGTTTGTCCGCTCGAGATGGTCTTGGTATGAGTATCTCTCCCTGCAGGAGAAGTTGGTAAAAGCGTGAGGGCCACTTCAAAACCACTCATTTCATCAAGTCAAGTTACAGCTAGTACTCACTCTTCCTGGTGCAGCTTTGCTCACAGGAGCCATAAGAGGGATGGCACACCTCTGTGCTACAGTGGATGAAAATCTGACAGGGGGGAAAGGGTTATGCCATAGAAACACTTTTAAGAAATATGTGTAATGTTGAGGGTTCAGGAAGAGCATACGGTTTCCTGCAGAGGAGCCAGTGAGGCTGGATCTACAAATGTGAACATCTTCACAACAAAGCGCTTGTAGTGGGTTGGGAACTGAAGACCGGACGATCCAGTCACTGGAACCAGTGTGGTCAGATAACGGTCATCCTGGTAAGGGCATCTGAAAGGGAAAGTGGCAGTTAGAAACACCCCAGACCAACTAGAGTGTAATGGCTTTTTTTCCCCCTCACCCATTGACCAGAAGGTCCCACTGAGGGAGACTGAGTGGATTGGGGGTAGATGTTGCCCAGCAATGTCCCAGCACCAGGACAATGTTGGGGTCAGTCCTCTCCATAATGTGCACCTCAACATACACAGGCTCCCGGAGGACTTTTGTGACCGGATAATCAGCGTCACTGTAGTAGGATGTGTAGGCCTCATCCCCTGAGGAACACCATTGGGGTTTAACCAGACTCACATTTGAAAGGCTTTAGGAAGACACAACAAGACCGTACCTTCAGCACAGCCTTTGGTGACACATTGGCCATTGGCCAGTCTGAGCTCCACCCTGAGAGGTCCAGGAGCAGCTACTGGTGGAGGTGGAGGAACAGCGTTGACCTCCATAACCAGAGCTTCAACAGAAGTGCCAGAGTACCTACACTGGAAGAGAAGCCTGGACAACAGACGGTGAGCTTGTAGCATTTATCAGAGTTTAACATTCACACCAAGTCATAGATCACTTACTCAAAATGACTGTCCCTTGTGATGGAACCAAACGGTCCGATCCCTACTTCGTAGGAGGAGGTCATTTGATTCTCATACACCACATATCCACTGTCCTCCTGGGAATAGAAATACAGCTTATGATAGACTGGATGCCAACAAAGCAGAATAACACCAGATGCCGGTGCTCACCATCATTCTCGTGCCACATGTGGTCACAGGGAACTGGTATATAGCAAAGGAAGGTGTGGACTCCACAGGACCGCAAGGTGGGTCATTTCCACCCAGTAGATGAACTGAATCCAGACTCAGTCGAGGCAGAGTAACATCTCTAGACACCACTACCACAAACTGACCATCTCTAATACACTGGACAGTCACTGGAACAAAAGTACAAGAGCGGGTTAATTCTGATAATCTATGCAACATGAACAGAATAAGACTGAGAACTCTTACCTGCCCTCCCATAGTAACACTGCTGTCCGTTAAAGCAGCAGTTGATAGCTTCACACTCAGCAACACTGATCCCAGGTTGTCCACACTGGATCTGCTCATAATCAGCCACAGCACATTTATCAAGGGGCTCTGCCAACACCACTGGCTTCTGAAACTGCTGAGGAAACCGCTGGTCAGTTTGCCGTTGAACTGGCTTCTGAAACCGCTGGTCAGTTTGCCGTTGAACTGGCTTCTGAAACCGCTGGTCATATTGTTGAACTGACTGCTGAAACCGCTTGTCAGTTTGTGGTTGAACTGGCTTCTGAAACCGCTGGTCTGGAACTTCTGAAACCGCTGGTCAGTTTGCCGTTGAACTGGCTTCTGAAACCGCTGGTCAGTTTGCCGTTGAACTGGCTTCTGAAATTGCTGGTCAGTTTGCCGTTGAACTGGCTTCTGAAATTGCTGGTCAGTTTGTCGTTGAACTGGCTTCTGAAACCGCTGGTCAGTTTGCGGTTGAACTGGCCTCTGAAACCTCTGCTCATTTTGCGGTTTAACTGACTGTTGAAACTGCTGGTCAGTTTGCTGTTGTACTGGCTTCTGAATCCGCTGGTCAGTTTGTTGTTGAACTGACTGCTGAAACCGCTGGTCAGTTTGCGGAAACATCAGAGCTTGAGGGTTCTGGGGCAGATTACTCAACTGTGGAACAGCACTGAAAACAGCACAAACCAAAACACAAAATGTTTGGAAACATATTGAATACAACATTCCTGCCATTACTAAACAACAGAGCACAACTTCAGAATGCTTTGGACTTCTATTTGTACTCTGCAATTCAATCATCGTTATCAACCCCGCCTTCTTTAATCAAGAATCATTACAGCTGCTTTGACTAATTAAGAATTTATCTTCACATTTGATTGGTTGTTTTTTCCACATGAAACTAAATTACCACTAAACTGAACGACAACAGCAATAGCAATTGTACTCATTGCACTTTTTTGAGATTGATGGGTTGACAAACTATCAACAATGATAAATAAAATACTGATACAATTATGGAAGACAGTCAGTCTCACAAAGGGTGGTGCAGACGCAGATGAGTTTCGTCAAATACTCATTTTCAAGTTTAAGGATAGCTGTATACATTTTGAAGTTATAATATTTCCAATAATTGGAGTTACAAGTCTTTTTTCTGGTTTTTGGCTTCAAGACATTTTAAATACGATTAACCGTTGCATCATTTTGTTTTAGGATTGACTCAAACTTGCTGGTGAACAAAACCAGTAATTCTTAATGTTCACTTTAGTGTTACCATTAAAAAAAGATAAACTGAAGGACTATGAAAACTGATTAAATGTGTAGTTCTGTACTACATTATTTAGATACACCAAGCAGAAAGTTCCAAACCTCCAACTTCTATCCATTAGCTCAACTCGGCCATGTTCAAGCAACCCTTTCATTTGTATTATTAGGGAGCCAGGTTTTGACATCTCATCAGGAGTGCACATTTCCAAGCTTGGGATACATTCACAAAATGTGCTAAACTAAAAAGATTTCCTTTGCACTTTTCATACAGGCGATAACGTCATCCAAGCGCTACAAGTTCACATGGATCTGCAAAAACTCAATATTATGCACGCCATGCCACTATCGGCCCATATAAACTCGTAAATACACACATAAGTATAGAGTGCACACGTCATGTGAAAGTTGTGATGTCTTCTGGAAATTCACATTTTTAGTAGTTTGTGCAGACACCAACTATATGATTTTTAAAAACTTGCAAAATTTTGAAAACAGGTTTAAGAGCATTTTCAGGACAGCGAGAAGTTGGCCCCCACCCAACGCAAAACATTGGCAAAAAGTCTCAATCATTTGTGCTGCGTTTGCACTGAAATTTTTTGTTTGTGTGGCTTTGTTTTTTTTTATTACAATAATATTTATAGCTCATTCTGAGGTCACTCAGCCCCCCACATACTCCAAATTCACCCCAAATAGTCTCGTTTGGTTTTTAAAATATTAGACATTGAAATATAGGCGGTGACTTCACTCAGCCCCCAACATGCTCCAAATTCACGAAAAATGGTTTTGTTTGTTTGTGCTCTGTTTGTGCTGCTTCGGTTTTTAAAATATGAGACATTGAATTATAGGCGATGACGTCACCAGCACCAAAATTAACATTTACATTTAGTCATTTTGCAGACGCTTTTATCCAAAGCGACTTACAATTGGGGAATACATAAAGCGATTCATCTTGAAGAGGCAAACAGACAGAGGAAGTGCCCCAACACTCAGTCTCAGGCATTGTTCAAATAAATACAAGCTAGCAAGGTAAGGAGAGAAAGATGAAGATATAGAAAAAGGGAAAGTATTTTTTTATGATGAAGTCAAGTAGTGTTGAAAGAGATGAGTTTTCAGTTGTTGCTTGAAGATTGACAGGGATCCAGCATTCCGGATGGGGATGGGAAGATCATTCCACCAGACAGGAATGGTGAACGAGAATGTTCTGGAGAGTGATTTTAAGCCTCTCTGTGATGGTACCACGAGGCGTCTCTCACTAGCAGATCTCAGACTTCCGGAGGGTATGTCGATTAGTAATAATGACTGGAAGTAGGTGGGTGCTGAGCCTGTGGTTGTTCTATATGTAAGCATCAGTGTCTTGAACTGGATGCGAGCTGCAACTTGTAGCCAGTGCAAGGAGACAAAGAGAGGTGTAACATGGGCTCTTTTGGGCTCGTTGAAGACCAGTCGTGCCGCTGCATTCTGAATCATTTGTTGAGGTTTGATTGTGTTTGATGGAAGTCCAGCCAGAAGAGCATTGCAGTTGTCCAGCCTAGAAATGACAAGGGCCTGGACAAGAAGTTGTGCAGCATGCTCTGTCAGAAAGGGCCTGATCTTTCTGATGTTGTGAAGTGCAAACCTGCAAGATCGAGCAGTCTTTGCAATGTGCTCTTTGAAGGTCAGCTGGTCATCAAAGATTACACCAAGATTTCTGACCGAAGCTGATGGGGTAATTGTTGATGAACCTAACTGAATCGTTAAGTCGTGCTGTAGAATTGGAGTGGCAGGGAAGACAAGAAGCTCAGTCTTTACCAGGTTGAGCTGTAGGTGATGTTCTTTCATCCATGCCGAGATGTCTGCCAAGCAGCCTGAGATCCGTGCAGCTACCGTTGGATCATCTGGTCGAAATGAGAGATAGAGCTGTGTGTCATCAGCGTAGAAATGGTAGGAGCAGCCATGTGCCTGTATGATGGGACCCAGTGATGTAGTGTATGTGGAGAAGAGGAGGGGTCCAAGAACCGAGCCCTGGGGAACCCCAGTGACCAATTGATGTGCTTTGGATACCACCCCTCCCCAGGCCACCTTGAAAGACCGACCAGTGAGATAGGATTCAAACCAGCGAAGTGGAAGTGAGAGTAGCGCAGTCTCAGTTGAATGGCCACTCCTGAAACCTGACTGTTTATCGTCCAGTTTCCACATGCTCCAAATTATCCCAAAACAGGCTCAATCGTTTGTGCAGGTAATATTTGATATTAATATGAAAAATGTCATTCTGGGGTCACTCAGCCCCTCCCCCCACATGCTTCAAATTCACGTACAAATTGTTTATGTTTGTGCCGGTAATACTTTCGTTGGTGTTGCTTTTTTATTTTTATTTTAATATTAGACATTGAAATATAGGTGATGCCATCACTCAGCCCCCCACATGCGCCTAATCAATTTGTGTTTTTTTTATGTTTGGACTATTGTACAGTTGGAAGATCCACACATGGCCCATTATAAGAATTCTAAAAGAATCAGTCACTTATCGATTTTTTTATCTGTTGGCATTTGATAGAATCCATGATGCCATGCGTCTAAAGATGTCCAAGACCTCCTACAGAAATATAGGCCCACAACATCAAAACTACCGCAGTATATTTCATTGTACACATGGGGTACTTTTTATCCCTGCGTTCACCAAAACCATCTTGAGTGTTTGCTGCTAAAAAGCTAATTTTTTAGATTCATCTGGCCATAGAAGCCAGTCTCATTTGAAGCTCCAGTAGTGTATGATAACTGAATATGCTGGAGTTTGTTTTTGGATGAGCTAGGAGAATTTTTCTTGAAACCATCCCAAACAACATGTAGGTACTGTTCTGACCCAGAGATTAAACTATTTTCTGCAATTCTCCAGCTGTGGTCCTTGGATCATCTTTGGCCACTCAAAATCTCCTTCTCACTGTGCATTAGGATGACAGACACACGTCCTCTTCCAGGTAGTTGTGACATTTTAGGTTGATTGGAAATTCTTAATAATTGCCCTTATGGTGGAAATGGGAATTGTCAATGCTCTAGCTGTTCTTAAAGCCACTTCACTAATTTTTGAAGCTCAACTAGCTTTTTCTGCACATCAGAAATATATTATTTGGTTTCTCATAGTTATGAATGTTTAAAGGAATTTGGGCTTTGCTTTCCCTCTCATTTATATTTCCATGAAACAGGAAGCCATGGCTGGATAATTTCATGTTCATAGTCACCCTGGAGTGCTCAATTTGTGAATATGAACATACTTCACTCAAAATAATTTCTAGGGGGCCTAATAATGGTTCAACATGTATTTGAGAAAAATATTTCATAATAGTATGGGGAGAATGTGACACCTTGCTAAAGCAAATGGAGCTCCAGTTTAGTAGTTTCTCCTTAATCAGTGTTCGAGACTCTGCAAAAAAAAAAAAAAAAAAAAAAGCCAGAGAAACAAGAATCTTGAAGCTTCATGCAATTTATTAAAACAACTGAATTCACATGACCAGAGTAACTTCTCCACTAGAAACAACTGTTTGTCCGCTCGAGATGGTCTTGGTATGAGTATCTCTCCCTGCAGGAGAAGTTGGTAAAAGCGTGAGGGCCACTTCAAAACCACTCATTTCATCAAGTCAAGTTACAGCTAGTACTCACTCTTCCTGGTGCAGCTTTGCTCACAGGAGCCATAAGAGGGATGGCACACCTCTGTGCTACAGTGGATGAAAATCTGACAGGGGGGAAAGGGTTATGCCATAGAAACACTTTTAAGAAATATGTGTAATGTTGAGGGTTCAGGAAGAGCATACGGTTTCCTGCAGAGGAGCCAGTGAGGCTGGATCTACAAATGTGAACATCTTCACAACAAAGCGCTTGTAGTGGGTTGGGAACTGAAGACCGGACGATCCAGTCACTGGAACCAGTGTGGTCAGATAACGGTCATCCTGGTAAGGGCATCTGAAAGGGAAAGTGGCAGTTAGAAACACCCCAGACCAACTAGAGTGTAATGGCTTTTTTTCCCCCTCACCCATTGACCAGAAGGTCCCACTGAGGGAGACTGAGTGGATTGGGGGTAGATGTTGCCCAGCAATGTCCCAGCACCAGGACAATGTTGGGGTCAGTCCTCTCCATAATGTGCACCTCAACATACACAGGCTCCCGGAGGACTTTTGTGACCGGATAATCAGCGTCACTGTAGTAGGATGTGTAGGCCTCATCCCCTGAGGAACACCATTGGGGTTTAACCAGACTCACATTTGAAAGGCTTTAGGAAGACACAACAAGACCGTACCTTCAGCACAGCCTTTGGTGACACATTGGCCATTGGCCAGTCTGAGCTCCACCCTGAGAGGTCCAGGAGCAGCTACTGGTGGAGGTGGAGGAACAGCGTTGACCTCCATAACCAGAGCTTCAACAGAAGTGCCAGAGTACCTACACTGGAAGAGAAGCCTGGACAACAGACGGTGAGCTTGTAGCATTTATCAGAGTTTAACATTCACACCAAGTCATAGATCACTTACTCAAAATGACTGTCCCTTGTGATGGAACCAAACGGTCCGATCCCTACTTCGTAGGAGGAGGTCATTTGATTCTCATACACCACATATCCACTGTCCTCCTGGGAATAGAAATACAGCTTATGATAGACTGGATGCCAACAAAGCAGAATAACACCAGATGCCAGGTGCTCACCATCATTCTCGTGCCACATGTGGTCACAGGGAACTGGTATATAGCAAAGGAAGGTGTGGACTCCACAGGACCGCAAGGTGGGTCATTTCCACCCAGTAGATGAACTGAATCCAGACTCAGTCGAGGCAGAGTAACATCTCTAGACACCACTACCACAAACTGACCATCTCTAATACACTGGACAGTCACTGGAACAAAAGTACAAGAGCGGGTTAATTCTGATAATCTATGCAACATGAACAGAATAAGACTGAGAACTCTTACCTGCCCTCCCATAGTAACACTGCTGTCCGTTAAAGCAGCAGTTGATAGCTTCACACTCAGCAACACTGATCCCAGGTTGTCCACACTGGATCTGCTCATAATCAGCCACAGCACATTTATCAAGGGGCTCTGCCAACACCACTGGCTTCTGAAACTGCTGAGGAAACCGCTGGTCAGTTTGCCGTTGAACTGGCTTCTGAAACCGCTGGTCAGTTTGCCATTGAACTGGCTTCTGAAACCGCTGGTCATATTGTTGAACTGACTGCTGAAACCGCTTGTCAGTTTGTGGTTGAACTGGCTTCTGAAACCGCTGGTCAGTTTGCCGTTGAACTGGCTTCTGAAACCGCTGGTCAGTTTGCCATTGAACTGGCTTCTGAAACCGCTGGTCATATTGTTGAACTGACTGCTGAAACCGCTTGTCAGTTTGTGGTTGAACTGGCTTCTGAAACCGCTGGTCAGTTTGCCGTTGAACTGGCTTCTGAAACCGCTGGTCAGTTTGCCGTTGAACTGGCTTCTGAAATTGCTGGTCAGTTTGT
Organism: Schizopygopsis malacanthus; assembly: GCA_027474115.1. NCBI lineage: Eukaryota > Metazoa > Chordata > Actinopteri > Cypriniformes > Cyprinidae > Schizopygopsis > Schizopygopsis malacanthus. The sequence goes on along the minus strand of CM049864.1, from coordinate 64,723,670 downwards.
CGTTGAACTGGCTTCTGAAACCGCTGGTCAGTTTGTGGTTGAACTGGCCTCTGAAACCTCTGCTCATTTTGCGGTTTAACTGACTGCTGAAACTGCTGGTCAGTTTGCTGTTGTACTGGCTTCTGAATCCGCTGGTCAGTTTGTTGTTGAACTGACTGCTGAAACTGCTGGTCAGTTTGCGGAAACATCAGAGCTTGAGGGTTCTGGGGCAGATTACTCAACTGTGGAACAGCACTGAAAACAGCACAAACCAAAACACAAAGTGTTTGGAAACATATTGAATACAACATTCCTGCCATTACTAAACAACAGAGCACAACTTCAGAATGCTTTGGACTTCTATTTGTACTCTGCAATTCAATCATCGTTATCAACCCCGCCTTCTTTAATCAAGAATCATTACAGCTGCTTTGACTAATTAAGAATTTATCTTCACATTTGATTGGTTGTTTTTTCCACATGAAACTAAATTACCACTAAACTGAACGACAACAGCAATAGCAATTGTACTCATTGCACTTTTTTGAGATTGATGGGTTGACAAACTATCAACAATGATAAATAAAATACTGATACAATTATGGAAGACAGTCAGTCTCACAAAGGGTGGTGCAGACGCAGATGAGTTTCGTCAAATACTGGTCATTTTCAAGTTTAAGGATAGCTGTATACATTTTGAAGTTATGCGGAATATTTCCAATAATTGGAGTTACAAGTCTTTTTTCTGGTTTTTGGCAGATTTCAACTGTGGAACACATTTTAAATACGACAAACCAAAACCAAAGTGTTGCATCATTTTGTACAACATTTAGGATTGACTCAAACTTGCTGGTGAACAAAACCAGTAATTCTTAATGTTCTATTTGTACTGCAATTAGTGTTACCACCCCGCCTTCTTAAAAAAAGAATCATAAACTGAAGGACTATGAAAACTGATTAAATGTGTAGTTCTGTACTACATTATTTTGTTTTTTACATGACCAAGCAGAAAGTTCCAAACCTGAACCAACTTCTATCCATTAGCTCAACTCGGCCATGTTCAAGCAACCCTTTCATTTGTATTATTAGGGAGCCAGGTTTTGACATCTCATCAACAGATAAATAAAATACTGAGTGCACATTTCCAAGCTTGGAAGATACATTCACAAAATGTGCTAAACTAAAAAGATTTCAAATACTTTGCACTTTTCAGTTTACAGGCGATAACGTCATCCAAGCGATACAAGTTCACAATAATGGATCTGCAAAAACTCAATATTATGCACGCCATGCCACTATCGGCCCATATAAACTCGTAAATACACACATAAGTATAGAGTGCACACGTCATGTGAAAGACTCAAACTTGTGATGAACAAAACCAGTAATTCTTCTGGAAATTCACATTTTTAGTAGTTTGTGCAGACACCATTAAACTATATGATTTTTAACTGAAACTTGCAAAATTTTGAAAACAGGTTTAAGTTCTGAGCATTATTTAAATCAGGACAGCGAGAAGTTCCAAACCCCCCACATTAGCCAACGCAAAACATTGGCAAAAAGTCTCAACCCTTTCATTTGTATTATTAGGGAGCTGCGTTTGCATCTCTCAGGAGTGCAATTTCCAAGCTTGATACATTCACAAAATGTGGCTAAACTAAAAAGTTTTTGCACTTTTATTACAGGTGATAATATTTATAGCTCATTCTGAGGTCAAAAACTCAATATTAGCCCCCCATGCCATACTCCAAATTCACGGCCCAAATAGTCTCGTTTGGTTTTTAAAATATTAGACATTGAAATATAGGCGGTGACTTCACTCATGTGCCCCCAAGTTGTGATGCTCCTGGAAATTCACGAAAAATGGTTTTGTTTGTTTGTGCAGACACCAATTATCTGTTTGTAAAAACTGCAAAATTTTGAAAACAGGTTTTTAAAATATGAGACATTGAATTATAGACAGCGATGACGTGGCCACCAGCACCAACGCAATTAACATGGCAAAAAGTTACATTTAGTCATTTTGCAGACGCTTTTATCCAAATTTTTTTGTTTGTGTGGCTTTGTTTTTTTTTTACTTACAATTGGGGAATACATAAAGCGATTCATCTTGAAGAGGCAAACAGCCCCCCACAGAGGAAGTGCAAATTCCCAACACTCAGTCTCAGGCATTGTTGTAAAATATTAAATAAATACAAGCTAGCAAGGTAAGGAGAGACTTCACTCAGCCCCCAACATGCTCCAAGATATAGAAAAAGGGAAAGTATTTTTTTATGATGAAGTCAAGTAGTGTTGAAAGAGATGAGTTTTCAGTTGTTGCTTGAAGATTGACAGGGATCCAGCATTCCGGATGGGGACGTTGTTGGGAAGATCATTCCACCAGACAAACATCAATGAGTGAACGAGAATGTTCTGGAGTCCAAATTATAATAATAAAAGTGATTTTAAGCCTCTCTGTGATGGTACCACGAGGATCCCTCGTCTCTAACACACTAGCTGTGAGATCTCAGACTTCCGGAGGGTATGTCGATTCGTAATAGTGAGTGGAAGTAGGTGGGTGCTGAGCCTGTGGTTGTTCTATATGTAAGCATCAGTGTCTTGAACTGGATGCGAGCTGCAACTTGTAGCCAGTGCAAGGAGACAAAGAGTTTCGGTGTTTTAACATGGGCTCTTTTCCAAGGGCTCGTTGAAGACCAGTCGTGCCGCTGCATTCTAGAGGGAGAATCATTTGTTACCGAGGTTTGATTGTGTTTACAGATGGAAGTCCAGCCAGAATGCCCCCTTGACCCCCTGCATTGCAGTTGTCCACCTCTATCACTTCTCAATCTAGAAATGACAAGGGCCTGGACAAGAAGCTTTTCTAACTACGAGTGAAAACATATAAGCATGCTCTGTCAGAAAGGGCCTGATCTTTCTGATGTTGTGAAGTGCAAACCTGCAAGAAAAATTCGAGCAGTCTTTGCAATGTGCTCTTTGAAGGTCAGCTGGTCATCAAAGATTACACCAAGATTTCTGACCGAAGCTGATGGGGTCAAAATTGTTGATGAACCTAACTGATCGTTAAGTCGTGCTGTAGAATTGGAGTGGCAGGGAAGACAAGAAGCTCAGTCTTTACCAGGTTGAGCTGTAGGTGATGTTCTTTCATCCATGCCGAGATGTCTGCCAAGCAGCCTGAGATCCGTGCAGCTACCGTTGGATCATCTGGTCGAAATGAGAGATAGAGCTGTGTGTCATCAGCGTAGAAATGGTAGGAGCAGCCATGTGCCTGTATGATGGGACCCAGTGATGTAGTGTATGTGGAGAAGCATAGTAAAGAGGGGTCCATTCTAGAACCGAGCCCTGGGGAACCCCAGTGACCAATTGATGCCTTGCTTTGGATACCACCCCTCCCCAGGCCTAAACCTTGAAAGACCGACCAGTGAGATAGGATTCAAACCAGCGAAGTGGAAGTGAGAGTAGCGCAGTCTCAGTTGAATGGCCACTCCTGAATTTACCTGACTGTTTATCGTCCAGTTATCCACATGCTCCAAATTATCCCAAAACAGGCTCAATCGTTTGTGCTTCATTTGTGCGGGTAATATTAAAAGTGATATTAATATGAAAAATGTCATTCTGGGGTCACTCAGCCCCTCCCCCCACATGCTTCAAATTCACGTACAAATTGTTTATGTTTGTGCTCCGTTTGTGCCGGTAATATTTTCGTTGGTGTTGCTTTTAACCTTATTTTAATTTTAATATTAGACATTGAAATATAGGTGAAACATGCCATCACTCAGCCCCCCACATGCGCCTAATCAATTCACTGTAACTTCCGCTACTTTTTTATGTTTGGTCATCAACTATTGAACAGTTGGAAGACTGTCATTTTCACACATGGCCCATTATAAGAATTCTAAAAGAATCAGTCACTTAACCATCGATTTTTTATCTGTTGGACACACATTTGATAGAATCCATGATGCCATGCGTCTAAAGATGTCCAAGACCTCCTACAGAAATATATTGGCCCACAACATCAGTTTGAAACTACCACAGTATATTGGCACTCTGAATGGGTGTACACATGGTCTTGGTACTCCATTTTATCCCTGCATTCACCAAAACCATCTTGAGTGTTTGCAAAGAATGCTAAAAAGCTAATTTTTTTGAAATTCATCTGGCCATAGAAGCCAGTCTCATCTGTTCTTTGATTAAGTGTCCACCCGTAGTGTATGATAAGTTGTCTCCTCCTGAATATGCTGGAGTTTGTTTTCAAACTGGATGAGCTAGGATAATTTTGACACTCTTGAACCTCCTCCCATTGCTCCGCCTCCCAATGGGCGGCACCTTCCTGCAATGGTTTATGTGAACCCAGGTAGCCCTGTTCTGACCTTCACTGCCGTGTGCGTCCCAGAAGACCTGGATTAAAGGCCCTAGCCATTTTCTGCAATTCTCCAGCTGTGGTCCTTGATCACGATCACCACGAAATCTTTGGCAGGTCACCTCTCAAAATCTCTCAGCAACCTTCTCACTGTGCAGCTTTTACCTGCACAGAAATATTTGACAACAGACAAGACACGTCCTCTTCCAGGTAGTTTCAACATGTGACATTTTACACACATCCGTTGAGCCTTTGGAAATTACCCCCTTAATAATTGCCCATGAATGGTGGCCTCCCAAAATGGGAATTTTCAAATGGGCTCTAGCTGTTCTTAAAGCCACTTCACTAATTTTTGAAGCTCAACTAGCTTTTTCTGCACATCAGAAATATATTATTGGGAGGGTTTAAGCTCATAGTTATGATGTTTAAAGCATTTCGAATTTGGGCTAATTGCTTTCCCTCTCATTTATATTGCCCCTCCATGAAACAGGCGCGTAGCCATGGCTGGATAATTTCATGTCAATTCATAGAACTGACCCACCCTTTATTGCATCATTGACAAAGTCTGCATTATCAGAACTGATTTTTTTGTGAATCCCCATGAACATCTCGGTTAACAAACTTCACTCAAAATGCCGAATCTTGTTTCTAGGTTGGGGGCCTACCCATTTTGACCAATGTCAACCATCACCAACATGTATTTGTTTCCCACAAGGGGTTAATTCGAAAATATTTCATAATAGTATGGGGAGAATGTGACACCTTGCTAAAGCAAATGGAGCTCCAGGGTGTTTAGTAGTTTCTCCTTAGCCATCATTGTGTGTGTTACAAGTGAGACTCTTTTGCAAAAAAATAAAAAAGCCACTGAGAACCCCTTTGTAAAAGAATCTTGAAGCTTCATGCAATTTATTAAAACAACCCGCTTTTGAATTCACATGATCCAACCAGAGTAACTTCTCCACTAGAAACAACTGTTTGTCCGCTCGCAAACAAGATGGTCTTGGTATGAGTATCTCTACACCCCCCTGGAGACTGCAGCCAGAGACCTCCATTGTTGTTTTTTGCTCCTGTGGAAAAAGCGTGAGGGCCACTTAAACAAGGGGAACCATATCATTTCATCAAGTCAAGTTACAGCTAGTACTAAAGCACACGTTTCTTTTGTTCCTGGTGCGCGGCCTTCGCTGCTGCGTTGCTCACACGTTTCCTGTGGAGCCATAAGAGGGATGGCACTTTTACCTCGTTAGTGTGTGCATTTACAGTGGACCTTGAAAATCTGACAGGGGGGAAAGGGTTATGCCTCCAAAAGCTTAGAAACACTGCGTTTAAGAAATATGTGTAATGTCCATGAGGGTTCAGGAAGAGCATACGGTTTCCTGCTTCCAGAGGAGCCAAAAGTGAGACCCCAAAAGCTAACGGATCTGTGTAAATTGTACAAATGTGCCATAACTTTACACGCCTCTTCAGACAACAATTCAGCGCTCCCTGAGCCGTAGTGGGTTGGGAATTTGCCTGAAGACTTTACGGACTTCAAATCCAGTGGTCACTGGAAACCAACTTATTCAGCCTGTGTGGTCTTTGGACGCCGATAACGGTCATCCTGGTAAGGACATTGTCACAGTTTTCTGAAAGGGTCCAAAGTGGCAGTTAGAAACACTGTTCCAATACTGATAGACCAACTAGAGTGTAATGGCTTTTTTTCCCCCTCACCCATTGACCAGAAGGTCCCACTGAGGGAGACTGAGTGGATTGGGGGTAGATGTTGCATCTTTTCACCCAGCAATGTCCCAGCACCAGGACAATGTTGGGGTCAGTCCTCAGCCTCGGGCTGTTGATAATGTGCACGTTCTCTGTTCTCAACATACACAGGCTCCCGGTAAAAAGGACTTTCAATTTGTCACATGACCGGATAATCAGCCCTTTCCCTGTTGTCAGGGCTCTCAAGGCTTTTCAAGAAAGTATTTGGATAAAACGTGACAATAGGCCTCATCCCCAAGAATGAGGAACACCATTGTCTTTTTGTTATTGGTTTAACCAGACTCACATTTGAAAGCTTTTATGCTTTAGGAAGCTTTACTGTTTGGTGTTAGTGTGACAACAAGACCGTATTTCCTTCAGCAAACTGTAGCCTTTGTCAGACTGACACATTGGCCATTGGCCAGTCTGAGCTCCACCCTGAGAGGTCCAGGAGCAGCTACTGGTGGAGGTGGAGGAACCTCAGCGTTGCACAAACAATAAATCTCCATAACCATGTGTTCCTGCCCGTTTGAGCTTTTCCGCCCAATCTGTGGCAGAAGTAAATCCTCTCCAGAGTACCTAAAGCGGCCCACTTCTGCTCATGGCCTGGTTAAGAGAAGCCTGGACAAGCGCAGAGTCCTCGTTATCAAATACAGCTTGTAGCATTTATCAGAGTTTAACATTCACACAAGCTGAAAGCACACACATTTTCATCCAGAAAATCACTTACTCAAAATGACTGTCCCTTGTGATGGAACCAAAAAATTTTCGGTGCCCCGATAAACCCCTACTTCGTAGGAGGAGGTCATTTGATTCACGCTCATACACCACATACGTTCAATGCACTGTCCTCCTGGGAATAGAAATATTTTCTGTGTTAGCTTATGATAGACTGTTCGATCTTCTGCCAATGTCAAAGCAGAATAACACCAGATGCCGTGCTCACCATCAGAATCTTTTCTCGTGCCACATGTGGTCACAGGGAACTGGTATATAGCAAAGGAAGGTGTGGACTCAAATTTTGCACAGGACCGCAAGGTGGGTCATCTGCTGTTTCCAATAAACCCAGTAGATGAACTGAATGGGCCAGACTCAGTCGAGGCAGATTTAATTTAACATCTCTAGACACCACTACCACAAACTGACCATCTCTAATACGGAACTGGACAGTCACTGGAACAAAAGTACAAGAGCGGGTTAATGCCCTGCCCCCCTGATAATCTATGCAACATTTTAACGGAACAGAATAAGTTTTCTGAGAACTCTTACCTGCCCTCCCATAGCTTTAACACTAAATCCTGTCATTCTTGGTTAAAGCAGCAGTCACATGATAGCTTCACACTCGAAGCAACATAAAGTCTGATCTCAGGTTGTCCACACTGGATCTGCTCATAATCAGCCACAGCACATTTATCAAGGGGCTCTGCCAGAACACCACTGGCTTCTGAAACTGCTGAGGTCACACAAACCGCTGGTCAGTTTGCCGTTGAACTGTCTTCTTCAGATGCCTTATTCAAAACTTCAACAATCGCTAAAGGGTCAGTTTGCCATTGAACTGGCGGTATTCTGAAACCGCTGGTCAGTGTATGTGAGCGTGTTGAACTGACTGCTGTCAATAAATTTTACTTCCGCTGGTCAGTTTGCCGTTGAACTGGCTTCTGAAACCGCTGCCTGTCAGTTTGCCGTTGAACTGGCTTCTGAAATTGCTGGTCAGTTTGCCGTTGAACTGGCTTCTGAAATTGCTGGTGCCCAGTTTGTCGTTGAACTGGCTTCTGAAACCGCTGGTCAGTTTGTGCAGGTTGAACTGGCTTCTGAAACCGCTGGTACACACAGTTTGCGGTTGAACTGGCCTCTGAAACCTCTGCTCATTTTGCGGTTTAACTGACTGTTGAAACTGCTGGTCAGTTTGCTGCATCTCTTGAACTGGCTTCTGAAGCGCCTCCGCTGGTCAGTTTGTTGTTGAACTGACTGCTGAAACCGCTGGTCAGTTTGCGGAAACATCAGAGCTTGAGGGTTCTGGGGCAGATTACTCAACTGTGGATGGGTGTTTTGGTGGTGCCGAGCACTGAAAACAGCACAAACGTATTTTCATGTGGGAAACACAAACTGTGGGTCAGTGTTTGGAAACATATTGAATACAACTTTTCATTCCTGCCATTACTAAACAACAGAGCACAACTTCAGAATGCTTTGGACTTCTATTTGTACTCTGCAATTCAATCATCGCTTTTTTTTTTTTATCAACCCCGCCTTCTTTAATCACTTCCTTGAGAATCATTACAGCTGCTTTGACTAATTAAGAATTTATCTTCACATTTGACAACAACCTGGTTGTTTTTTCCACATGAAACTAAATTACCACTAAACTGAACGTCCCTCACAACAGCAATAGCAATTGTACTCATTGCACTTTTTTGAGATTGATGGGTTGATTAATTTTTCAAACTATCAACAATGATAAATAAAATACTGATATGTTTTTTTCAATTATGGAAGACAGTCAGTCATATTTCACAAAGGGTGGTGCAGACTTCCCCATACGCAGATGAGTTTCGTCAAATACTCTGTGGATTTTCAAGTTTAAGGATAGCTGTATACATTTTGAAGTTATCCCGCAATATTTCCAAGTGCCCTCTTAATTGGAGTTACAAGTCTTTTTTCTGGTTTTTGGCTTCAAGACATTTTAAATACGATTAACCGTTGCATCATTTTGAAACCCTTTTAGGATTGACTCAAACTTGCTGGTGAACAAAACCAGTAATTCTTAATGTTCACTTTAGTGTTACCATTACCACAAAAAATTTTCAGATAAACTGAAGGACTATGAAAACTGATTAAATGTGTAGTTCTGTACTACATTATTTAGATACACCAAGCAGAAAGATGTCGTTTTGTCCAAACCTCCAACTTCTATCCATTAGCTCAACTCGGCCATGTTCAAGCAACGGTCCCTTTCATTTGTATTATGCGAGGTAGGGAACTTTTCAGCCAGGTTTTGACATCTCATCAGGAGTGCACATTTCCAAGCTTGGGATACATTCACAAAATGTGCTAAACTAAAAAGATTTCCTTTGCACTTTTCATACAGGCGATAACGTCATCCTGAGTAAGCGCTACAAGTTCACATGGATCTGCAAAAACTCAATATTATTCTCTTGCACGCCATGCCACTATCGGCCCATATAAACTCGTAAATACACACATAAGTATAGAGTGCACACGTCATGTGAAAGTTGTGATGTCTTCTGGAAATTCACATTTTTAGTAGTTTGTGCAGACACCAACTATATGATTTTTAAAAACTTGCAAAATTTTGAAAACAGGTTTAAGAGCATTTTCAGGACAGCGAGAAGTTGGCCCCCACCCAACGCAAAACATTGGCTGTTTTAAAAAGTCCTTTCTCAATCATTTGTGCTGCGTTTGCACTGAAAATACCAGTTTGTTTGTGTGGCTTTGTTTTTTTTTATTACAATAATATTTATAGCTCATTCTGAGGTCACTCAGCCCCCCACATACTCCAAATTCACCCCAAATAGTCTCGTTTGGTTTTTAACTTCTCAATATTAGACATTGAAATCGCACATAGGCGGTGACTTCACTCGAGTGAGCCCCCAACATGCTCCAAATTCACGAAAAATGGTTTTGTTTGTTTGTGCTCTGTTTGTGCTGCTTCGGTTTTTAAAATATGAGACATTGAATTATAGGCGATGACGTCACCAGCACCAAAATTAACATTTACATTTAGTCATTTTGCAGACGCTTTTATCCAAAGCGACTTACAATTGGGGAATACATAAAGCGATTCATCTTGAAGAGGCAAACAGACAGAGGAAGTGCCCCAACACTCAGTCTCAGGCATTGTTCAAATAAATACAAGCTAGCAAGGTAAGGAGAGAAAGATGAAGATATAGAAAAAGGGAAAGTATTTTTTTATGATGAAGTCAAGTAGTGTTGAAAGAGATGAGTTTTCAGTTGTTGCTTGAAGATTGACAGGGATCCAGCATTCCGGATGGGGATGGGAAGATCATTCCACCAGACAGGAATGGTGAACGAGAATGTTCTGGAGAGTGATTTTAAGCCTCTCTGTGATGGTACCACGAGGCGTCTCTCACTAGCAGATCTCAGACTTCCGGAGGGTATGTCGATTCGTAATAGTGAGTGGAAGTAGGTGGGTGCTGAGCCTGTGGTTGTTCTATATGTAAGCATCAGTGTCTTGAACTGGATGCGAGCTGCAACTTGTAGCCAGTGCAAGGAGACAAAGAGAGGTGTAACATGGGCTCTTTTGGGCTCGTTGAAGACCAGTCGTGCCGCTGCATTCTGAATCATTTGTTGAGGTTTGATTGTGTTTGATGGAAGTCCAGCCAGAAGAGCATTGCAGTTGTCCAGCCTAGAAATGACAAGGGCCTGGACAAGAAGTTGTGCAGCATGCTCTGTCAGAAAGGGCCTGATCTTTCTGATGTTGTGAAGTGCAAACCTGCAAGATCGAGCAGTCTTTGCAATGTGCTCTTTGAAGGTCAGCTGGTCATCAAAGATTACACCAAGATTTCTGACCGAAGCTGATGGGGTAATTGTTGATGAACCTAACTGAATCGTTAAGTCGTGCTGTAGAATTGGAGTGGCAGGGAAGACAAGAAGCTCAGTCTTTACCAGGTTGAGCTGTAGGTGATGTTCTTTCATCCATGCCGAGATGTCTGCCAAGCAGCCTGAGATCCGTGCAGCTACCGTTGGATCATCTGGTCGAAATGAGAGATAGAGCTGTGTGTCATCAGCGTAGAAATGGTAGGAGCAGCCATGTGCCTGTATGATGGGACCCAGTGATGTAGTGTATGTGGAGAAGAGGAGGGGTCCAAGAACCGAGCCCTGGGGAACCCCAGTGACCAATTGATGTGCTTTGGATACCACCCCTCCCCAGGCCACCTTGAAAGACCGACCAGTGAGATAGGATTCAAACCAGCGAAGTGGAAGTGAGAGTAGCGCAGTCTCAGTTGAATGGCCACTCCTGAAACCTGACTGTTTATCGTCCAGTTTCCACATGCTCCAAATTATCCCAAAACAGGCTCAATCGTTTGTGCTTCATTTGTGCGGGTAATATTTGATATTAATATGAAAAATGTCATTCTGGGGTCACTCAGCCCCTCCCCCCACATGCTTCAAATTCACGTACAAATTGTTTATGTTTGTGCTCCGTTTGTGCCGGTAATACTTTCGTTGGTGTTGCTTTTTTATTTTAATTTTAATATTAGACATTGAAATATAGGTGATGCCATCACTCAGCCCCCCACATGCGCCTAATCAATTTGTGTTTTTTTTATGTTTGGACTATTGTACAGTTGGAAGATCCACACATGGCCCATTATAAGAATTCTAAAAGAATCAGTCACTTATCGATTTTTTTATCTGTTGGCATTTGATAGAATCCATGATGCCATGCGTCTAAAGATGTCCAAGACCTCCTACAGAAATATAGGCCCACAACATCAAAACTACCGCAGTATATTTCATTGTACACATGGGGTACTTTTTATCCCTGCGTTCACCAAAACCATCTTGAGTGTTTGCTGCTAAAAAGCTAATTTTTTAGATTCATCTGGCCATAGAAGCCAGTCTCATTTGAAGCTCCAGTAGTGTATGATAACTGAATATGCTGGAGTTTGTTTTTGGATGAGCTAGGAGAATTTTTCTTGAAACCATCCCAAACAACATGTAGGTACTGTTCTGACCCAGAGATTAAACTATTTTCTGCAATTCTCCAGCTGTGGTCCTTGGATCATCTTTGGCCACTCAAAATCTCCTTCTCACTGTGCATTAGGATGACAGACACACGTCCTCTTCCAGGTAGTTTTGTGACATTTTAGGTTGATTGGAAATTCTTAATAATTGCCCTTATGGTGGAAATGGGAATTGTCAATGCTCTAGCTGTTCTTAAAGCCACTTCACTAATTTTTGAAGCTCAACTAGCTTTTTCTGCACATCAGAAATATATTATTTGGTTTCTCATAGTTATGAATGTTTAAAGGAATTTGGGCTTTGCTTTCCCTCTCATTTATATTTCCATGAAACAGGAAGCCATGGCTGGATAATTTCATGTTCATAGTCACCCTGGAGTGCTCAATTTGTGAATATGAACATACTTCACTCAAAATAATTTCTAGGGGGCCTAATAATGGTTCAACATGTATTTGAGAAAAATATTTCATAATAGTATGGGGAGAATGTGACACCTTGCTAAAGCAAATGGAGCTCCAGTTTAGTAGTTTCTCCTTAATCAGTGTTCGAGACTCTGCAAAAAAAAAAAAAAGCCAGAGAAACAAGAATCTTGAAGCTTCATGCAATTTATTAAAACAACTGAATTCACATGACCAGAGTAACTTCTCCACTAGAAACAACTGTTTGTCCGCTCGAGATGGTCTTGGTATGAGTATCTCTCCCTGCAGGAGAAGTTGGTAAAAGCGTGAGGGCCACTTCAAAACCACTCATTTCATCAAGTCAAGTTACAGCTAGTACTCACTCTTCCTGGTGCAGCTTTGCTCACAGGAGCCATAAGAGGGATGGCACACCTCTGTGCTACAGTGGATGAAAATCTGACAGGGGGGGAAAGGGTTATGCCATAGAAACACTTTTAAGAAATATGTGTAATGTTGAGGGTTCAGGAAGAGCATACGGTTTCCTGCAGAGGAGCCAGTGAGGCTGGATCTACAAATGTGAACATCTTCACAACAAAGCGCTTGTAGTGGGTTGGGAACTGAAGACCGGACGATCCAGTCACTGGAACCAGTGTGGTCAGATAACGGTCATCCTGGTAAGGGCATCTGAAAGGGAAAGTGGCAGTTAGAAACACCCCAGACCAACTAGAGTGTAATGGCTTTTTTTCCCCCTCACCCATTGACCAGAAGGTCCCACTGAGGGAGACTGAGTGGATTGGGGGTAGATGTTGCCCAGCAATGTCCCAGCACCAGGACAATGTTGGGGTCAGTCCTCTCCATAATGTGCACCTCAACATACACAGGCTCCCGGAGGACTTTTGTGACCGGATAATCAGCGTCACTGTAGTAGGATGTGTAGGCCTCATCCCCTGAGGAACACCATTGGGGTTTAACCAGACTCACATTTGAAAGGCTTTAGGAAGACACAACAAGACCGTACCTTCAGCACAGCCTTTGGTGACACATTGGCCATTGGCCAGTCTGAGCTCCACCCTGAGAGGTCCAGGAGCAGCTACTGGTGGAGGTGGAGGAACAGCGTTGACCTCCATAACCAGAGCTTCAACAGAAGTGCCAGAGTACCTACACTGGAAGAGAAGCCTGGACAACAGACGGTGAGCTTGTAGCATTTATCAGAGTTTAACATTCACACCAAGTCATAGATCACTTACTCAAAATGACTGTCCCTTGTGATGGAACCAAACGGTCCGATCCCTACTTCGTAGGAGGAGGTCATTTGATTCTCATACACCACATATCCACTGTCCTCCTGGGAATAGAAATACAGCTTATGATAGACTGGATGCCAACAAAGCAGAATAACACCAGATGCCGGTGCTCACCATCATTCTCGTGCCACATGTGGTCACAGGGAACTGGTATATAGCAAAGGAAGGTGTGGACTCCACAGGACCGCAAGGTGGGTCATTTCCACCCAGTAGATGAACTGAATCCAGACTCAGTCGAGGCAGAGTAACATCTCTAGACACCACTACCACAAACTGACCATCTCTAATACACTGGACAGTCACTGGAACAAAAGTACAAGAGCGGGTTAATTCTGATAATCTATGCAACATGAACAGAATAAGACTGAGAACTCTTACCTGCCCTCCCATAGTAACACTGCTGTCCGTTAAAGCAGCAGTTGATAGCTTCACACTCAGCAACACTGATCCCAGGTTGTCCACACTGGATCTGCTCATAATCAGCCACAGCACATTTATCAAGGGGCTCTGCCAACACCACTGGCTTCTGAAACTGCTGAGGAAACCGCTGGTCAGTTTGCCGTTGAACTGGCTTCTGAAACCGCTGGTCAGTTTGCCATTGAACTGGCTTCTGAAACCGCTGGTCATATTGTTGAACTGACTGCTGAAACCGCTTGTCAGTTTGTGGTTGAACTGGCTTCTGAAACCGCTGGTCAGTTTGCCGTTGAACTGGCTTCTGAAACCGCTGGTCAGTTTGCCGTTGAACTGGCTTCTGAAATTGCTGGTCAGTTTGTCGTTGAACTGGCTTCTGAAACCGCTGGTCAGTTTGTGGTTGAACTGGCTTCTGAAACCGCTGGTCAGTTTGCGGTTGAACTGGCCTCTGAAACCTCTGCTCATTTTGCGGTTTAACTGGCTTCTGAAACCTCTGCTCATTTTGTTGTTGAACTGACTGCTGAAACTGCTGGTCAGTTTGCTGTTGTACTGGCTTCTGAATCCGCTGGTCAGTTTGTTGTTGAACTGACTGCTGAAACTGCTGGTCAGTTTGCGGAAACATCAGAGCTTGAGGGTTCTGGGGCAGATTACTCAACTGTGGAACAGCACTGAAAACAGCACAAACCAAAACACAAAGTGTTTGGAAACATATTGAATACAACATTCCTGCCATTACTAAACAACAGAGCACAACTTCAGAATGCTTTGGACTTCTATTTGTACTCTGCAATTCAATCATCGTTATCAACCCCGCCTTCTTTAATCAAGAATCATTACAGCTGCTTTGACTAATTAAGAATTTATCTTCACATTTGATTGGTTGTTTTTTCCACATGAAACTAAATTACCACTAAACTAAACTGAACGACAACAGCAATAGCAATTGTACTCATTGCACTTTTTTGAGATTGATGGGTTGACAAACTATCAACAATGATAAATAAAATACTGATACAATTATGGAAGACAGTCAGTCTCACAAAGGGTGGTGCAGACGCAGATGAGTTTCGTCAAATACTCATTTTCAAGTTTAAGGATAGCTGTATACATTTTGAAGTTATAATATTTCCAATAATTGGAGTTACAAGTCTTTTTTCTGGTTTTTGGCTTCAAGACATTTTAAATACGATTAACCGTTGCATCATTTTGTTTTAGGATTGACTCAAACTTGCTGGTGAACAAAACCAGTAATTCTTAATGTTCACTTTAGTGTTACCATTAAAAAAAGATAAACTGAAGGACTATGAAAACTGATTAAATGTGTAGTTCTGTACTACATTATTTAGATACACCAAGCAGAAAGTTCCAAACCTCCAACTTCTATCCATTAGCTCAACTCGGCCATGTTCAAGCAACCCTTTCATTTGTATTATTAGGGAGCCAGGTTTTGACATCTCATCAGGAGTGCACATTTCCAAGCTTGGGATACATTCACAAAATGTGCTAAACTAAAAAGATTTCCTTTGCACTTTTCATACAGGCGATAACGTCATCCAAGCGCTACAAGTTCACATGGATCTGCAAAAACTCAATATTATGCACGCCATGCCACTATCGGCCCATATAAACTCGTAAATACACACATAAGTATAGAGTGCACACGTCATGTGAAAGTTGTGATGTCTTCTGGAAATTCACATTTTTAGTAGTTTGTGCAGACACCAACTATATGATTTTTAAAAACTTGCAAAATTTTGAAAACAGGTTTAAGAGCATTTTCAGGACAGCGAGAAGTTGGCCCCCACCCAACGCAAAACATTGGCAAAAAGTCTCAATCATTTGTGCTGCGTTTGCACTGAAATTTTTTTGTTTGTGTGGCTTTGTTTTTTTTTATTACAATAATATTTATAGCTCATTCTGAGGTCACTCAGCCCCCCACATACTCCAAATTCACCCCAAATAGTCTCGTTTGGTTTTTAAAATATTAGACATTGAAATATAGGCGGTGACTTCACTCAGCCCCCAACATGCTCCAAATTCACGAAAAATGGTTTTGTTTGTTTGTGCTCTGTTTGTGCTGCTTCGGTTTTTAAAATATGAGACATTGAATTATAGGCGATGACGTCACCAACACCAGCACCAAAATTAACATTTACATTTAGTCATTTTGCAGACGCTTTTATCCAAAGCGACTTACAATTGGGGAATACATAAAGCGATTCATCTTGAAGAGGCAAACAGACAGAGGAAGTGCCCCAACACTCAGTCTCAGGCATTGTTCAAATAAATACAAGCTAGCAAGGTAAGGAGAGAAAGATGAAGATATAGGAAAAGGGAAAGTATTTTTTTATGATGAAGTCAAGTAGTGTTGAAAGAGATGAGTTTTCAGTTGTTGCTTGAAGATTGACAGGGATCCAGCATTCCGGATGGGGATGGGAAGATCATTCCACCAGACAGGAATGGTGAACGAGAATGTTCTGGAGAGTGATTTTAAGCCTCTCTGTGATGGTACCACGAGGCGTCTCTCACTAGCAGATCTCAGACTTCCGGAGGGTATGTCGATTCGTAATAGTGAGTGGAAGTAGGTGGGTGCTGAGCCTGTGGTTGTTCTATATGTAAGCATCAGTGTCTTGAACTGGATGCGAGCTGCAACTTGTAGCCAGTGCAAGGAGACAAAGAGAGGTGTAACATGGGCTCTTTTGGGCTCGTTGAAGACCAGTCGTGCCGCTGCATTCTGAATCATTTGTTGAGGTTTGATTGTGTTTGATGGAAGTCCAGCCAGAAGAGCATTGCAGTTGTCCAGCCTAGAAATGACAAGGGCCTGGACAAGAAGTTGTGCAGCATGCTCTGTCAGAAAGGGCCTGATCTTTCTGATGTTGTGAAGTGCAAACCTGCAAGTTCGAGCAGTCTTTGCAATGTGCTCTTTGAAGGTCAGCTGGTCATCAAAGATTACACCAAGATTTCTGACCGAAGCTGATGGGGTAATTGTTGATGAACCTAACTGAATCGTTAAGTCGTGCTGTAGAATTGGAGTGGCAGGGAAGACAAGAAGCTCAGTCTTTACCAGGTTGAGCTGTAGGTGATGTTCTTTCATCCATGCCGAGATGTCTGCCAAGCAGCCTGAGATCCGTGCAGCTACCGTTGGATCATCTGGTCGAAATGAGAGATAGAGCTGTGTGTCATCAGCGTAGAAATGGTAGGAGCAGCCATGTGCCTGTATGATGGGACCCAGTGATGTAGTGTATGTGGAGAAGAGGAGGGGTCCAAGAACCGAGCCCTGGGGAACCCCAGTGACCAATTGATGTGCTTTGGATACCACCCCTCCCCAGGCCACCTTGAAAGACCGACCAGTGAGATAGGATTCAAACCAGCGAAGTGGAAGTGAGAGTAGCGCAGTCTCAGTTGAATGGCCACTCCTGAAACCTGACTGTTTATCGTCCAGCTCCAAATTTCCACATCGTTTGTGCTCATTTGTGCGGGTAATATTTGATATTAATATGAAAAAATTCTGGGATTATCCCATGCTTCAAACAGTACAAATTGCTCAATCGTCACCTTTATTTTTGCCTTTAACAATACAAATTGCAGGCACAATATAATAGGCAAATTTGATGACAGGATTCAAATCTGCTATGAAAAATGTCATTCTGTTCAGTTTAAATAATATCTGGTCACGATGATTGTCTGGAAATGAAGCCCCTGAGCAAGCCAGAGGCGACAGCGGCAAGGAACGAAAACCCCACATGAAAAAACCTTGGGAGAAACCAGGCTCAGTCGGGGGGCCATTCCGGCCAGACACAGTAGTTTGTTCCAACTGCAGCAAACAGAGTGTAAGTGGTCCACTGGTTCCGGGGGTCTTTCCCCGATGAAATTTTTTTTATGTTTGTGCTCCGTTTGTGCCGGTAATACTTTCGTTGGTGTTGCTTTTTTATTTTAATTTTAATATTAGACATTGAAATATAGGTGATGCCATCACTCAGCCCCCCACATGCGCCTAATCAATTTGTGTTTTTTTATGTTTGGACTATTGTACAGTTGGAAGATCCACACATGGCCCATTATAAGAATTCTAAAAGAATCAGTCACTTATCGATTTTTTATCTGTTGGCATTTGATAGAATCCATGATGCCATGCGTCTAAAGATGTCCAAGACCTCCTACAGAAATATAGGCCCACAACATCAAAACTACCGCAGTATATTTCATTGTACACATGGGGTACTTTTTATCCCTGCGTTCACCAAAACCATCTTGAGTGTTTGCTGCTAAAAAGCTAATTTTTTTTATTCATCTGGCCATAGAAGCCAGTCTCATTTGAAGCTCCAGTAGTGTATGATAACTGAATATGCTGGAGTTTGTTTTTGGATGAGCTAGGAGAATTTTTCTTGAAACCATCCCAAACAACATGTAGGTACTGTTCTGACCCAGAGATTAAACTATTTTCTGCAATTCTCCAGCTGTGGTCCTTGGATCATCTTTGGCCACTCAAAATCTCCTTCTCACTGTGCATTAGGATGACAGACACACGTCCTCTTCCAGGTAGTTTTGTGACATTTTAGGTTGATTGGAAATTCTTAATAATTGCCCTTATGGTGGAAATGGGAATTGTCAATGCTCTAGCTGTTCTTAAAGCCACTTCACTAATTTTTGAAGCTCAACTAGCTTTTTCTGCACATCAGAAATATATTATTTGGTTTCTCATAGTTATGAATGTTTAAAGGAATTTGGGCTTTGCTTTCCCTCTCATTTATATTTCCATGAAACAGGAAGCCATGGCTGGATAATTTCATGTTCATAGTCACCCTGGAGTGCTCAATTTGTGAATATGAACATACTTCACTCAAAATAATTTCTAGGGGGCCTAATAATGGTTCAACATGTATTTGAGAAATATTTCATAATAGTATGGGGAGAATGTGACACCTTGCTAAAGCAAATGGAGCTCCAGTTTAGTAGTTTCTCCTTAATCAGTGTTTGAGACTCTGCTAAATAAAAAAAAGCTAGAGAAACAAGAATCTTGAAGCTTCATGCAATTTATTAAAACAACTGAATTCACATGACCAGAGTAACTTCTCCACTAGAAACAACTGTTTGTCCGCTCGAGATGGTCTTGGCATGAGTATTGTTCACTTTAAACATAAAACAAGAGGCGGACACGCTAGTGCAGCTCAGGAACTGTATTCAGGCAAGCAGCCCAGAGCAAGACAGACAGGAATAATCGACTGTCGATCACATGATATATAACATCCCATAACATCCCCCCTTACAAATAAGAACTAAAGTGTCGGAGCAAAATACTCTATTAAACTTTAGGCTTCATACCATTTAATGCAACTGCAATCAACTTAAATGAAATACATTTCAGATACTAACGAACTGAATCCTCACTAAGTCCTTTTTAGATTAACAGCACTTTTCTTTCCAAACTGCCACAGCAGCATTCCTGACTTCCTACAGATCAAGCCTCTTGGGTGGCTTGGACAATCGGCCAGACCTAGTGTGTGTGTGTCCTTCTGATGATGAGGGTTTGACCAGGTCATATGAAGCCTGTGGTAAGGGCTTCACAAGAGTTGAGTCAGCAGATGAAGGGGCATCGCCAACATTCCCTTCCAGCATAGAAGGCAACTCCGGTTCATTCCTGTCCACTGCTTGTGAAGAGGACGATTCCGCCACTCTTAAGTGCACTCTGTTGCGTCTATATAAGGATCCACCCACATTCACAAGATAAGAGCGTGGTGCCACTTTCTGAAGACAGGTGCCGACCCTCCAGAGTGCAGGGTTTTCCCCTGGAAGGGGTTTCATTCGGATCCTCTCTCCGATGTTCAGCTCTGGCAAATCATGAGCTGACTTGTCATAACAGGATTTCGCCAACTGCTTTCGGTAGCGAAGTCGCTCCACAACCCCAGTTACTACATATGGCTCTAGAAGTTTGCTTGTTACTGGAAGAGATGTCTTCAGTCTCCGCGACATTAACCTTTGGGCGGGGCTACTGTCCATATATTCAGTAGGGGTGTTTCTTCAGTGAAGGATCGCTTTCCAAGGGTCGGTTCTGTCGTGCATCGCTTTGAGCAGAAGGTTCTTAGCAATCTTAACAGCCGACTCAGCCTTTCCATTTGACTTAGGATGTCTTGGTGAGGAAGTGATATGCTCAAATTCCCAGCTGGAAGCAAAGCCCCTATACAGTGCACCAAACTGAGGGCCATTATCTGTGATCACCCTATCTGGCTGTGCATGTCGGGCAAATTGAGCCTTGCAGCGCTTGATAACGGTCTCTGCAGATAGATCAGGAAGCAGTTCAATCTCCCAAAAATCTGAGAAGTGGTCCACAATTAGAAGATAGTCCTTTTGCCGATGACTGAACAAGTCCATGCTGACAATCTGCCATGGCCTGTTGGGGATGTCATGAGAGAGCATGGTTTCCTTCTGTTGATTGTGTGCAAATTCTATACAAGTCGAACAGTTACTGACAAAGTCTTTGATTTCTGCTTGCATACCAGGCCAATATAATGTATCACGTGCTTGACGATAACATGCATCACCTCCTATATGGCTTGAATGTATGCGCTTTAGCATCTCTGCACGTAATGACCTGGGGATGATAACTTTTTGTCCCCGGTACAAGATGCCGTTTTGCACACTTATTTCATCTCGATAAGGCCAGAATTCTCGGATGAGGTGTGAGGTTTTTTCTTTCTCATCAGGCCAATCTGCAAGGACAGTGGTTTTAAGGGCCTGTAGGGCATCATCCCTTTCCGTATGCACCCTGATGATCTCCAGCCGGTTATCTGTCACATTAAGGTATTCTGCTTGGTTGATGAGTTGCACATCTTCCTGCTCTTTCTCCAAATGACATATGGCATGCCGCTGGTAAACAGCCTCCTTTCCCGTACAGGCAGCAGCTGCCCTGCTTAACATGTCACTGATAAACATTTTAGGTCCCGGCTTGTAGACAACCTTGAGGCTGTAGTTTTGAAGTGTCATGAGCATACTTTGAAGCCGCTTAGGTGCACTGAGAAGTGGTTTGCTGAATATAGAAATCAAGGGTTTGTGGTCAGTCTCTGCTGTAACCAACTCTCGTCCGTACAAGTAATGGTGAAATCTTTGGCAAGCGAAGACAATACTGAGACACTCTTTCTCGATTTGAGCGTAATTTTTTTCAGCGGGTGTCAAAGCTCTTGAAGCAAAGGCAACAGGCTGTCCTTCTTGCATAAGACAGCACCCAAGACCACTTTGCACCGTGACAGGCTTAGTAACATCGTAATAGCACAGTACAGGCATGGACGAGGCCAAAGACTTAAGCTGACCAACTGCGGCCTCATGTTTGGGCAGCCAATGCCAAGGGGTATCTTTGTCAAGCAAGCGCCGCAGCGGCTCGCAAACACTCGACAAATGGGGCATGAACTTGGCTAAATAATTAGCGAAACCGATGAGACGCTGCACACCTTTTGTGTCCGTAGGGTTGGGCATGTCCATAATAGCCCTCACTTTCTCTGGGTCGGGCTTCAGGCCAGTGGATGAAAGGATATGACCATGGAACTTTACTTCAGCGACTTTGAACTGCAGTTTTTTTAAGCTGAGTCGTAACTTGACCTCTCTGCAACGTTCCAACAGGGCCTGAAGCTTCAAATCATGATCCTTCTCAGCTTGCTGGTCCGTGTCACCACATCCAACGATGAGAATATCATCTGCAATGGGCTCTTAACAGTTCATGCTGTTTCCGCTGATACACCTCAGGTGCCACCGATACACCAAATGGAAGCTTTAGCCACCGTTTCCTACCCATGGGGTCCAGAATGTGGTCATGAAGCTGCTATCCTGATCCAGCTTGCACTGTAAGAATGCATGTTTGGCATCAACCAAGGTGAAAATCCTTGCTTTAGGCAGTTTGTATAACACATCCTCCAGAGTTGGCATTATATAATGAGAGCGTTTCAGAGCTTTGTTTAGGAACTTTGGGTCCAAACAAATCCGCAGCTTTTCTGGTTTTTTAACAATCCCCATATTGCTTATCCAGTCAGTCGGCTCCGTAACATCTGTGATATGACCCTCCGCCTGATATGCATCCAGTTGGGCTTTTACGACTGCTTTCATAGCGACTGGAACATTCCGGGGGGCACACTGTACCGGTGAGACACTAGGATCCAGCTCAAAGTGGACCTCACCGGGCAGAGATTCCACAGGCAAGTTGAACACATCACTGTATTTGTCCATTAACTGTGTCTTAGTCAAAGGGTCATACTGTTCATGTTCCATTTTGAGCACATCATCTGGGATTGTAAACTGCATCAGGCCTAGTTGTTCACAAGTAGAACCTGAGAGAAGTGGACTTTGACTTGTCTCTACTATCTCAAATGATAGATGGTATTTTCTCCCTTGGACCACACAATCGGTGTCAAAAACACCCATGGAGTTCAGAGACTCGCCGGAGTACAGCCGTAGTTTGACATTGCTGGGGCGGAGTGGTGTGTGTGGTGCCACCTTTACTTTGTCCTTGTAACTCATCACATTGCATATTGCTCCTGAATCTAACTGACAACGCAGTGTCTTGCCATCCAATCGCAGGGAAACAAACCATTTCTTCCTTTCCATATGCACTGTGCTAATGGACTCGACTGTGTAAATATCATCATCACTGTCCCCAACCTGACCCTCATTGGAATCTTCAATGCAGTGCAGTTTTCCCTCTGTAGGTTTGCTTTTACTTTTAAGGCATACTTTTGCAAAGTGATTATTAGTTCCACAGAGTCTGCATGTTTTTCTGTATGCTGGACAACAATCCCTGCCTCTTGAATGTACATTACCACAGTATCTGCATGTCCTACTAGTGTCTACGAGTCTGGGTGAATTGCTCTGCTTCCGCTGGTTAGACTTGAATGGTTTCCTAGCAACAGCGTGAACCGTTTCAGCTGAAGGCATGCTTGCTACATCCATCGCTCTCATACGTATAGCGGTCTGTTCGGCTGTGCGACACATCTCGATAGCTGTGAGCAGTGTTCATTTTTTTTCACTTAGCAGTCTGCGTCTGTCTGGTACCTTCATTTGTAATACCCAGCACGATTTTATCACGAACAGCCGCGATTTCTTTAAGACTGCAAGGGAAGCTCAGCTTCCCCTATAATTGTCAAAAAATGAATGGTCAAATATATGTACTATTATGTTAACATTTTATTGACTAAAAATGCGTTAAACACGTTCATCTCGAACGAAAACAATTTCGTTCAGAATCAGCTACTTAGGTCGGCTGACTCGATTTCCTTCTCATTCATTCCCGTAGCGTACAGTGCATTACTCTGTTGAAGCCCAGCGTCCATTGACTTCAATGGGGCTGCTTTAAACAGTTTTTTTCAGTGCTCAGAAACAAGACGGTCATTGGATAATGCTGCGATTATGTCCCGCCCACGGACGCTCAGCGTCTCTGGGATGAATGGAGGAGTGGGCTGGCCCGGACTCCGAGCGTCTGCGTGATGATTGGAGGGTCTGTCATCTCTTTTTAATCCACTTTTATGTCCTAAAACGCTCGTTTTTTGGGGTCGACAGCTTATAAAAACGTATTTATTGTTGTTTTTTTAGCTTGTTTGCTATACACATTGTCACATATCAGCTTTTAGACATTTTTTTTTTTTTTTTTGTTATAAATAAATGACAAGGAGGCGGCAGCTTCTCGCAATGCAAAGAGACGGTTGGTGTGGGCGTGGGCGTGGTCTTCAGATTATGACGCGTATCACTCTGTGTCTCCATTTCCAACTCAGTCCCATCGCGGATTTTGCATGTGTAGTTGAAAGACAAACTGCTGCAACCTTCATCGTATATTTCACACAATTTCACACCACATTCATTGTTTCAGTTTAACATAATTCCCACATTTCCTCCCGTTGAGTTAAATATATATATATATATATTAGATCGTTTGTTCATTAATTCATATAGTCTGAACTAGCCAGCTAGCAAACTGCACAGCAGGTGTAGAAAGGAGCTTCTCCTGTTTAAAGCGGCTCAAGTCCTACACCCGTAACACAATGGGCCAAGGCCGTTTAAGCAGCCTAGCTCTGCTGGCCATTGAGAGGACACTGGTCAAGTCACTGGAAAAGACACCTAGTTGGTACGACAGGGTTACAGAGCATTTTCTTGAAAAGGAACGTAGGGCAGAATTTACATATAAATAAATGGACAATTTTTATGATTTAGGCCGAAAATGAGCTTCCCCTCTTTAAAAGATCAGCAGCCGCCACTGATCACGAATCATTTCATCCTTCAAGCCACCATAGTCACAAGTTGTTGCTTTTTCTCTCAATCTGGTTACAAAATTGTCTATGGATTCCCCTTCCTCCTGCTTGCAACAGCCGAACACATACCTCTCAGAAATGACGTTTTTAGCAGGTTTGAAATACGCTTCCAGTGATTCCAGAATGGTTTTAACGTCTCCTTGTTGCGCCGCCGTAAGATTCAAGTTGTGACGGTAAACATGTCGGCATTCAGGTCCCATCACGCTTCTCAGCGTCGCAGCTTGGACCTCCGTGGTCTTTTCAGCCAGGCCCATGACCAGCGCATAATCCTCAAACTCTGCTCTGAATAAGTCCCAGTTAGCACTCCAGTCTCCGTTCATGTTCACTGGTGATGGAGGAGGTATATTAGCCGCGATGTGGGCTGGCACGCCGCTAGATGGGCGAGACGCGGGCGCGGCTGCAGCATTATCAGCGTCCATTATCGAAGATGATCGGAATCGGCTATTACTCCGTAAATGTAAAGATTAACCTAAGAGGCATCTTCTGACACCATGTTCATGAAGCACTTTAAACATAAAACAAGAGGCGGACACGCTAGTGCAGCTCAGGAACTGTATTCAGGCAAGCAGCCCCGGAGCAAGACACACAGGAACAATCGACTGTCGATCACATGATATATAACATCCCATAACAAGTATCTCTCCCTGCAGGAGAAGTTGGTAAAAGCATGAGGGCCACTTCAAAACCACTCATTTCATCAAGTCAAGTTACAGGTAGTACTCACTCTTCCTGGTGCAGCTTTGCTCACAGGAGCCAGAAGAGGGATGGCACACCTCTGTGCTACAGTGGATGAAAATCTGACAGGGGGGAAAGGGTTATGCCATAGAAACACTTTTAAGAAATATGTGTAATGTTGAGGGTTCAGGAAGAGCATACGGTTTCCTGCAGAGGAGCCAGTGAGGCTGGATCTACAAATGTGAACATCTTCACAACAAAGCGCTTGTAGTGGGTTGGGAACTGAAGACCGGACGATCCAGTCACTGGAACCAGTGTGGTCAGATAACGGTCATCCTGGTAAGGGCATCTGAAAGGGAAAGTGGCCGTTAGAAACACCCCAGACCAACTAGGAAAAGTGAGTACTAGCTGTAACTTGACTTGATGAAATGAGTGGTTTTGAAGTGGCCCTCACGCTTTTACCAACTTCTCCTGCAGGGAGAGATACTCATACCAAGACCATCTCGAGCGGACAAACAGTTGTTTCTAGTGGAGAAGTTACTCTGGTCATGTGAATTCAGTTGTTTTAATAAACTGCATGAAGCTTCAAGATTCTTGTTTCTCTGGCTCCATTTGCTTTAGCAAGGTGTCACATTCTCCCCATACTATTATGAAATATTTTTCTCAAATACATGTTGAACCATTATTAGGCCCCCTAGAAATTATTTTGAGTGAAGTATGTTCATATTCACAAATTGAGCACTCCAGGGTGACTATGAACATGAAATTATCCAGCCATGGCTTCCTGTTTCATGGAAAATAAATGAGAGGGAAAGCAAAGCACAAATTCCTTTAAACATTCATAACTATGAGAAACCAAATAATATATTTCTGATGTGCAGAAAAAGCTAGTTGAGCTTCAAAAATTAGAGAAGTGGCTTTAAGAACAGCTAGAGCATTGAAAATCCCCATTTCCACCATAAGGGCAATTATTAAGAATTTCCAATCAACCTAAAATGTCACAAAACTACCTGGAAGAGGACATGTGTCTGTCATCCTAATGCACAGTGATCCTGTTTGGCCGTGCTGTTGAGAGGTTTGCATTTGTAGTTCTGTATAGCCTCACTTAAACTGTTTAAGTATTAAACTTTTACTTAATTCCCACCATATTTCTGACATTATCTATCAAGCTAATCTGACTAACTTGATTGTTCGCTTTTAATCTAAAACCGCGATATATTATATTATATCCCCAGAGACAGATCTCCAGTGAGGACCTCGTCACCTAGACATCCATCGGGGAAAGACCCCTGGAACCAGTGGACCACTTACACTCTGACTTTGCTGCAGTTGGAACAAACTACTAATTCGTCTGGCCGGAGGGGAACTGCCCCCCCGACTGAGCCTGGTTTCTCCCAAGGGTTTTTCTCCATTCTGTCACCGATGGAGTTTTCGTTCCTCTGGCTTGCTTAGTTGTGGATACTTCATTTGCAGCGATATCACCGACTTGATGCACAGATATTATTTAAACGGAACTGGACGATGACATCACTGAATTCAATTCAATAATGAAAACAATTTGTATTGTTAAAAGCACTATATAAATAAAGGTGACTTGACTTTAGTAAAACATGACTGCAAAAGAAAGAAACAGAGTTAACATGACTAAACCAGTAGACACTTAATGGACAATTATAATAGAAGACACCAATTTTGGAATGTTTATTTTTTCACAAACCTAATAAATACACCAGACTTTTCAACATATTCAGCGCTTCAAGCTCGTTGATGTTAAATAGAACTGAAATATTATGTAGTTTCTTGGCACTAGGATCAAAATGATCGCCGGTCTTTGATCTAGCATACATTTAAATAATCTTTTGACCTAAACTACATAAGTACTGGATAAATGTAATGCACTCATTTTTCCCTGTCTTTCATGATGAGCTGATGGTGGTTTTGGTGTCACCTACTATTCAAATTAAGTCTAGCTGACTAATATGACAGACTTTAGGTTATTACAGGTGAGGACTCGTATGTGTTTCTGCTGTAAACATAAAAGAGCGTATCTGAATAAGCACATTGAGAGGAGGTCAGATCTGAAGCGTCCAGTTCATTTCTCAGTGGAGAAGGCCCTCTTCATGAGCGGCGGAGGCGTCTTTCCCGCCTCATAGACTGAATCCGGTAGTGGGGTGCTGAGACAACACCAGTCTGGGATGCGACCCGTCTGGTTATAGTAGTCTCTGGACACCGAGCGACTCCCTAAAATGTCCTGCAATGCTCCAAATATAGCACCTACATGGGAAGAAGAAACAAAACGTCCTTGAGGGCAAGATTCAAAAGTTCACTGGCAGAAAACTGTGCTCGCTCTCGGGACATCCGAGATATAGGTAAGTTTGTTTCTTCATCAGATTTGGAGAAATGTAGCATCAAATCCAATGACGTTATCCAGCTAACATGGTGAACGGTTCTGAGTAATATTAACATAATGTTCATTCAAAGTTAATTGGTGGAGATGCTAGCCGGAACTAGCCGTTTTAGCCACTTCAGATGCAGCTTCTGTGTTTCCCGAGTTTATTGAATCTGGTTTAATTTGATCGGTAACGGCTCTACAGTTTCTGAATTCATTGAAACAATAGCCGCTTTTCCAGTATCGGGCCGAACGGTTCTAAGAACTGTCTTACACAAGTTAGTGATCAAATCTAAAGACATTTCTGATCATCCTCCTTAACGCGGATGCTTTACACCTCATATCATATATAAACACTTGTGTTAACACGACTGATGCACCTGAGTTTTATTCCAAAGAGATCCAGTGGAAGCCCCGCAGTGGAAAACAATACCAGAACAGTACCAGCCGGCTCGGATCGGATCGGTTAAGCAAAGGGAGCCGTTCAACGCGATGGTGGAAAAGCGGCTATAGTAAGAATTTGATGTGAAAAAAATGGCAATTTAAGAGACATAGTGGGAAATGACATCTGTATTGTTATATACAGCAACTCCTTTTCAGTTAATTGTGACCCTGGAGCACAAAAGCAGTCATAAGCACACAGCTATATTTGTAGCGATAGCCAACAATACATTGTATGGGTCAAAATTATACTTTTTTTTAATGCCAAAAATCATTAGATATTAAGATCTTGTTCCATGAAGATATTCCTACCGTAAATATATCTAAACTTAATTATTGATTTTTAATATGCATTGTTAAGAACTTCACTTGAACAACTTTACAGATGATTTTCTCAATATTTAGATTTTTTTGCACCAGATTTTCAAATATTGTCCAAAACCATACATCAATGGAAATATGATTTATTCAGCTTTCAAATGATGCATAAATCTCAATTTCGAAAAATGTACCCTTAAGACATGTTTTGTGCTCCAGGGTCACGGTTGTTATTTCTTCCTCTTTTCTAGTCACAGAGCACTCTATTTTGAGAGTTGAACATCTAACTTGGTCCAGATTGGTGGGAATTGTAATGTTTAATAATTGTTCATCATGTAAATATTTTTTTTGCATTAAAAAAAGGATAGATTTGTTTGTATATGCTGTCAAAATATAGTTCTTAGAAAGAAAATCGGTATCGTAATAGTCCGAGAAAATTGCAATCGGTGCATCTCTAATATTTGGTCTTTAATAATGTCCTCAAAACGTTGGCACAAAAACACGATGCATGCATTGTTCAGGAATTTTTTTTCAAACATTTCAGACTCTCATTCTGACGGCACCCATTCACTGCAGAGACACATTTCTACAAACCTGATGAAGAAACAAACTCGGATGAACAGAGCGAGCACGTTTTCAGCAAATCTTCATTTATCAAAACGCGTTCTCGTCCCATGCAGAGGTCAGGAGTCTCACAGGTCTTGGCTCACCTCCTAACCAGGCGGTGCAGTTGGGTTTGGCGGGTGGGCTGTGGATTCGGAAGCTCTTGGTCGCCAGAGCGTCGCAGTACTTGGGTTTCTCCACCAGCGAGCGGATCTCAGCCAGGAGGCGGTGCAGGAACCCGGGCAGCATGGCCGTACCGCCGATTATCACCACGTTCTCCGACAGAACCTTGCGAGTGTCGATGGGACACTGGTGAGGAACAAACACACAATGAGCAAAGACGGGAAAACTGAGGACTATAGATGTAACTCGATTATAGTGACGGTTATCAGTCACGGTAGTCAAAATGGGCTGATACATAAAATCAATAAACACAATTATTTTCTGTTTGCAGAAACACTAAAACAATAACATACCACTGATGTAAGGATTTCAAATGACAACAGTTGATCTAATAACGCACGAAGTGTTCAAATAAAGCTTTGAAAAAATCTCAACCTTTAAAGAAAAGGGTTAAGTCAAAATTATATGTATTTTATCAGCTCCATAAATAATTCTAGATATCTTCCCCGAATTGTTTAAAAGCTTGTTTTTCATCAACCGGTCAAGATGTACAGCAGGGCACACAAACCCGGTCCGTGTTTAGTCCAGACAGAGACTGCACACAGACTGAATGTGAACGTAAGACCGTGTAAATCCAGTCTCGGACACTAGGTGGCGCTGATGGAGCAGCAGAATTACAGAGGTTTCCCGTGACCGCCGTGACACAGCAGCATTGGTATTACATGGAG
Organism: Schizopygopsis malacanthus; assembly: GCA_027474115.1. Classification (NCBI taxonomy): domain Eukaryota; kingdom Metazoa; phylum Chordata; class Actinopteri; order Cypriniformes; family Cyprinidae; genus Schizopygopsis; species Schizopygopsis malacanthus. Next base: position 64,694,197 of record CM049864.1, on the reverse strand, counting down.
CGAAGATGAATACAAAATGCCATCAAATCTTTATTAATTTGTATAATTCCCTTAATGCGCTTTTAAAACCTTAAACCGAGGCTTCTCTGTGTGCCGAGACTGTTAATTAAAACTCTTTATGCAGGATAGTATTTAATTATCTATCCTCAGTTGGTCAAACTGCGGTAACTGAATATGGTTTTAATAATGATTAAAATATGAAACGATAATAATGTGGGGAATGTTATCATGATTTACCGGCAATCCTTACTGAGGACAGAAAATATGTCAGCATGTAGCTAGAATAGTTAAAAATATATATTTTTAATAATAAATAAATGTAGCTTTGATTTTATAAACAAACCAAACTAATGAGACCCATTAAGTGTAACAGGGACATTAATTATATATATAAAACGTATAACTAGAGATCGACCGATATATCGGTTTACCGATATTTTTCCCGATATTTAAGCATTTTACCATAATCGGATATCGGTTTTGTAAAAACAAAAAACTTTTAACAAGATTCACTTGTTTGTAACACTAAATTATATTAACATTTACTATAGAACCATTATTTCACCAATAAACATCTAAATAAATACATCTCTATTTAATTAATGATTTATTATCTCCTCAAGCGATCGCAGTTTGAGTATAGTTCTGTGTAAATAGATAAACCGCTGTCAGCAGTTTTCATAATTTAGACAAAAACATTTTAATAATTCTGATAAAACAGTTAAGAAATGCAATAAAATACGATGTTTTGTTTGTTATAGCTTATTTCAATATTCCAGAGAATATTAATCAGTGAATTATTCTCCACTTTTTAGTCTATTAAACAGATTATAAACCTCAAACTGTAGTTTAAAATGAAGTTAATATGACTTCTATCCTTTATTTTCTCCATTTGAAAACATTATTTAGCTTATTATTAATATCAGTGTTGCTGATGATGCTTTTTATAAATAAAATGTTTTTATTGTAATTTAAAGATTAAATTTGACATGAAAGAATGTTGTTTGTTGTTGTTAAGACGACTGAAAGAGAAGAATGGACTTCACTCTGTTATATATGTACTTTATAACAGTAAATAAATATCGGTTCTGCATATCTGTTATCGGGTACATAAACATGCAAATAATCGGTATCGGTTATAAAAAATCAATATCGGTCGATCACTACATATAACTGCATCCTCGTTTTAAAACACCACCGGCGGTGGCGACAGCATCACGCTTCCTCGTCCTTTGATAATCGAATCTTCGCTACCTTCACCAGAGTATCCAGCAGCAGCGTGGCGATGGATTTCTCCTCGTTATCCTGCTCGAACAACATCTCGGCCACAGAGTCTCTGGAAGATAGCGGAGCACAGATTAATAAACAAAACCCCGTCTGTAAGAGAGAGCAATACGCATCGTACTTCAGTGGATAAAAGCATCTGCTAAAACAGCTTGAGATAGGTCACATTAAGCTCAGGAAAGACATTCAGTGAGCATAAACTTGATAGTCAGCTTGAAAAAATAACTCATTATGATTAATATATCCACAGATATGTGACTGCGAGGTATTCGAGATGGGACAAAGCAGATCGTCATGAAGGTTTTTACCTGATGGATCCCTTGATGCACAGAATCTTCCGGCCATCCAGTGGATATTCCACGTCTGGGGGCGGAGCCGGCCTCTAATAGACCAATCAGAGCGACTGAGAATAATTACTCATTCCACACACATTCTTACAGAGTTAGTTAAAGGAACACGCCACTATTTTTGAAAATAGACTCATTTTACGACTCCCCAAGAGTTGAGTTTTACCGTTTTTTAATCCTTTTAGACGATCTCCGGATCTGGCGGTAGCAGTTTTAGCGTAGCTTAGCATAGATTATTGAATCGGATTAGACCGTTAGCATCTCACTCAAAAATAAACAAAGAGTTTCCATATTTTCCGAATTTAAAACTTGACTAAGAGGTCTGCACCGTCTTTAAACTGAAGCCCGAACCCGGCCCGTACCCACGATCGTCTGACCTGTCTGCCCAGCTGATTTGCAGCTTAAGTATCGATTATTATTGTGAATGTTTGTTTTCTTTCCTGATATTTCTAGCTATTAATCATCTGAATATACTGACAGCTTTAATAGTCACTTTTTAAAAGCGTGTTCTCTGACCTCAGCTGATCCGTCCATGTTAAATTTGGCCTCCTGGATCTTCATGCCCCTCTGCAGGTCACTAACGAAACACGCACGCACTACACACACACACACACAGATGCACACACACACACAGACGCATACACGCAGAGGCACACACACACACAGAGACACACACACACACACACACACAAAGACACATACACACGCGCACACACACAGACGCGCACACACAGAGGCACACAGAGACACACACACACACACAAAGACGCATACACACATCACACACATACACAGATACACACACACAGACGCACACACGCAGAGGCACACACACACACACGCATACACACAGACGCATACACACAGACGCATACACACACACACAGACACACACACAGAATTAGCTGATCAAGTCAACATGAAAGTGTTTGCAACCCATTTTTCATTTTACAGACGAGTCAGGAGTAAATGTAGATTGAGGTCTGATTTTACGCAAGAGGAAGCGTCTCTTCATGACGTACCTTTGATATCCTCCACAATATCCTCTGGAACAGAACCTGTGACAAAGACCAATAGATAATCAAACACTAAGCAATATTAACACTAATAACCTACTGTATCATATTGATAAATACATTCCTACGGCCTCTAAATGATCCAACTGTGCTATCAATCTCCTCATGTCCTCTGTCTCTGATTGATTTAGTTTAGCGTGTTTTATCCAGTAAAAGTTATTTTAGTGTAATTGTGTCGAGTCAAATCTGGACTGGTTTTGATCAGAATAACTGCAGTCGTGTCTCTAGATGAACACAGCTTTACTTGATTCTCCATCAATCATGTTTCAGTCTCAAATCTAATCATCGGGATCTTCTTTCTTCATCTCTCGATCAGCATCGTGTTATATACAACCTCATCTTAATAAGACATTATTAGAGATAAAGAGCGACCGCTGATATAATTGAATCTCAGTGTCTGCTTTACTGTTATACAGATCTCACTGATTTACATCACAAGCATCAGAATAGCATCATAGAAATATCAGCATCTGCAGCAAATTCATATTTTTGAATAAAATAGCTTTTCTTTCATATTCTCACTGTATCAGACTATATGAGGTATAAAAGCCTGACGGATCAAATATGTGACCCTGGAGCTTCATACATCATCTGAAAGGTGAATAAATAATATTTCCATTGATGTATGGTTTGGACAATATTTAAAAATCTGGTGCAAAAAAATCTAAATATTGAGAAAATCATCTTTAAAGTTGTTCAAATTAATTCTTAGCAATGCATTTTAATAATCAATAATTAAGTTTAGATATATTTACGGTAGGAATATCTTCATGGAACATGATCTTAATATCTAATGATTTTTGGCATAATAGAAAAAAGTATAATTTTGACCCATACAGTGTATTTTTGGCTATTGCTACAAATACATCCCAGCGAGTTAAGACTGCTTCCAGGGTCCCAAACAATCCTCAACAGAATGTGCTGTGTGGGTCTTACTGATGACGGAGGGCAGACTGAGGCCGGTGCCGGAGTCCGTGTCCAGTGTGCATTGCTCACTCAGCAGACTGTGCAGCTCCCTTCAGAGGAACAACAGCACTGAGAACACAAGCATCGTCATCTACACCGGCTCCTTTTATCTGATGCTCCACGTGGACTTACTTATGAATGGCTTTTCCTCCCATGGGTAGAGCTTCCCAGGCGGACAGGATCGGAATGCCTTCGTAGATCTAGTGCAGTGTTAAAGTCATCAGACCAGATATAACATTGAGTACACACAACAGGGGAAGACAAACACTAATCATTCATTCAGACCTGGGGTCCGTTAACTGGATTTGATGGTTGATGATTTCACCTGATCTTGGATCATTTGGTTCTTCGAAGCTCATCCTAGAGTTAAGTAAGCTTAAATCTGCTCGGGAGCAGCTTAGTTCATGTAAACAGGATTAAATCGCATCTTTTTAAGCAGAATTAATCTTAAAATATGTCATACTTTATTGTAAGAGTACCCTGCTGTTCCAGGGACTATCATTTAAAATCATAATAATTAAAAACAATATTTTAAAATAAGCTAACAATGTTGTGTAGTCTGTAATACTATAGAGTTTTACTCATTGAAAGATGTATCAGTGATGAACTAATTACTTTATAATTGTATTGGAGTCTTACACACAGTTAATCTGAGCCGTGCATTAATTTGAGTGTTGACAGATATTATTATGGGATGTGGCTTGATGAAGCAGATAACATGATCTTTAAGAAACTGTAATTAATGCGGTCACATAACAAATCTGTTTTAAAGATAAAATTAGATGAATTGCTAATTACAACACTGAAGTACAAAAGTAAAGCCTGTACAAATACTAGAAATCATAAATATACATAATTGGGAATCATGTAAATAAATTAAAAACAGTGCATATTTTATTTATCTATGTATATCTATATACATTTATGTAGTTTTGTTTCCTTATAAAGGTCCAGAAATGTGTGTTTTCTTAACGATATGATGTCATTATGTTCCTGTCGTGCCGCTGGCCAATCGCTGCGTTGCTGATCGTGGTTTCGATCCAGATGTTAACTTAATCCAGATGTTTTAATCTAATATGCAAATTCGTTTGAAGAACCAAATTAGCCAGAGACCAGTTATCACGATTAGAAGATCTCTCCAATCATCTCGGATGTGTTAAACGAGGTACGAAGAACGGACCCCAGGAATAAGAATTAAAGGAATAGTTGTGTCTCTGCATCAGTCTCAGCAATGGATAAGTGAATGGGTGCCGTCAGAATGAGAGTCTGATAAAAACATCACAATAATCCACAGTCCATCCGTTAACATCTGGAGAAGACAAAACCTGAAACTAATCCAGCATTAAGATGTTTTTAACTCAAATACTAGCCCATAATACCATAAGAACGTTTCTATAACGTTATAAAAATGCTATTTCTGAATGTTCAAAATGTAGTTTTTGAAAAAAAAAACTTTTATTTTTATACAAACATTAAATTGTATCATTTTCCAAACATTATAGAAACGTTACTTTTGAATGTTCTCTGAAACAAGTGTAACATTTAAAAGAGAACTTTAGATGAACATTCCAAATAAAAGGTTTTAGTAAGAACGGAGGCGTAAACAATGTATGAATAATGTTTTGAGGACATTAATAAAGACCAGATAACTTTGAATGAATGTTGTGTTGATGTTTCTGGAGTAATGTTAGTTCTGAGAACATTCTCTGTAGCTTATAATCCATAATAACTCTTCCTCAGTGATAAAGTGTTCTGGTCTGAATCAGGAGAGAAATCTGCTCAGATCTAAACAGCTCTAAACTAATATGAGACTCGATAACAACAGCAGATGCACTTCATCACTGAGGAAGAGTTATTATGGGTTATGGACATTAAAAACGTCTTAATGCTGGATTAGTTTCAGCTCCAGATGATAACTGATGGACTGTGGATTATTGTGATGTTTTTATCTGACGGCACCCATTCACTGCAGAGCATCCATTGCTGAGACACATTTCTTTTAAGGCCAAATAGTTGCTGTGAAAGGATTCTGGTAACACCAGCGTCTCTGTATATCCACAGTCCATGACGAGAGCAGACTGGATGCCCAGAGTCATAACAGACATCAGATGACTCGGAGCGAACAGAACCGAAGGGACCTGCAACAGACAGACACGAAGAAACGTCTTGAGTAATACTCATTATACCGCAATCATGAGAGAATTTAGGTAACAGCTAGAAATATGGCTCATAGTAGACCTTCTATTAGCAGATCTTATTATTGGTTTGTGTCCAAATGAATAAATATCTGTCCATTATGTTCAGCTAGGCTATTATTTTCCCATTCATATTCTTTATTTTGCCGTTGGATCAGAATGATCATTTAATACACAATGCAATCTTTTGATTTGACACAATAGAGCAACCATTAAAATCAGTCATAAGCAGCACAGCTATATTTAGTCAACAATACATTGTATAGCTCAAAATTATACATTTTTCTATTATGCCAAAAATCATTAGATATTAAGATCATGTTCCATGAAGATATTTTGTATCGTAAATATATCAAAACTTAATTATGGATTAGTAATATGCATTGCTGAGAATTCATTTGAACAACTTTAAAGATGATTTTCTCAATATTTAGATTTTTTTGCACCAGATTTTCAAATATTGTCCAAACCATACATCAATGGAAATATGATTTATTCAGCTTTCAGATGATGCATACATCTCAATTTCATAAAATTGGTTTTGTGCTCCAGGGACGCAGCTTGACTTCACCTCAAAGTGCTTAAAGAAGACTCTGGAGAGCGTCTCTCTGAAGTGTGAAGGACAGAGGACGGATTCGATGATCACCACGCGCCGGTCTCGAGGATTCACCAGCAGATGCCTGAAGGGAGGAACAGCATCATGAGTTCAGCTGCGGTGAACAAACACAAAGCAGCTCTAAAACAGCACATAAACACGTCTCTGGTACCGGAAGTACAGCAGGTGAATGAACTCCTTCAGGATGCTGTAGAGCTCCTCAGTGTTGATGTTGTACTGAACGACCCGCACAGCCTGGAAGAGAGAGAGAGAGAGAGAGAGAGAGAGAGGGAGAGCGAGAGAGCGAGAGCGAGAGCGAGAGCGAGAGCGCGAGAGAGAGAGAGAGAGAGAGAGAGGCTCATTATAATAATGCTTCGGGTTAATGTATTAACTATATGTGGATAAAATCAGTCATAAGCAGCACAGGTATATTTGTAGCAATAGCCATTGTATGGCTCAAAATTAAACATTTTTCATGTATGACAAAAATCATTAGATAATAAGATCATGTTCCATGAAGATATTCCTACCGTAAATATATCAAAACTTAATTTTTGATTAGTAATATGCATTGCTAAGAATTAATTTGAACAAATTTAAAGATGATTTTCTCAATATGTAGATTTTTTTGCACCAGATTTTCAAATATTGTCCAAACATACATCAATGGAGATAATATTTATTTATAATGCATATATCTCAATTTTAATAAAATGACTAGTTTTGTGCTCCAGGGTCACAAATATCCAATATGTTGTAAATGTCAGTTTAATATGATCATGTTTATGATTATAAATCGAGATAATGCCTGTAGCAGTTCTCAGACTGACCTCCTGAGATCCGGCGTGTTTGATTTCACTGGGAATGATGAACCTCGGCCCCGTCTCGCCTGCAAAACCACATCTGCACACACGCACACACACACACATATATACACACACACACACACGCGCACACACATACCACACACACACACACACAGACACACGCACATACACAGACACACACACACAGACATACACAGACACACACACACACACACACACCACACACACACACACACAGTTCAGTACAAACACATCGACACCAGAAATACTTCTGCTTCACAATATGATTCAAACACATTAGAATTATTACATTCATCAAGAAATATATTCAAGCACTTCAAACTGTAATATAATAATAATGCTTTTTTACTTTATTAGTAAAACAAATCCTTTTTAGGACCGTTTTTAAATATATGTTTATAATGTTTTTACTCCGCACACATCAGCATAAAATATATTTTCATTTTGTTTTAAATCATTCATTATAATACGCTATATAAATCAGGATACACCTTTAATAGGACTGTTAGTATATATATATATATATATATATATTAGTGTGTCAAACGATTAATCGCATGCAAAATAAAAGTGTTTTTACATAATATGTGTGTACTGTGTATATTTATTATGTAAATATAAACATAAACACATGTATATTTAAGACAATTTTTATTTATTAAATATATCTATAGTTTAAATTATATGAATATGAATATAGACATTTAAATATTTTCAAAATATATTCTGTGTGTCTGTGTCTGTGTGTGTGTGTGTGTGTGTGTGTATGTATGTGTGTGTGTGTGTGTGTGTGTGTGTGTGTGTGTGTGTGTGTGTGTGTGTGTGTGTGTGTGTGTGTGTTTTCACATTCAGACATATTTTATGATATTTCTATTTACAAATAAAATCTCCAAATACTTTCTGAGTAACGCTACTAAATAACATGGTATTTACACGCCATCATGCTGCTTTAACGCTGGTAAAACAATATGTTTGTTAGTGGCATTTATTTAATGAAGAACTGATGAATAATGACACATAAATCAGGTCTTATAAGTTATCATTTGACTAAAACATGGTTTATATCACGACTTTATTTCTACCTCAGGCTCGATCTAACAGCTCCGTTCCCGCTCACTTACTTCGTGTAGGCCGCTCCTAAATCAATGACCACGGCTGTCTTCTCCCCTCCACTGCCCAGGCCCTCAAACAAGGGCATTTTTATCGATAGAAATTAATAAAAGTATCAGAAAACCGAATTATTGATGTGTAAACACAGCGCTGACACTCATAGCATCGGAAGGAAGAGCGGGGTCCTTCGGAATGGCTGCCCCGCGTTTGCCTGACTGACAATTATAACGGTTAATCCAACACATCGAACAAACATTTGTTACTCGTTTATATAATCATACTATTTAGTTTTTTCTGTGTGGCGACATGTGTAAGTGCTGTGTGGAACGGTGCGTGTGTGGCGTGACGTCACCGGCTCCGCTGATCTGAGATCAGTTGTTCAGAGCTCACAGTGTGAGTGACGCGCGGGGTTTGTGTGAGAGAAGCTGAACTCAGATCAGCAGCTGTCTGCGCTGCACCATCGATGTCGCGTATTTACGCTTTCAGAATTTACTTCATAATTCTTCTGAAGTACTTCGAAATATAATCATAATAATAATAATAATAATACATTAATACCAAAGTTTGGTTTTGAGTCAAATAATTTTGAACGGGTTTTCTCATTAAACAAATACTTCAGAATATTTAATACTAATAATAATAGTAATACATTTTGATTGCTTCTGTTGTCCTCATTTGTAAGTCTCTTTGGATAAAACAAAGTATCTGCTAAATTACTAAAATGTAATAATAATAATTATTATGATTATGATTGTGATTAGTAGTAATAATTTGGAAACAAAATGTGATTTTAAAGTCAAACCATTTTTGTAAGAGTTGTATCATTTAAAAAGTATATCAATAAAAAATAACAACATTAATAATAATTAATCAATTCATATAAATTCTTATTTTCTTCTCCTTATTATTATTATTATAATTAATCAATACAAACAAAGTTTATTTAGGCCTATTCGTTTATTTAGAATATTAAAAATAAATAAATTATTAAATAATCGTTATGAATAATTATTAATAATATATAGACCTATTTTTAATATAATGCTAATAATTAATTAATTAATAGTTACTAATAATAATAATAACTAATTACTAATAGTAATAATAATCCGCTATAGTTCTGTAGTTTTCCCGCCGCAGTCGTCTGCGCAGATCCTCGTGACTGCGCGTCTTCGGCGCAGATCCTCGTGACTGCGCGTCTTCGGCGCAGATCCTCGTGACTGCGCGTCTTCGGCGCAGATCCTCGTGACTGCGCGTCTGCGGCGCAGCTCGATCTGACGCAGACACGCTAAAGCCCGTAAACACCGGTAACGGGTGCCAGGAGCACCGCGAGAGCGCTGGACAGACACTGACGACGCGTTCACACACCGCAGGTGAGGATGAGAATCATTAGCGTCCTTCTGTTCGTGTACTTCAGAATGAAGTTGAGCGCGCGGCGTCTGCGTGCATTAACGCGTGTGACTCGCGAGGCTACGCAGCATATTCCGACCGTGATGAGGACAGAGAACATGCATGTATTCATATCATCATAATGTGTGTTTTATAGGACACTGATGAATGCACGTGACTGCATGATAGAGTAGGACGCATTGTGCTATTTTTAGACACTGGTTGTGTGTCAAGTTACTGCTGCAGAACTGAATGCATGCAGCACATAACACGAATATGCATTCACCAGTTATTCATCTTCTTCTTATTATTATTTTTTTTACAGCCTATATAGCTCATTTTAAGTGTGCTATAAAATATTGCACAACCAATTTTTCGATAATAATAATTTTTTTGTTCCTTTGTGAATTCTATTCTTCATATGTGACCCTGGAGCACAAAACCAGTCATGAGATTTATGCATCATCTGAATAATTAATATTTCCATTGATGTATGGTTTGGACAGTATTAGAAAATCTGGTGCAAAAAAATCTAAATATTGAGAAAATCAGCTTTAAAGTTGTTCAAATGAATTCTTAGCAATGCATATTAATAATCAATAATTACGTTTTGATATATTTATGGTAGGAATATCTTCATGATCTTAATATCTAATGATTTTTGGCATAGTAAAAAAAATCATAATTTTGACACATACAATGTATTGTTGATCATACAATGTATCGGCTCCATCAGTGACCATATAAGGGCGTCTCCATTAGTGATCCTATAAGGGCGGTTCCATCAGTGACCATATAAGGGCGGCTCCATTAATGACCATATAAGGACGGCTCCATCAGTGACCATATAAGGGTGTCTCCATTAGTGACCATATAAGGGCGGCTCCATTAGTGACCGTCTAAGGGCGGCTCCATTAGTGACCATATAAGGGCAGCTCCATTAGTGACCATATAAGAGCGTCTCCATTAGTGACCGTCTAAGGGTGGCTCCATTAGTGACCATATAAGGGCAGCTCCATTAGTGACCATATAAGAGCGTCTCCATTAGTGACCGTCTAAGGGTGGCTCCATTAGTGACCATATAAGGGCGTCTCCATTAGATACCATATAAGAGCGTCTCCATCAGTGACCGTATAAGGGCGTCTCCATTAGATACCATATAAGAGCGTCTCCATCAGTGACCGTATAAGGGCGTCTCCATTAGATACCATATAAGAGCGTCTCCATCAGTGACCGTATAAGGGCGTCTCCATTAGTGACCATATAAGGGCGTCTCCATCAGTGACCGTATAAGGGCGTCTCCATTAGTGACCATATAAGGGCGTCTCCATCAGTGACCGTATAAGGGCGTCTCCATTAGTGACCGTATAAGAGCGTCTCCATTAGTGACCATATAAGGGCGGCTCCATTAATGACCATATAAGGACGGCTCCATCAGTGACCATATAAGGGTGTCTCCATTAGTGACCATATAAGGGCGGCTCCATTAGTGACCGTCTAAGGGCGGCTCCATTAGTGACCATATAAGGGCAGCTCCATTAGTGACCATATAAGAGCGTCTCCATTAGTGACCGTCTAAGGGTGGCTCCATTAGTGACCATATAAGGGCAGCTCCATTAGTGACCATATAAGAGCGTCTCCATTAGTGACCGTCTAAGGGTGGCTCCATTAGTGACCATATAAGGGCGTCTCCATTAGATACCATATAAGAGCGTCTCCATCAGTGACCGTATAAGGGCGTCTCCATTAGATACCATATAAGAGCGTCTCCATCAGTGACCGTATAAGGGCGTCTCCATTAGATACCATATAAGAGCGTCTCCATCAGTGACCGTATAAGGGCGTCTCCATTAGTGACCATATAAGGGCGTCTCCATCAGTGACCGTATAAGGGCGTCTCCATTAGTGACCATATAAGGGCGTCTCCATCAGTGACCGTATAAGGGCGTCTCCATTAGTGACCGTATAAGAGCGTCTCCATTAGTGACCATATAAGGGCGGCTCCATTAATGACCATATAAGGACGGCTCCATCAGTGACCATATAAGGGTGTCTCCATTAGTGACCATATAAGGGCGGCTCCATTAGTGACCATATAAGGGCGTCTCCATCAGTGACCGTATAAGGGCGTCTCCATTAGTGACCATATAAGGGCGTCTCCATTAGTGACCATATAAGGGCGTCTCCATTAGTTACCGTATAAGAGCGTCTCCATCAGTGACCGTATAAGGGCGTCTCCATTAGTTACCGTATAAGAGCGTCTCCATTAGTGACCATATAAGGGCGGCTCCATTAGTCTCCACTTCCATATAAGGCTCGAGTGATCCGAAACATGTTTTTCCTTACTTTTCTCAATATTTATGACATAGACTTCACATTCAGATCAAGAGTATTACGACAGTATTTGATTTCAATTCAACCTCTAAAAAAACACATAAAAGACATGCGACAATAACCCTGGACGTACGTTATAGTCCACGCTGCACCAAAAAATGAGAACCTATTGTTTTTTATTTATATTTTAGACCTTTTTCAAAAAAACAGAATGAATGTTATCTTTTGAACACTTGAACATGAATGGAGGTTTTTCATGATTTTATACATGCATCACTATTTCAAAGTACAGGTCAGAACTCGCTCTCTGAGTCTGACGAGTATTCTTCTTACAAATTAATAAATCACAGTCACTCTGTAAAATATTCAGTCACCAAATAAAGTCTTTAAGCTTTCAAACGAGATATATTAAGATGGCTTTAGGTTCTGACTGAGATATTACTGTGTTAAACATGTACAGGCAAGTGGAGCCACCGGTTGATAGAAGAAGAGTTGTAAGAGTATATCGCTGCGAGGTCTTGAGTTAGCATGTCATCTTCTCCAGGACAGTCTGCACACGTTTAGCTTCGCTCTCGAGTCGTTTGGACTTCATGCGATGTTCTCCGGTGCAACTCTCCCGAGTCTCCTGTGTGCGGCGCTGTGTCTCGTCAGCCGGGCCGTCTCACCGGAGAACCTGGAGCACGGAGAAGATAAAGACTCTCTGGTCTCTCTCTCGCTGACGACGCCTCCTGCTGGAGATCTGGAGCTCATCAACTCTTCTGAGGAGGACAGAAGACATGCTTCAGCTGTGCCGCTAGACTCCGGAGCCAGCTTCAGCGCCAGTCTGCTGGATGCCTCGGACACCTGGACGGAGGCGGATCGTCTGAGAGCAGGTGCCAAACACCTTTATACACATCTGAACGGTATTCAGTCAGGATGCATGTACTTGACAAGCCAAATCATTCAGATATGCACATAGCACCTGGAGTCATAAGGGTCAATTTTTCATGAAATTGAGATTTATGCATTATGCATAAATCATATTTCCATTAATGTATGGTTTGGAAAATATTTGAAAGGGTGCAAAAAAATCTAAATATTGAGAAAATCATCTTTAAAGCTGTTCAAATTAATTCTTAGCAATGCATATTAATAATCACTAATTACGTTTGTATATATTACGGTAGGAATATCTTCATGGAACATGATCTTAATATCTAATGATTTTTGGAATACATGAAAAATGTATAATTTTGAGCCATACAGTGTATTATAAATATACCTGTGCTGCTTATGACTGCGTCTGTGCTCCAGGGTTGTCTTTTATTCAAAATAAATACATAAAATAGGTCTTTTTTTATTAAAATACAAAATAAATCAAAATGTTGTTATGGCGTGAAGAAAAATCATAATTCAAAGCTAAACAAGAATATATTTCTGGCCTCGTTGGCAGATAGTTTTATTTGTTTTAAGCAAAAATGAACACAATTTATTTTTTACAGTAAACAAGATATCATATCTTAAGTTATTTTACTTGTACAGTCGATTAATCTTGATTCAAGAATGCTTAGATATGTAAATATAAATCAAGCATATACGTCATATGATCATCTGATGAGAAATGCTGGAGTTCATATTCAGAGTTATGAATACATATCAGGGTTATTATCATTCAATTACTTCATATCAAATAAACATAAACATCAAATATATTAAAAAAACGACTTTATATTAACTAGTGGTCAAAGCAGCATTTCTATTTCTGAACTCAAACTAAAACCAATTAACTAAACACTGAAATGTAATAAAAGACATAATGCATAAAACTGATTTTTTTTTATAAGATATTATATTTTTTTAAAGTTTTTATATGAACATTTTCTTCTTTCATTTTAGTCAGCATTTTAATAATTAAGTTGCGCATTTGTCATTTTTATCAGTTTTTCATATTTTTTTAAATATATAAATTTAATAAATTGTAATTTCATTTTTATTACATCAAGTTCCCCTAAATAAAAATAAGAAATATGTCCTAGCTGAAATAAAATAAGTGTATGTTTATCATCAAAAATATGCTTTAATGATTATAATTTGAGTTTTGCGTGAACTATAATAACTCTGATTTAAAGCATTAATATATCAGAATATATCAATAATGCACAGATTTGGTCTCTTGAGCATATTTTCTCTTTTCTAAGTTTTCTTTCCAATGCAAGTGAATAAGGACAATGTATTTATATTGCACAACTTCTGTCGACCAATCTGAGTCATTAAAAACACACAATAAACACACAGTAAAGTAATAAAATCCTCAAATATCCCATCAGCTTCAGAGAATAACACATCTTTATCCTGGATGGAGGTGATGCTGTAATACTCGTGGGTTATGACACAGATAGAGTCAGTATTGAGTACGTGCCGAGTCTGAACCCCAGCGGACGCGAGCCGAATTAATCTCTATTTTAAGAGAAAGTGGAGCTGCTAAACGAGGCGTCTGCAGCACAGAACTCAAGCGCTGAAGGGGTTTGCTTCAACATTAAACACTAACTGATGTCTTGTGTCATGCTGCTGTTGAAACGCATGCCGTGTTTATCAAACATGAACGCAGACTCTCAAAGTGTTCACTTATAACTGCACGAGAGTTATTTACTTCAGCTAGACGCCAAATAAAACTACAAATATAGACATATTAACAAAAAAACATAACTTATAACTGCATGAGAGTTATTTACTTCAGCTAGATGCCAAATAAAACTACAAATATAGACATATTAACAAAAAAAACTATTACTGGGAATAAAATAAACATTAAAATGAAATGTAAAAAATATATATATTTTATTTCAGTTATAGTTGCCTAGACAATATTTTTCATTTTTTTCATTCAGTTTAACTTGATGGACTAAAATAAATAAAAATGAATTACAAAATGAATAAAAACTATATCAAAAACTAATAAAAATGACAAAAACAGACATAAACAATAACTAAAACTTTAACTGTAAAATAAACTTCAATGGAAATAAAATAAAATATTTTAACTTGATTTAATTTGAAACTAAAATATTTCTTTTTAAAATGTAAACTTATTTTTATTTCAGTTACGATTAATTTAAAATACAATATTTCTCATTTTCATTTAGTTTAACTTGATGGACTAAAATAAATAAAACTGAAATAAAAATAAATAAATAAATAAACTAATACAAATAATTAAAACACATAAAAAATAACTCAAATTTGAACTGTTATTAGTAATAAAATCAACTTAAACTGAAATAAAATATTTTAACTTTATTTAATTTAAAACTAAAATATTCTTAAAAAACAAACTTATTTATTTCAGTTACATTTAATTTCAAATACAATATTGTTAATTTAGTTTACCTTGATGGACTAAAACAAATACAACTGAAATAAAAATAAATAAAATAAATAAATAATAAATAAATAAACTAATACAAATTTAAAAAACACATAAAAATAACTCAAAGTTTAACTTTTATTAGTAATAAAATAAACTTTACTGAAATAAAATTAAATATATTTGAACTTTGTTTAATTTAAAACTAAAATAAAAAACACTTAAACTTATTTTATTTCAGTTACGATTAATTTAATATACAATATTTCTCATTTTCATTTATTTTAACTGAAATAAAAATGAAATAAAAATGAATAAAACTATATAGACATGTTAAAAACTAACATAAATGACAAAAACACATAAAAAATAACTAAAAGTTTAAATGTTATTAGTCATAAAATAAACTTCAACTGAAATAAAATGTAATATTTGAACTTTTTTTAATTTAAAACTAAAATATTCTTAAAAAACAAACTTATTTTATTTCAATTACATTTCAGTTATGATTCATTTCAAATCCATTTCAATTTTTTTATTTGATGTAGTAAAATAACATAAACTTAAGCTAAACTAAAGCTAGACATTTAAAGAACAAAAATAATAAAAATGTCACAAAAAAAATACTAAAACTTATTCCGAAAACAGAAGATATAAAATCAAATGTAGTTTAAAACATGAATGAGACCTGTAATAAGATTGCAGGGGTTTTCTGAGAATCAGATATTGTGTTTATCTTGTAAATCAGTGTATTTGCGTCTCCAGAGGACGTGAGCGTCTCGCCCTCGTCTCAAGACGTCGGCACCGAGGCCACCATGTCCTCCGAAGACCTTCCTCTGATCTTTGAGCCGCTCGAGGACGCAGCATCATCCCAACCGTCTGTCACCGTAACCACGGGAGATGCTGAGCTGGACCGGATGGTGTCCATGGAGACGGACCGCTCTTCCATCCGTCTCTCAGGAGCGAGAGAGCCCCGTCCGGCAGAGGAGCATCATGGGACGACACGACGTGAGAGTATATAACAGCAGCGATTGTAGAGATTCTTCTGCTGCAGTGTATCCCATAAACTACATATCTCAGAACCTGAACCCATATATAACCCATGCAGTCAACCCAAGGTGGCCCTCTAGTGGAGTCACTGTGCAATTACACCACGAGTGCATACAACACTACACCACAGCTTCACTTCAGCTCTCTGGATTAAGGTGCTCGGTGATCCTCAGAAGTTTATGATTATTCACAAATCATAGAAATAGTTCAATACAAATGTGCTTCATCAGGTTTGTAGAAATGTGTCTCAGCAATGGAAGTGAATGGGTGCCGTCAGAATGAGAGTCTGATAAAAACATCACAATAATCCACAGTCCATCCATTAACATCTGGAGAAGACTAATCATTCTGACGGCACCCATTCACTGACACTTGTTACCATTCAAAGAATCCCACTGAAAGTGCTCAAATGTTTGGGTTTCGAAATACGTCATGCCTTTACACACACAACATGCGCCCCGATACAGATTGTTTATATCCTGTAAATGATTAAAAGTTGTGTAGTTATTCGAGCGTTCTGATTGGTCCAGCAGGTGATGACATCACACAGAGCGCCGTTACCCATCAGGCTCTGGGGGTCATGTCAAAACCACAGACCGACACGGAAGATCCCAAAACTAAAGGTTTGTAAACGCAAGGGTTTAACACGAGACACTGGGTAAAATAATGAACTAATGATTATCTCGTTACATACCCAGCTGATTAAAAACATTGATAACGGCAAAAAAAATATGTATTACACGTTGTCTAAAATGTTTGGTTTAAATATGCAAATGAGGCATTATTCAATTAAGTATGTGCTAATTTGCATACATTTCTAGCACAAAAATCTAAACACTGAATGAAGTCAGTTTACTAATGTATTAACTAATGTGTTAACTAATGTGTTAACTAATGTATTAACTAACATTAACAAACAATGAAAAATGCATTTATTACACTATATATTAATCTTTGTTAACGTTAGTTAATGAAAATACAGTCGTTCATGTTAGCTCACAGTGTGTTAAATAATTAACTAATAATTATCTCATTATCCCAGCTGATTCGTTACATTGATAATTGCACATTTCTTTGTATATTTTTGTCTAAAATGTTTGGTTTAAATATGCAAATGAGGCATTATTCAATTATGTGCTAATTTGCATAAATTTCTAGCACAAAAATCTAAACACTGAAAGTCAGTTTACTAACGTATTAACTAATGTATTAACTAATGTGTTAACTAATGTGTTAACTAATGTATTAACTAACATGAACAAACAATGCACAATGCATTTATAACTCTATATATTAATCTTTGTTAATGTTAGTTAATGAAAATACAGTCGTTCATGTTAGCTGATTTTAATAATGCGTTAGTAAATGCTGAAATTAACATGAACTAAGATTAATAAATACTGCAGAAGTATTGTTCATGTTTACTAATGTTGTTAACTAACAAACCTTATTGTAAACTCCATTTGTGTCACTCAATAATTCATAAAATACATAGAACGGACAGAAAACAATATATTTTCACAATTTTGGGGAGAATAAATGTATATAATCAAGCAGATTATATATGAATAAAAACCTTCAGGATATAGAGTATAGGAATACAAATATAAAGTGTGTAAGTGCTACTGAAGTGGAGATTTATGGCTTATGGATATCATTTATGGTAAGAGAAAAAACTCATTGCCTTTCAAAATATGTATTGTAATTGAAATCCACAACAATGCAAAAAAAAGATTTTCTTAGTATTTGTGTCTTGTTTTCTATCATAAATATCGAAACATTCTTGAATCAAGATGCATTTACTGTACATGTAAAATTACTTGTTTTCTGTAAAAAAAAGAAAATCATAATTTTGTTCATATTTGCATAAAACAAGTGAAAATATCTGCTAATGGAGCAAGAAAAAACTCGTGTTTAGCTTTGAATTAGATTTTTCTTGCCCCGTTGGCGGATATATATTTACTTGTTTTAAGCAAAAACGAACACAATTTTGATCATTTGAAAACAAGATGAATTAATTCATAATTTGACTTGTCAAGTACATGCATGTTGATTGAAGAATGTCTGGATGTTTATACTAGAGATCACCGCATGCAGTGAAAGAGACGGTGCTTCATGTCTCGGTCTTACAGAGACGGCCGATGATGAAGAGGAGGAGGAGATGGACTCTGAGGAGGAGGACCTGAAAGAGAGCACCATCACTCGTCCTCCTCCTCCGGTCTGGGTGCAGCGGCACCAGGGCCTGGGTGAGAACCAGCCACGCTTATGATCTTCTCATCTGTCAATCATCTTTAATAACGAGCTCGTTCTCTGTCTGTTGTTTGCAGTGCGGAGCTGGGTTGAGCTCATAAGAGAGAAGGTACGGCTCACTGCACAAATCACAAATAACAAAACTGCATCATAAATACAGTCAAATTATGAAATATTATTGTAATGTAAAAAATCACTATATTAAAAATAACAAAACTGCATCATAAATACAGTCAAATTATGAAATATTATTGTAATGTGACAAAAACACAACCAAAACAGATGAAATAATTATAAAATATTTACATAAATTGTGTAATATTATTGTAATGTGCTATTTTCTAGTGAATCTATATTAAACTGTCATTTATTTCATAATAATAGCATCATTACTGCAGTCTTCAGTATATATTTTATAATATATAATATAATTTTATATCATATAATATTTGTCACAATGATTAATGATCAAAATAAAGGTTTTTGTTTATAGAATTCGTGTTTATATTTATGATGTAGTATATATAAAAATCATCATAATATACTGATTTGCATTTTTTTTATATATAATTAAAATGCTAATTAATATTATAATATATATATATATATATATATATATATAAAACTTTTTTTTAAGCATTAAATTTACAGTAAAGATATTTATAATATTTCTGTTCAAACTGAAAAAAAAACATCAAAAATAGAAATGTTGAGTCGAGAAGCATATTATTATGATTTCTGTAGATCATGTGACACTGAAGACGAGTAATGATGCTGAAAATACACATAAATAAATTACAGTTTAATATATATTCACATAGAAAACAGCTGTTTTACATTACAATAATATTACACAATTTATGATATTAATATTTTATTAATTGTTATTTCAGTTTTAGTAATTTAGTTGTGTTTTTGTCATTTTAATGATTCGTTTAATGTCTATATAATATTTTTTTATTTTAATTTTAGTAATTTAGTTATATATATATATATATATATATATATTGCATCTTAATTATATATATAAAAAATGCACATCAGCATATTATGATGATTTCTGAAGATCATGTGACACTGAAGACTGCAGTAATGATGCTGAAATAAATGACAGTTTAATATAGATTCACATCTGTTTTAAAGGACTAAACTATGTGATAATGCTCCAGTATTTGTGATGATATAAACACAGTGCTGGGGAGCAGAAGGCCGTCTTTGAGAAAGGCTGACGCTCTCTTTGCTCTCTCGTAGGCGGGGTATGTTTCGGGGATGCTGGCTCCGGTCGGGATCGGAATAGCCGGAGCTCTTCTGCTGGTCGGCGCTCTGTACAGCATCCGAGTCCTCCATCGCAAGAGGAGGAACAGTTTCAAACACCAGAGGAGGAAGGTACGGCGCTCAGAGCCAATCAGAGTGACCCTGGAGCACAAAACCAGTCACGAGATGTGTGCATCATCTGAAGATTAATAAATCATATCTCCAGTGATGCATGGTTTGGACAATATTTGAAAATCTGGTGCAAAAAAATTGAGAAAATCATCTTTAAATATGTTCAAATTACGAATTTTTAGCAATGCATATTACCAATCAATAATTACGTTTTGATATATTTACGGTAGGAAGATGATCTTAATATCTAATGATTTTTGGCATAAAATAAAAATGTATAATTTTGACTCATACAATGTATCGTATGCAAATATAGCTGTGCTGCTTATGACCAGTGTCGGGGAAAGTTACTTTTAAAAGTAATGCGTTACAATATTGCATTACTCTCTAAAAAAGTTACTAATTACGATACTTAGTTACTTTTACTTACTTTTTAAATATGAGCAGGGCTTGATTGTTTGTTTTTAATACAATAAGTTATATTTATAGCAAATATAAAAGTCTTTCACACCATAAAGTGTAATGAATAAACCTCAGACTGAAGGACGAGTAAATCACGTCTGTACAGAAGAACACAGGAGAAGTTCAACACTCTTCAGCAATAAAACACAATGATAGTTTATCTAAAGTCATGTTTATTATTATTATGATTGAACTGATCATCAAAGATCAGCAGCAAACACATCGGTTAATAAAATGAGATTAGATATATTTGTGTTGTTTAACATATTTAATTATTGCAGGTTTGTGTCATATTCTGAGTTTGTATTTCACTGTTTTAATTCATTTTGATGAATACTGAATCTGTTTTTTGCGAGTGAGATGAATTAATACACATTCATATTTAGTCTACTACAGTAAGATCATGTTCACACGGCGCACTCTGTTATCAATAAATGGAGAAAAAAGTAACTCAGATATTTTCTAGTAAATTAAAAAGTAATGCGTTACTTTACTAGTTACTTGAAAAAAGTACTATTATGACGTAACTGGCGTTACTTGTAATGCGTTCCCCCCCGACACTGGTGATGACTGTGTGCTGCACGCGTGATCTGATAACGGTGTGATGTGTTGACCGTTGCTGATGTTTAGCCTCCCAGAGAAGTGCCCAGCGGTCCAGACAACGCCATGCTGCTGGCGGACAGCTCCGAAGACGAGTTCTGACGACCGGGAGTCATCCGCCACGCTTCACACGGACATTTACAAACGAGTCAACACCTACAATCTGCAAACATAGCATTATATTCATATTCACTTTTATTTCTATATTTTCATTTTGGTTAAGTCATTCTGTTGTTGTTTTGTCATTTGTAGTAGTTTTTTTATAAATATCCATAATACATAGAGTTTTAATATTTTTTATTTTTAGTAACTAAATTAAAATTTGAATTTTTATCTTTGGCAATTAGCTGAAATAAAAAAAAAAATTATCCAAGTAACAAAAATGTGTTTTTAATTTTTTTTAATGTTTTTTAAAGTTTTTAGTTCACTACATAAAGCATAATTATATTTTATTTTAATAAACCGTGTAAAATCTTCAAAACAGTGTTATTTTAGTATCACTGAGATGCTATTATAAGTTTTATTAATATTTTGAATCGCTTTTAATTTGTATATTTGATGTTTTCATTTTAAATTTGGTTAAATTTTAAGTAATTTTGCTTGTTTTTTGTATCATTTTTAGAACTTTAAATTTTTATAACATATATGTCCATATAGTTTTTATTCATTTTCATTTCAGTTTTAACTTTAGTTCTATAATTACATTAATGAAAATTATAAATTTTATCTTGGCAATTAGCTGAAATATATATATTTTTTTTGTCAAGTTACAATTTTTTTTTTTTTAAGATTTTAATGTTTTAAAAGTGTTTTAATGGTTTAAGTTTCAGTAAAAGATCAATTTTATTTTGGCAATTAGCTGAAATATTTTTAAAAAATTGTCAAATTACAAAAAAAAAATACTTTTTTTTTTTATGTTTTAAAAGTGTTTTTATGATTTTAGTTTCAGTAAACGATCAATTTTATTTTGGCAAATAGCAGAAATATTGTAATTTTTTTTGTCAAGTTACAAAAATAGTGATTTTTTTATGGTTTTAAAGTTAAATAAAACTTAAATAAATATAGTTTAGGTTCAGTTTTAGTAACTACAGTAAATAAATACTTAAATAAAGCATCTTGTGTAAATATTACATTTTCAGTTCATTGTTAATTATTCCTACATATGTGTTGATTTTATGATTAAAATGTATCTGCAGTAAGTTCAGAAACATCTGATATCAAATATTAATAACACCAGAAACATGTCAAATAATAGTGCGTTCATTCATCTGCAAACACAACACACAACGCTTCACGAATACTTTAGGACAATATCTATCAAATAAAATGAAAATATGAAATTGTTACATATTAAACCAGTCCTCTACATTAAAGCACTCATGCAACATAAAATAAAAGCATTAAAACGGCTTATAAACTCTTTGATCTAATACTGTACATATGATGTTTTGACTGTAAATATGATTATGATGTTGTAATGATGACAATCTGATGTATGAACTATACGTGACAACGTGTTTGTGTTTCATTTGATGATGAAATATGATCAGAATCATAACTGTTATGATGTTTTGTCAAAGTGGTGAAATATGTTTACAGTAATGTACAGGAACATCTGTAAATAGACTCAAATAAATGATCTAATCGTCGACTCGTGCATTATTGATTTATTAATCGATTAATAATCGATGTGCTTGTTTTTGGAGCTGGTTGATCATGCTTCGTTGATACCGTATGAATAAATATGAATCATATTCTTAACTTCTTAAGACCCAAGAAAAAGTTTTAGGAAAAAAGAAATTGTCTTTACATTGTTTAGAGCATTAAAAAATAATATATATATTTTTTTATAACAATATTTAATTTATAAGTTATGCTATATCCTCGGTAGACGACATCAGGACTCAAATTATTAAAAAAATTAATAAAAGACATGAATGAACATGCATAGGCAAAAACAATAGCTTTTTTAGATCACCGATACATTTTTATAGTTTTTTTCCAAACTTTGTATAAATATGATTCTTAAATAGGATTCGATATTATCTTTCTGTAAAATGGCCATAAACGGGTTTTCTCATGATATACAATGTATCTATGAACTGTATCTAATTTGCATATTAATGTGTTTTTGGGAACAAAGAACATTTCTGCATTTATATGATGAAAATACAGTAATATTGCAAAATATTATTTAGATTATTGACAGATTGAGAAAATTAAACACCAGCCACAGAACGACAGAATCGAGAATACACTGAAAAAAGGGAATTAAAAAAATTAAGAGAACACTTTACCTTAAAATGATTAAATAATAATTAAAAAAATATTAATTTAACTGAGATGTCAAGTTCACTTAACTTTTTTCTTTTAATTATTGTTTACTTAATAATTTTAAGGTAAAGTGTTTTCTTATTTTTTTAAGTTAAGTCAACTTTTTACAGTATTTTAATTAATATTTTATATATTTATATTTAGTCATTTATAGTTTTTATTAAAAGTTAAGTTACTTTTTAATAATTTAAGAATATGTTGCTTATATTTGTAAATTTGTCACAAGTTTTTATCATTTTCATTAGTTTTTGGTTGTTTTAGATTTCACATGTTTTGATTTAAGTAAGTTTTAATTATTTGCTTCCAATTAGTACTTTGCCAAGGCATCATTTCTATCTTTTCACATTTTAAAAAGTTAAATATTTAATATTTTTTACTTAATATTTATTATTTTGGTTTTGTTTACATATTTTAGTTTTTTAGTTTTAGTTACACTTGCAGCAATTCTATTGTCATTTTTATTCATATTTTTTTTACCATTGATTTTAATTCAGTTTTCAACTTAAAATGATTTTATGTTAGTTGCAAAGGCAACATTTCTCAGTTTGATTTATGTGTATTATATTTGATTTTTTTGTTTATGTTAAATATGCAGATGCGTTCAGCTGTATATAAACCTCAGGATTCACACGTAATAGAGTTTCAAATAAATCAGTAATTATATTTATTATATATTTTAGAATTTATTCTATATTTTCTGTTTTCATTTTAATTTTGGTTAAACTTTTTGTCACTTTGCAGTTTTTTAGTATAATTTTTAGAAAATGTTCATATATGTCCATATATATGTTTTTATTCATTTTCATTTCAGTTTTAACTTTAGTTCTATAATTACAGTAATGAAAATTAGAAATTTTATCTTGGCAATTAACTGAAATATTTTAATATTTTTGTCAAGTTACAAAAAAAGTTTTTTTTTTATGTTTTAAAAGTGTTTTTATGATTTTAGTTTCAGTAAACAATCAATTTTATTTTGGCAATTAGCTGAAATATATATTTTTTTTGTCAAGTTACAAAAAAAGTGTGTTTTTGTAAGATTTTAATGCTTAATGTCATGCATTGGAGCGGGTTTGAGCTTAAATCACTGCGTCTGTGCTTTTTCTAGAGCATACACATTATCCCATGCTCATGCAATCTCATATTAATTCATAAAATACAGTCCTCGAAATATTGCAGAAATAAACCCAATGCAATATTTTCTCGAAAGGTATCAGTTTAAAAACACACTTTCTATTGCTTTTGCTTTGATATCGCAATAAATCAGAAATGCATGCATGTGCTTCCAAATACTATAAGATGAAAATATCTTTTACTGTAACATCTTCAAATCAATATAGATTTACTGGAGAAGCGAAATGACACGAGAAGTCGTTTAATGAGAAACTGATCAAAATTAAGTGAGCGTACGATTAAAACCAGAACAAATATCTGCCGGCGCACTCAGAAGAAATCAACTTGATGTTAATATAAAACAGATTTCAGTGCTTTTTACAGTATTTGTTCTCATTTTGAGCAAAAAACATCTGCGTTGCATCTCCAGTAAACGCATCTTGATTTAAAAAAATACTAAAATACTCAATTAATGCAATATTTAATGCAACGACTAAACTTCCAGACTTTTCTCATTATGTGATAATTAATGAATGCAAAGGTAAAGAATTGAAGCGAAGCCGTCCGTCTGTATGCAAAGATCACTTTTATTCATGATTTGTGATTGTCGGTGCACCTTGAGTTTAAGCATCGGTTCGGGTCTAAGTGCGTCGTGCCAGTGGTAAGGTCAAAGGTCAGGCTTTATTCAGTAGGTCAAACACAAGGTGCAGCATCTTCACATCTCATTACAAAGGAACAAACACGACAACGATCCGACAGTACTACATCGTACTAAAGTCCCACGACCGATCCCGCCCGCGCTTTACTGAAACGCATCGAACTGGACGCACGCGCTTGACCTCTGAGAGCACGATGCGGTCCGAACCCTGCGAACCACGCGTGTAAACTTGGACTAGTGTAAACCTGAGAGGTCGAGAATGAAGACGTAGAGACGCAGAGATGCCACGCTGTGATGTGGGCTTTCTCAGTCTCAGAGAACTACAGACGGATCGGAAACCTTTCAGCGAAACCGCTTCGATCCAAACGTTGACTCGAGTAGTTTGCAGTTCCAGAGGAAAGCAACAGATCAGCCAAAGATGAACGTAGCCGGGTGAAAATCAGCTCAAGTATGAGACGATTGGGATGCTAATGAATCACGAGATCGGACTTGAACACTTTAGATATACTTCTTTTATTTACGCGTACGTTAGCGTATCGTACGCGCAGCCTTGACTCGTACACTAGGCGTTACACAGACTTCAGTGCTATGACGCTTTAGTCCTGGTCCTATAGAGGGCGCTATAGGATAATAAATCCACATTTACACTCTGAATGCGCTCCACAAGACACGTGTGGTTATATTACTGGATGCTCGGAGAATGCACGTTTTAACGTACAGGTAAATTAATCAGGTTCTGATCTAATGCACTGTAACGCACACACATAGCTACAGACAGTAGCGCGTACAATACATCACGCGTTCTGTGATTTCTGGGTAAAATAGCTTAGAAACTGAAAAGTTGAAGCATATATTTCTTAATAACTAAATCGCACAGCTTCACTACTAGTAGAGATACGCTGCAGGTAGAATTAATTCACACACTAATGCATGCATTCATATGACTGTACTCTTTACTGTACTACTTACTGTATCTGATTTAGAACGAGCAGCTGAGAAATATAACGACACAAAGATCAAAATAAGCTGTTATAGGTGCAATAGTCATGTGTCATATTTCATATCTGTGCACAAGGTGTTCGTCACTTATTTGTTCATTAATGACGTCATCAGCGACTAATCGACTTGACTTTAATCACATACAAGTCCGAAGTCGTTGAACTCCTAGCGTACACAGACGTTCGACACTTTGCGCCAAATTGCAATACGTCTCCTGGCCTAGCGGAGGGGGGGGGCAAAGGGACGTATAGCGTGACGAAGCACGGCGGAAAGGCTAGCCGTGACCAAGTATAGCATAAGCTAGCGTTTGGGAAGCCGGACAGCGTCTAAGCTTATTCCGGAGGTGTGTGAAGCCATTCAGTCTTTCTTCAGCTACCTTGTGAACCGATACCCCCCCCACAGCAGCGTTTCCACCTTGTGGATAAACTAATTACTGCACGAACGCATGTGCAACCTGCGCGTACTATTCTGATGACGAGATTCGCGTCACGCGCTCTGTACGCGTACAAAGTGAAGTATACTTTGGCCTTTAGGTGTTCACGAAGCCATAGAAGAAGCTTTAACATGTTTCTGTTTCACAAAAGCAGGTTATTAAAAGGTAAGAAAGAGATGCTCTTTGACTGAATGGGTCCGAAATGCTTCTTCTATGGCATCGAAGCACCTTTATGTTTAAGGTTATAATGTATTTGTAATGTACACACTGCTGTTCCGTAAGCGCCCCCTGCTGGCAGAGTGGCTTTGAGCCCGTTTGGGCTTCGTTTAGATGTTTAATATAATACACGTACACAACACAGTCTGTGTTTGTTCAGATGTTGGGATTACAGTCTAGTTTAGATTAGAAATGCATGTATGGATCGTGATTAAAACACAGTGGTCTAGTTTATAAATGGAAAGAGCACAACCTCTTAATTTGTTTATATGAACAGATGTGTTTTATTTGTGTTGTTGTGAAATTTGTGTTATTTGGCATATTTCAGTTACACAAAGAAATGTGCAGCATTTTGTCCACGCAATAATAAAAAGAGACCTTTTCAGGTCTAATTTGACTTAAATCTCATTTTGTAAACAAAAAATGTAAATTAAAGTTGTGAATCGATCATTCACATCCAATGCAATCTTCATGCAGCTCTTTTCTGTTCAAATCAGTGGTGTTTTAGTGTTTATGAAACGTGGTGCGATGCACCAATGCAGCATTTTTAATATGTGGCGGAGATTCAGTGCATAGTGACTTAAAGCATCATATCATTTGATAATATAGTGCATATGTATTTTTTTGTCTTTGCATGGAAAAGAGCTGCATTAAGATTGTTCAAAATGCCCCCCCCACACATACAGTTCATTTTTAGCTAATCTGTTGCAGAGATGAATCTGGCTCCTGCAACGAAGCCCCGTTTCTAGCGTCCTAGCGATCGAACAGTCAAGCCGCGGCGGTTTCGAACGAGCGAGAGGTCATCCGGTAAACAAATACGGTCATGAACTGAGGTCTCTTCTACAGCGTGTGAGGTAAAGTAGAGCTATTGTGTCTCTAAACCCTGCAATACGAAGCTTGGTCAAGTGCTTAGCTTATCATGCTCAGAGATGCACAGTGTGAGGTGTGCAGGCATACGTGTAACGATTAGCATCCAAATACCTTTGTTCTGGGGATGTGCTTTATAGATATAACTTTCATCAATAACATGTTTACACTGGGTTTTTAATTAAAGGTAGTTCGCCCAAAAATGCATCACACAAGATTGTTTCTTCATCAGGTTTGTAGAAATGTGTCTCAGCAATGGAAGTGAATGGGTGCCGTCAGAATGAGAGTCTAATAAAAACATCACAATAATCCACAGTCCATCAGTTATCATCTGGAGCTGAAACTAATCCAGCATTAAGATGTTTTTAATGTCCATAATCCATAATAACACTTCCTCAGTGATAAAGTGCATCTGCTGTTGTTATCCAGTCTCATATTAGTTTCGAGCTGTTTTGATCTGTGCAGATTTCTCTCCTGATTCAGACCAGAACACTTTATCACTGAGGAAGAGTTATTATAGATTATCAGCTACAGAGAATGTTCTCAGAACTAACATTACTCCAGAAACATCAACACAACATTCATTCAAAGTTATCTGGTCTTTATTAATGTTCTCAGAACGTTATTCATACATTGTTTACGCCTCCGTTCTTACTAAAACCTTTTATTTGGAACGTTCATCTAAAGTTCTCTTTTAAATGTTGCATTTGTTTCAGAGAACATTCAAAAGTAACGTTTCTATAATGTTTGGAAAATGATACAATTTAATGTTTGTATAAAAAGAAAAAAGTGGGCTTTTTTCAAAAACTACATTTTGAACATTCAGAAATAGCATTTTCATAACATTATAGAAACGTTCTTATGGTATTATGGACTAGTATTTGAGTTAAAAACATCTTAATGCTGGATTAGTTTCATCTTTTTTCTTCTCCAGATGATAACTGATGGACTGTGGATTATTGTGATGTTTTCATCAGACTCTCATTCTGACGGCACCCATTCACTTCCATTGCTGAGACACATTTCTACAAACCTGATGAAGAAACTGAATTCTGGGGATTTTAACATTGCTATAAAAGCTGTGACAGCGAACTGCAACAGTGCAGTAATATCATAACAGATCATTAGTCATAAAGTGTTAATTCGTGATGAAAGTCATCGTAAAGCACCACCAGCCTTTTAGAAGCCAAACAATCAACGATTGTCCAGGAGTGCAGTGAAGTTCAGCGCAAAACAATCGCAATTAAAATCCTCGTTAGCACCAGAGAGATTGGAGACGGTAATGAAGCGCCGTACATTCATCGCTCACTGCAAAACATGAGTCTCTTACCTCATATTTATGTCTTGTTTTCTAATATAAATATCTAACGATTCTTGAATCAAGATACAAGTGATATTAAGTTTACAAATAATAAACATTTAGTTCGTTTTTGCTTTAAAAAGCAACAATATCTGCCAACGGGGTAAGAAAAATCATCTTAACTCAAAGCTAAACAAGACTTTTTTTCTTGACCCCATCGGTTTTAGGCAATTATGATAATTCATATTTTTAATAATTTCACTTGTACAGTAAATGCATCAAAAATCTTTAGATATTAATACTAGAAAACAAGACAAAGCAAGCTCTCCTGGACTCAAATCATATAATATATATATATATAGAGAGAGAGAGTTATATATAATCTATATACTGCTATATGTGAAACACTTGTATATAAAACAATCTGACCTCATGTAGAAAAATATGACATCTTGACAATTCCCAACGACTACGTCATATACTGCAGCTACAACCGTCATTAAACGCTAAAACAAGCAGAAGATCACAGACGGAACCACAAGGCCAGGTCGAGCCGTGTCCGGGCCAAAGCGCACGGATCGAGACGCTTCTTTCCACAGGGTTATTGCTGAAGACAAGTGTGTACTTTCTAGTGTGCGCTGTTGAGGTCCGGTCCGTGTACTGAGAGCGCTGGAGGAGCGAAAGGAGTCGATCACAAACCAATGCTGCCTTCACATCACTATCAGTGGTTCCCGTCTGGTCCGAATGCACTCGTTCCTGAAGCAACCACACTACACACTCGCAGTCTCTTCTGCAGTTATATCATCACAAATACTGGAACATTATTAAATAGATTTGTCATTTAAAACAGATGTTTACTGAGTGAATCTATATTAAACTGTCATTTATTTCAGCATCATTACTGCAGTTTTCAGTGTCACATGATCTTCAGAAATTATTATAATATGCTTTTTTGCCCTTTTTTTTTATATCATTAAAATGCTAAATATATATAACACTAAGTTACTAAAACTAAAAAAAAAAAATACATATAATAATCATATAGACATAAAAAAATCATTAAAATGACAAAAACACAACTAAATTACTAAAACTGATAGAAAAAATTATAAAATATTAATATCATAAATTGTGAAATAGTTTTGTCATTTAAAACAGATGTTTTCTGTGTGAATATATATTAAACTGTAATTTATTTATGTGTATTTTCAGCATCTTTACTTGTCTTCAGCGTCACATGATCTTTAGAAATCATAATAATATACTGATTTGCATTTTTTTATATTAAAATGCAATATATATACATATAAAACTAAGTTACTAAAACTGAACGAAAAAATAGAATAATGATAAAGACATTAAAAAATCATTAAAATTACAAAAACTAAACTAAATTACTAAAACCGATAGAAAAATTTATAGAATATTAATATCATAAATTGTGAAATATTATTGTAATGTTTTCTATGTGAATATGTGTTAAACTGTAATTTATTTCTGTATTTTCAGCATCATTACTCCAGTCTTCAGTGTCACATGATCTTCAGAAATCATAATAATATACTCAACATTTCTGATTATTATCAATGTTGAAAAAAGTCGTTCTGCTCAATATTTTTATGGAAACTGATGCATTTGATTTTTCCAGGATTCTCAGATGAACAGAAAGTTCAAAAGAACAGATAGATAGTTTGTAACATGATAAATGTCGTTAGAGACACGTTTGAGTGATTTAATGAGTCGCGTGTTAATGAACGGTAGAGTAGTTTAATGAAAGCTGAAATGAGTCGAGCAGATCTGCACTCGCAGCTCATCTTAACGATGATGCTTTAATCACATGTTTTTGGCAACGTTAGATTATTAGTGTAAGAGTAAAGGTTGTGTCACGCTACAGAAAACTTAGTTAATTCATGTTCATTCTTGCATTGAACACAAAAGAAGATATTTCGCAGAATGCTGGGAAACAATTAGTTGATGACGGTAGTTATTAAATTCCATAATATTGTTTCTATCAGCAACAATTTGGTTCCAAACATTGAAATATTTCTTACATTTACAAAAAAATACTAATTTTTAAATAAAAAAAGGTTATTTTTAATTAAAAAAAAATACAAAAATAGAACTATTGTAATATTCCACTGTAAATTAATTTATATTGAAAAAAAAATCATATACTAAAAATTATTATTTTATATTCTAACTATACAATTGTGATATTATTATTTATGGTTGATAAAAAATAAAATAAAATAAATTATTAAATACTAAAACTAAAAATACAATAAAACTGTTATAATATTCTACTGTAATATAAAAAAATATAATATACTAAAAATAATAATTTGATATTTTAACCATAAAATTGCGATATTATTATTTATGGTTGCCTTAACTTATGGCTACCAGCAACGGTTTGGTTTCAAACATTGAAATATTTATTTAGCATATAATAATAATAATATTTTTTTATAAAAAAATAAATAAATAACTAAATAGCAATTATTAAATAATAAAAACAAAAATGCAATAGAACTGTTGTAATATTCCCAAAAATAATATACTAAAAATAATTATTTGAGATTTTAACTATAAAATGCAATATTATTATTTATGGTTGAAAAAATAAAAGTAACTAAAAATAAATTATTAAATAATAAAAATATATAATTCAATTCTAAGTTATGGCTACCAGCAACGGTTTGGTTCCAAACATTGAAATATGTCTTTAATGTTTCACTGAAGAAAGAAACTCATGCAAGTTTGAGTCAATGATGACAGAATTATGATTTATGGCTAAACTATCACATTAGTTATGTTAGTTATTAGTCAACATGCTTTAACTCATCGAGTTCACTCATAAATTATGTGACTTAATGGCAGCATATTTATACCTATATTAATTATATTATGACCCATTTTGATGCACATGGTGGAATTTATTCAGTAAATATGTCTCCATCATAATTTCTGCGCATGTTTTCTTATCTGATAAAACGTTTAATCTGCTCGGTTATGTGCTTAAGTGTTTATTAATGTGCATTTTGAGAATTTATGAACATCTTGGCGATTCATACCAGCGTTTTTTTATGCGATATTCCAAAATGCGCATTAAAATAGGTGGATAGAAACAGCTATTGAGAAATTTAAACCAAAGTATGTTATAAACTTTTCATAAATATCATATCTGACCCTGGAGCACAAACTAGTCATAAGCTATATTTGTAGCAATAGCCAATAATACACTGTATGGCTCAAAATTATGCATTTTTCTTTCATGCCAAAAATCATTAGATATTATGTTCCATGAAGATATTCCTACCGTAAATATATCATAACTTAATTATTGATTATTAATATGCATTGCTAAGAATTAATTTGAACAACTTTAAAGATGATTTTCTCAATATTTAGATTTTTTAGCACCTGATTTTCAAACCATACATCAATAGAAATATTATTATTAAGATTTCAGATGATGCATAAATCTTAATAATAATAAAAAAGACCCTCATGACTGGTTTTGTGCTCCAGGGTCACATATCATATTTAATAACGGCACTGATGTGACTTGAAGGCAGCATATTTCTAACCCAGACTCCTTTCGGCCCTCGTTTGGCCCCTCATCAATCGATGGGGCCCTGGAAGATGAGGCGCGTGACCCCGGGGCCGGCGGCCAGCGGGGCCGAGCAGAAGGGGCAGGTGGGTCTGAAGGCGTGTGTCCCGTGAGGCAGCGGCGTCTCGGCCCAGTATCGAGCCGTGTTCTCGGAGCACACGTGACCGCAGGGCACAAAGGCGTGAGTCGGGGCCCCGGCGTCCGTGTAGAAGCCCGGCTCGGCCCCCAGCCACAGCGGCACATAGGGCCCCAGGCTCCGGCAGAGCGGGCACTCGCGGCGGCCGCCGGGGCCCTCGCTGCGCTCGCGGTGGCCCTCGGGCCGCTGGCCCCAGTCGTGCCGGCCGTGCACGTGTCCGCAGCTCAGGTAGGCCCAGGGCTGGCGCTCCTCCAGGCTGCGGCTCCGCGGGAGGCTAGGGAAGGCTAGCGTGCTCAGGCCCACCGGACACTGCGGCCGCGCCGCGTTCAGCTCCAGACGCAGGGCATCCAGGTGCCGCAGGGTCGGGGCCTTCAGCAGACCGTCCGCCGTTCTCCAGAGCAGCGTCGCTCCGCACAGATCCACCAGAGAACCGTCCTGTAGAGCGCTGCTCTCACCCTGCGCCTGCAACACAACACATCTCTCACTGAGTCCAACCTACCGCTTATTTACATCACTACTGCGGTACAACATCCTTCCTACGTGTACTGCGTTCGGCTAACCAGGACGTGTAATAGCACTCGCATGTTGTTGCTCTTTTGTTGGTTTTGATTGCTTCTATAATGTCCTCGTATGTAAGTCGCTTTGGATAAAAGCGTCTGCTAAATTACTAAATAAATAAATAAATAGATCACAAAAAAGTTTTTAATTTTTCAATGGAAATCACAATTACTTTTTTTATTCATTAAAACTTTTTTACATTTTATTATTAATTTATTTTATCAGAAACAAAATTGTCGTTACATTGCCCCCCTGTTTTTTTGCATTTGATGATTAGTTCATTTTTATAGATTATTCGGTAATAAAAATAATCAATAGATTAGTCGACAATAAAAATAATCGATAGATTAGTCGACAATAAAAATAATCAATAGATTAGTCGACAATAAAAATAATCGATAGATTAGTCGACAATAAAAATAATCGATAGTTTAGTCGACAATAAAAATAATCGGTAGGTTAGTCGGCAATAAAAATAATCGATAGATTAGTCGACAATAAAAATAATCAATAGATTAGTCGACAATAAAAATAATCAATAGATTAGTCGACAATAAAAATAATCAATAGATTAGTCGACAATAAAAATAATCAATAGATTAGTCGACAATAAAAATAATCTAAAAATAATCGATAAAGTCGACAATAAAAATAATCAATAGATTAGTCGATTAGTCAATAGATTAGTCAATAAAAATAATCAATAGATTAGTCGACAATAAAAATAATCAATAGATTAGTCGACAATAAAAATAATCAATAGATTAGTCGATTAAAGACAATAAAAATAATCAATAGATTAGTCAATAATAAAAATAATCAATAGATTAGTCGACAATAAAAATAATCGATAAATTTGTCGACAATAAAAATAATCAATAGATTAGTCAATAATAAAAATAATCAATAGATTAGTCGACAATAAAAATAATCAATAGATTAGTCGACAATAAAAATAATCAATAGATTAGTCGACAATAAAAATAATCAATAGATTAGTCGACAATAAAAATAATCAATAGATTAGTCGACAATAAAAATAATCGATAAATTAGTCGACAATAAAAATAATCAATAGATTAGTCGACAATAAAAATAATCAATAGATTAGTCGACAATAAAAATAATCGATAAATTTGTCGACAATAAAAATAATCAATAGATTAGTCAATAATAAAAATAATTGGTAGATTAGCTGGCAATAAAAATAATCGATAGATTAGTCGACAATAAAAATAATAATCGATAGATTAGTCGACAATAAAAATAATAATCGATAGATTAGTCTGCAATAAAAATAATCGATAGATTAGTCGACAATAAAAATAATAATCGATAGATTAGTCGGCAATAAAAATAATCGATAGATTAGTCGACAATAAAAACGATCAATAGATTAGTCGGCAATAAAAACGATCAATAGATTAGTCTGCAATAAAAACGATCAATAGATTAGTTGGCAATAAAAACGATCAATAGATTAGTCGGCAATAAAAAAAATCGATAGATTAGTCGGCAATAAAAAAAATCGATAGATTAGTCGACAATAAAAATAATAATCGATAGATTAGTCGGCAATAAAAATAATCGATAGATTAGTCGACAATAAAAATAATAATCGATAGATTAGTCTGCAATAAAAATAATCGATAGATTAGTCGACAATAAAAATAATAATCGATAGATTAGTCGGCAATAAAAATAACAGAATAGATTATTCGGCAATAGATTAGTCGGCAATAAAAACGATCAATAGATTAGTCTGCAATAAAAACGATCAATAGATTAGTTGGCAATAAAAATAATCGATAGATTAGTCGGCAATAAAAAAAATCGATAGATTTGTCGACAATAAAAACGATCAATAGATTAGTCGACAATAAAAACGATCAATAGATTAGTCGACAATAAAAACGATCAATAGATTAGTCTGCAATAAAAACGATCAATAGATTAGTTGGCAATAAAAACGATCAATAGATTAGTCTGCAATAAAAACGATCAATAGATTAGTCTGCAATAAAAACGATCAATAGATTAGTCGACAATAAAAATAATAATCGATAGATTAGTCTGCAATAAAAATAATCGATAGATTAGTCGACAATAAAAATAATAATCGATAGATTAGTCGGCAATAAAAATAACAGAATAGATTATTCGGCAATAAAAATAATCGATAGATTAGTCGGCAATAAAAACGATCAATAGATTAGTCTGCAATAAAAACGATCAATAGATTAGTTGGCAATAAAAATAATCGATAGATTAGTCGGCAATAAAAAAAATCGATAGATTTGTCGACAATAAAAACGATCAATAGATTAGTCGACAATAAAAACGATCAATAGATTAGTCGACAATAAAAACGATCAATAGATTAGTTGGCAATAAAAACGATCAATAGATTAGTCGACAATAAAAACGATCAATAGATTAGTCTGCAATAAAAACGATCAATAGATTAGTTGGCAATAAAAACGATCAATAGATTAGTCGACAATAAAAACGATCAATAGATTAGTCGACAATAAAAATAATCGATAGATTAGTCGACAATAAAAATAATCGTTAGCTGCAGCGCTGGATTCTTCAATCGCGCCATCTAGTGGTCTGTTATAGATACAACCACAACTGCGAGTCATGTGGAGGTCATTAAAATACATCACATTTATATTTTGCATTCAATTATTTACTTATCAAGCAAGTGGCTGCATTATAAGTGGGAAAATTACGAAGTGTAGTCTTTATCACCCTGCAGAGGTTTCTTTTGCTAATTAATCTGCATAATTAATAGACTGTACACCAGCCTTGCCACCCCCCCCCCCCCCTTGAGTTTTTAAACAAATCTCTCGAATTGAATGATCCAATTACATAATATACGTGTATATTATATAAACAAAAACTTATTTTTATTTTTGATGCAATTAATCGATTGTTAGACAGCACTACTCTTTATCTTAAATCATTTTATTTGTCGAGTAAAAAAGCATTTTGTTTGAAGAATGTTTATACTAGAAACCGTTACTGGTTCAGAGGTTAGTTAGTTGTGGTGTTTACCAGCTGGCCGCGGATGGGTCCGGATCGGGTCTCTCTGAGAGCGTAGACGTCTCCACACACCGAGATCTCTCTCCACAAGCCCTGCTTGGGCTCTTCTGGGAAACCCAGCGGATGCATCACCAGAACGCCGTTGGTCGTCAGTCCATCCATGTGACCGTCCGGAT
The DNA here is from genome assembly GCA_027474115.1 of Schizopygopsis malacanthus. Taxonomy (NCBI): domain Eukaryota; kingdom Metazoa; phylum Chordata; class Actinopteri; order Cypriniformes; family Cyprinidae; genus Schizopygopsis; species Schizopygopsis malacanthus. The sequence continues at coordinate 64,657,514 of CM049864.1, read as the reverse complement.
TCTTCCATTTAGTGGCTTTCTCCTGCGTGACAGATGCATCCGTTTGGAAAGTGCATGAACTGATAGGATGCATTTCTGCTCTGTGCTTGGTGTTTAACAAACGAAAGCAAGATTAAACTGCATCTGCTGAGTAAATGCATGCATGCCACATCTGATGAGCTGTGTAAAGATGCACAAATCCACTTCAGAAGCATCTCTGTGTGCCACCTGTGCATGAAAGCTGCCTAATGCATACATGTGGGGACAACAACATGATGCCTTAAAAATACCACGCTCAAGCATGATAAAAATAGTACGTGATGGCCATGCATAGGGCCACATATATCTTCTATCTTTGCACTGATCAATAAAAGCAAGCACATTGTTACATTAGTTATTGTCATTTTTACTGAGTCAGTGCACGGGCTTGGTTACGTTAAACGTTAAAACCAGTTAAAATTCTCTTGACTTGAAAGGTGATTAAAATACAGATTACAAAATAGGATTAGATAATACAATGCACCTGTTGTGCTATGTGTACTGCTAACAAACGGGTTCAAACGAGCTGTTTTATTGGATTCCAGAAGGAATGTACCAACTATGCTTAGTTGGAGGGAACATTGGAAAATGTGATGTCTTGGTCAATGTGAGTTTTGTCTAGCACAATGCGATTTACATTAACTAAAGTTATCCACGGCTCTTATTTTAGTTGAATGTATTATGTTAATTCCAGGATTTGTGTGGTTCATGTCTGTGTGTAATTGTCATTTTTTGTTACTCCCCTTTTTGTTAAATGGTGCTGGCCACCTCCTTTAAATTCAGTGTATGTCTTGTCTAGAGAGAGTTTGTCCTCTGTGTGTTTGAGAGGCTAGAGCAATGTAATATGGATACTCCAACTGTGTCCATGTGAATGGGATTATGTTTTGATATTTCGCCATATTTTTTGTTGATGTGATTTTGCTAAAGCTTATAGCTGATCCATCACATTAATAGTGAGGTCTCTATGAAAGAGACGAAAAAATCCCCAAAAATATCGAGATATATTTTTTTCCAATATCGCACACTACTATAACTGCTACACAAAAGGTAGTATTTGAAAAAGCATAATAGGGGCACTTTAACAATATCATTATTTGTATTAATAATTGGCAATAATAGTGAGGTCTCTATGAAAGCTTGTTTTGACACAGAATATAAAAAATGTAACTTAAAATGTTTATGTTTTTGAATTTTGATTATAAGTATCGCAAACACAAATCTTTCTTTTTTTTATGCCACGGAATAAAATCTAAAAAAGGTAACTTTTCTGTTTATATCACACAATTCAAGCTTTTTTCTCATAACTGCGAGATATTAAGTCAGAGTTGTGAGGAATAAACTTTGCGACTTTACGTCTCGAAATACTGGCTTTTTCCTCCCATGTGAGACAATTTGACTCAAAATATGTACTTTTAGAAAAAAACTGCATTATTAAAAGGTAAAAATCTATTTAAACTTCAATGAAAGTATGAATTAATCACTGATGTGAGCCGAGCACGCAGAATATGCAGAATATTAAAAACTCCACGGAAGTCAGATATCAGCACAATAACACAAATATCGCCTAATTATCGTTAGCGGAAAAATCCCCCAAAATATTGAGATATATTTGCTATATATCTGCTATCTGCTTCATGAAAGGTAGTATTTGAAAAGGCATAGCAGGGGCACTTTAACACTATTATTATTGGTATTAATAATCGTCTGTAACACGGACCCCGAGGAAGATGTTGTTGGAGGAGTCGAAGCCGGCGGCGTAGATGCGGGCGGTGTAGGGGGGGCTGCGGTCGCAGACGATCCGGCAGGCGAAGCGGGAGATGGTGCTGGGCGCCGAGGACGAGTCTTCGCTCTCCTTGGGTCCTCCGGGGGTGTCGGTCACCACGAAGTCTATGGGGCTCTCGGTGGAGCGGCCGATCTGCACGACATCAAGCACATCACATCTCAGCGTTAGATTATCGGCTCACTTTGACACGGGGGGGTATTTCAGAGACGTGTTTTACCATGTTCATACTTTTGAGTGAATAAAGGTGCATGATGAACAGACGTGTGCTGATTATACGTGTTGTTTTAGTACCATTCAGATAGTATTGTTTTCCTTAATATATTTTATTTTCTCTGTGGTTTCTGTTTATATGTGTGTGTGTGTGTGTGTGTGTGTGTGTGTGTGTGTGTGTGTGTGTGTGTGTGTGAGTGTGTGTGTGTGTGTGTGTGTGTGCGTGTGTGCGTGTGCGCGTGTGCGTGTGTGTGACGAATGCAAAAAAATGTTGGACTGTTTTTTTTTAAAGTGCCCTTATTATGTATTTATGAAGATGAGATTTCATAATGAAAACATCCTGCAGAGTGTTAAACCTCAAAGTGCTCCGTGTATAAAGTCATCGTCTCATAGTCGACTCTGAATCATTGAAACGAGTCATTTTTAAAACCAATCCCTGTCATCATGACTCATTAGCATATTCCCCGCCCACTTGTTGGTGTTTTCTCATTGGTCTGAATAAAAATGCAAATTCATTCTTTGCCACTAGGTGTCACTTTTGTAGCGGTTTCCACAGTAACGCTGTACACAACGTAACACTGCGTTTAAACGAAATCGACCAATCAGAGCAGATTAGAGTCACGCAGAGGCGGGGCTTGAAAAAATGTATCGTTTAAAAGCAAATAAGATACAAATAAAAGCATATTATAAGAAACCGAAATATTGTTTTGACCTGAACCTGTTGTTAGAGACTCCCAAACCCATAACCCACTTTAAAACTGTGCAACTGAGACAGTATTTAAACATTGACTGAACCTGGAACATGTCTGTGTGGTTATCATGGCAGTACTCCACCACCACGGTCTGGTTCCTGGAGAGCGTGAAGGAGATGCTGTGCTGCCCCCTGCTGTTAACCGCCTGCAACGAAAGGTCAGACGCAGCGTCACTATCCCACAATGCACCGCGTGCAATGCACTAAAGCGTGAAGGCAGCATGCACCTTGCTGTCCTGCGGGTTGCTGAGGATGTGCACGGCGCTGGGCTTGACGCCGTTCGCTTTGGCCCTTCTGTAAAGAGCGAAGCGGCTCCTCTTGCGACCGCGGTCTCCTCCGGGCAGAGAGCCATTATACCTGCATCACACCAACACAACATGCTTTACAGCACATCAGACATTATATCATAGCACGAGTTACCATACATCACAACTAAAGGTGCGTTCAC
>CM049864.1:64644304-64651804 GCA_027474115.1 Schizopygopsis malacanthus | reverse complement strand
CATCAGAACAACTAAATCCATCATGCATGCAGCCGCATGAAGTGTTGCTGATCTGGGTTTAGAGCGGAGGAATGCAGATTATGTTGAGTTCCAGATATGACACAAATACATGTGGGGGAAACATACGCTTCGCTTAATAACACGCTCATAAATCAGACGTGAATCTGGCATATCTGGCCATCGTCCAGCCGATGCCGGCGCCTGATTGGCTGATTCATCAACCCAAATAAAACATTTCTAACAAAGCTGGCATTGTTATGCACTCTTGAAAGGGGTTTTTCACACCAATGCCATTTTTGGTTCCTGCTTTCAGTGAAAAGGGGAACAATCGGTCCTTTATTTGTGAGATCGAACTCTGAATATTTTTGATGAATTACTTATGTTCCTCTATTATTGCAAGTTGCTTTGGATACAAGCGTGTGCTAAACGCATTAGTGCAACCATCATCTGCTTAACTTACAGAATTTATATTGATAAAGACACTGTATTCGCTCAGAAGTTGTTATTAATTTATCTCACAGAAATGGCACATTGAAGTAAATGTAAAATTAAAAATAGTGATTTCTTTGTAAAACGTACTTATTTTATGTACAAAATAAAAAAATAATTTTCTTAATTAATTTATTAATTAAACTTTAAATAAAATATTTCCATCAGGAATTGCTAGTAAATTATTACAAAGAAATGGCATCTAACTGAATTAAACGTGAAAGTAGAAGAACTGAAATGTTTGTTTTTTTTGTAAAATTCACTTCAATAATTATATTTTATTTACAAAACACAATTAAAAATTTGTTTTACTGTATACATTTTTATTAATTAATTAAATAAATCAGTTGCTGGCTCATTGCTGGTAAATTTCACAACTTAATTACATAGAACCTGTAAGTAACACATTGATTTGGATGTGAAATATTGAAAGATTTTCTTATGAAACATACTCCAATAATTTTAGTTTTGGTTCTATTTACAATTTTTTTTATTATTATTATTTTTCTACAATGTATGGACATGTTTGGTATCAAAACAGTAAGGGTGAATCACAATTCTCTGTCTTACCCCTTCCCCTTAGTTTTGCGCGTTCACGTGAGAGTAAGGGCTAATTCTGGTTTTGATCTAGGGGTAAGAGGACGGGGAAGATACCCCTTAAAACCAAGCATTTTCAGAGCTTATTTGAAACCAAGGGACACCCAGAACACACTGCGCCCAGATCATCAGAGTCCCATAAATGTAAGTATTTTCCGCTTAAATAATTTATTTAAAAATTACGACGGTCTTGTTTTGTGTTCTACACAGTCCTGTACATATATATTTGCAACCATGCTCTTAATTGAAAAGTTTTTAAGAATCGCTATTTTTCCACGCAAACGTTACATTGCTGATTTGCACAACAGTCCCGCGTTTCTCTGACTAGAGAAAACATCACTAAAACCCACGCAATCGACATAAACACACACTTTCAGACGGAGAGTTTGTGATCAAACACACACTTTTAGACGGAGAGTTTGTGATCAGCACTTGTCTCCTCGGGTGACGTAGCAGCAGCTAGCGAACATGTATGATGATCGTTCGTAATCGGCAGTAACCAAGTGGTGTCTCGTTTCATAGGGGTATGTTTTCACCCCTAGCGTTCTTACCACTCGGTTTCGATCGTTCTGTAAATATCGGACATACAGTTCTAGTGGTAAAATCGGCATATCGTTCGTAAAATCGGGTTCTGTAAAATCGGCATATCGTTCTTAAAATCGGACTGTAAATAGATCGTTCTGAATATGGGCATATTTACCCTAAATCGTTCATAATGCAATTTAACTGTAAAAATATCGTTCTGTAAATATGTAAAATATCGGCATTCTGTAAATATCGGTCTCTGTAAATATATATCGTTCGTAAATATCGCATATCTTCTGTAAATCGGCATATCGTTCTGTAAATTCCATATCGTTCTGTAAATATCGGCCACATCGTTCTGTAAATATCGGCATATCGTTCTGTAAATATCGGCATATCGTTCTGTAAATATCGGCATATCGTTCTGTAAATATCGGCATATCGTTCTGTAAATATCGGCATATCGTTCTGTAAATATCGGCATATCGTTCTGTAAATATCGGCATATCGTTCTGTAAATATCGGGCATATCGTTCTGTAAATATCGGTCATATCGTTCTGTAAATATCGGCATATCGTTCTGTAAATATCGGCATATCGTTCTGTAAATATCGGCATATCGTTCTGTAAATATCGGCATATCGTTCTGTAAATATCGTTCGTAAATATCGGCATATCGTTCTGTAAATATCGGCATATCGTTCTGTAAATATCGGCATATCGTTCTGTAAATATCGGTTCTGTAAATATCGGCATATCGTTCTGTAAATATCATCGGTAAATATCCATATCGTTCTGTAAATATCGGGCATATCGTTCTGTAAATATCGGCATATCGTTCTGTAAATATCGGCCATATCGTTCTGTAAATATCGGGCATATCGTTCTGTAAATATCGGCATATCGTTCTGTAAATATCGGCATATCGTTCTGTAAATATCGGTCATATCGTTCTGTAAATATCGGCATATCGTTCTGTAAATATCGGTCATATCGTTCTGTAAATATCGGTCATATCGTTCTGTAAATATCGGCATATCGTTCTGTAAATATCGGTCATATCGTTCTGTAAATATCGGCATATCGTTCTGTAAATATCGGCATATCGTTCTGTAAATATCGGTCATATCGTTCTGTAAATATCGGTCATATCGTTCTGTAAATATCGGCATATCGTTCTGTAAATATCGGCATATCGTTCTGTAAATATCGGTCATATCGTTCTGTAAATATGGATCATATCGTTCTGTAAATATCGTAAATATCGGCATATCGTTCTGTAAATATCGGCATATCGTTCTGTAAATATCATATCGTTCTGTAAATATCCATATCGTTCTGTAAATATCGGCATATCGTTCTGTAAATATCGGCATATCGTTCTGTAAATATCGGCAATCGTTCTGTATATCGGCATATCGTTCTGTAAATATCGGTCAATCGTTCTGTAAATATGGCATATCGTTCTGTAAATAAATCGTTCTGTAAATATCGGCATATCGTTCTGTAAATATCATATCGTTCTGTAAATATCCATATCGTTCTGTAAATATCGGCATATCGTTCTGTAAATATCGGCATATCGTTCTGTAAATATCGGCATATCGTTCTGAAAATATCGGCATATCGTTCTGTAAATATCGGCATATCGTTCTGTAAATATCGGCATATCGTTCTGTAAATATCGGCATATCGTTCTGTAAATATCGGCATATCGTTCTGTAAATATCGGCCATATCGTTCTGTAAATATCGGGCATATCGTTCTGTAAATATCGGCATATCGTTCTGTAAATATCAGCCATATCGTTCTGTAAATATGGATCATATCGTTCTGTAAATATGGATCATATCGTTCTGTAAATATCGATCATATCGTTCTGTAAATATCGGCATATCGTTCTGTAAATATCGGCATATCGTTCTGTAAATATCGGCATATCGTTCTGTAAATATCGTAAATATCGCCATATCGTTCTGTAAATATGGATCATATCGTTCTGTAAATATCGGCATATCGTTCTGTAAATATCGGCATATCGTTCTGTAAATATCGGCATATCGTTCTGTAAATATCGGCATTGTTCTGTAAATATCGGCATATCGTTCTGTAAATATCGGCCAATCGTTCTGTATTGGCATATCGTTCTGTAAATATCGGCATATCGTTCTGAAAATATCTGTAAATATTGGCATATCGTAAATATCCTGTAAATATCGGCATATCGCCATATCCTGTAAATATCGGCCATATCGCATATCGTTCTGTAAATATCGGCATATCGTTCTGTAAAATCGGGCATATCGTTCTGTAAATATCGGCATATCGTTCTGTAAATATCGGGTTCTGTAAATATCGGCATATCGTTCTGTAAATATCGGCATATCGTTCTGTAAATATCGGGCATATCGTTCTGTAAATATCGGTCATATCGTTCTGTAAATATCGGCATATCGTTCTGTAAATATCGGGCATATCGTTCTGTAAATATCGGGCATATCGTTCTGTAAATATCGGCCATATCGTTCTGTAAATATCGGCATATCGTTCTGTAAATATTGGCATATCGTTCTGTAAATATCGGTCAAATACAAGTTTATTTCACGTAATAATATTAATAACCTAAATGTGATGCAATTTTAATTTAAATATCAGTTGACTACAAGTGCTAGTTAATAACGTCATTTGACATTATAATATTAATAATCTAAATGTGCCATAATAAATATTAAATGATGTTATGCACATTATGCTTGGTTTTCATTATCATTGAATATCATTAATTAAGTGTTAGTGCTTTTCTAATATATTCGTAAATATGATAAAAAAAGTAATCTTATATCTAGTTTTCTGTCATTAAATCTATTTTTGGTTTAAATATCGGTGGACTAGTAGTACTAGTTAACAACTTTATTTGACATAATAATAATAGTAATAATGTAAATGTGATGTAAATATGCCATAATAAAGATAAGATTTTATGATTTGTTATTTATTTATATTTATCTACATTAAATCTATTTTTGGTTTAAATATCGGTGGACTAGTAGTATGTTAACAATATTTAATAATTAAATATCAGATGAGCGAGTGCATTATCTGTATCTGTATCTGTATCTGTTAACCATATGAATTATCTAGTTAACTGGGCGGGGCCTAACCCGGAACGATTTAACCGGGAAGTGGGTCGGGTTGTCTTGAAATGGGCGGGGCTGACAGAAATTGTTATATTTATTTATAATATACATAGCATAATCTTATCAATGGTTTTGTGATAACAAACGAATAATACAGAAAAGTTTTGCAACAATGAATACAAAATGCGGTTGATGAAGTAAAATTATGAACAAGAGTTTTCATCTCAACATAACTTTCTTTTTTTAACTTTAAATTGTTTTATGATCATACACCAGGTATGTGTGTGTGTGTGTGTGTGTGTGTGTGTGTGTGTGTGTGTGTGTGTGTGTGTGTGTGCTAATTAATTTGTAATATAGTTTTATACCACTACTTTCTTTTTTTTAATTACAGCAAGAAATGTCAGACATCTTGGTTTAAAATTGAATCCGACAGGCAGAGACGCGATCGTTACCAAGCAATTGAACAAAAGTGTAATAGTAAGTACTACAACCCTAAAAAACAAACCTTTAAACTAACGGAAAAAACCCGCGAAATATGAGGGAGAGACAGAGAGAGAGATGTTCTCTTCTCTTCTCTGTTCTGTGTGTGATGAGCAGAGCGGGACACAAAAAATAGTTCACATAAAAACAAGGCGCGCTGCTTTCTCCTTTTTTTAGCGCTCGGGCGGTTGCGCTCCGGAGGCTTTGTCGTTGCTAAGCATATACGCTCTCCTAGGTGCGGTGCGCTTGCGGCATTCTGAAAAGTTGAGATGTTTTTATCTCATGCGGCGCGGACGCGCCTAACGAGCGCGTCGCACTGCGACCGCGTCGCTTCCATTTGAGCGCGCATACCGCACTTCTACATTTAAATAACGAATTGAGCGCGCAAAAGACGCGGTGGCCCCTAAACTGTATGTGTGTAGGGGCGCTGTGACTAGCCTATCACAGAACGCAGACACACTAGATAATTTTTATTCAATCCGAGCACAGATATTGACGTATTACTATTATTTGCAAAACTTTATCCGTACCGGATACTCGTTTAGCCGATAGTAATAGTAATAACGTAAATGTGATGTAAATATGCCATAATAAAGATAAGATTTTATTGATTTGTTATTTATTTATATTTATCTACATTAAATCTATTTTTGGTTTAAATATCGGTGGACTAGTAGTACTAGTTAACAACTTTATTTGACATAATAATAATAGTAATAACGTAAATGTGATGTAAATATGCCATAATAAAGATAAGATTTTATTGATTTGTTATTTATTTATATTTATCTACATTAAATCTATTTTTGGTTTAAATATCGGTGGATAGTAACTATAACAACTTTATTTATTTAGTTGTAAATGTTTAAATATCATAATAAAGATAAAATATTATTGATTTGTTATTTATTTATATTTATCTACATTGCTATTTTTTGATTAAATACTGGACAAGTAGTACTAGTTAACAACTTTATTTGACATAACGTAAATGTGATGTAAATATGCCATAATAAAATAATAAAGTTATATATTTACATTTATCTACATAAAATATTATCGGTTATTTGTTAACAACTTTATTTGACATAACGTAAATGTGATGTAAATATGCCATAATAAAGATAAAATATTATTTATTTGTTATTTATATTTATCTACATTAAAGCTATTTTTGGACTAGTAGTACTAGTTAACAACTTTATTGACTGGTTCACTCCCACTGGCCTCCTTCCTGAACACTAATGCACTGGTTAACCACAACCACGATGACTAATGGAGATGCTAGTGATGTTAATAACAACAATCATCATTTATAGACTAGTATTGAATGTACATGTGATGGAAATATGCTCAATAATCGGTTTAATAGACGCCGATTATTTCATTCATCCAACTCAAGCTCGCGTGTAACCGCTCGGTAAACGCGGATCCGTAGTAAACGCGAAGCACTCACCCGAGAATCAGCAGTTCTCCGTATTTTACCGGATCTTTGGAGCGGTCGTGGTCGTGTTGGTTCGGCTGCAACATGGGACCGGCGCTCCGTTAACTCCGGTCCGCGGATCGAGCCCTGAAATCCGCGCGAGTCTCTCAAACACACTGGTTTAGACGGAAAACGCGCGTCAATCTCCGCACAGCGCCAGTCGCGAGCGCATGGCTCGTAAAACCGTGAAAATCCGGACCGAATCCGTTCATCTGCTCCAGAACTGAGCGCGGTGGCGGATCAAAGAACGGCTCGCGGCGGAGTGGACTGTACCATGAGCACGGCGGGGGGGGGCGCGCAGTAACACGCCTTTCACTGACTTTCTCTCCGCGTACTAAATAATTAAAAATTATTGGATTTTGTGACATATACTCAATTAGCCTCTTTATCCGAAAGTCTTGAAGGATTAAAGTGAACTTTATGTTTTCATTCACGACTCTGGGATTCCCGCGCTCCCCTCCGCGTCGCGCTCAGTCACGTGTCCCGGATTGCCTTTGAGCATTACGTCAGTGTAAAACTGATGCTGAAGTCGAACATAATCGAATATGAATCATAAAGCAGACGCTAAACGTAGCTTTAGAAGTGATGGAAGGGGTGTAATCAAATACTACAGTAGTCATGGCATCACAAAATAGAAAGAAACTGTACAAATGCTTATTAAATATACATTCCAGTTAAAGAGGAAATACTCCAAAGCAGTTTTATAGTTCATAAAAGGTTATTTAATTGTAAACCATGTAAACTTGGGTTATGTGCTTTGTATACAGAGAACAAAGAACCTTTTTCTGT
>CM049864.1:64616804-64639304 GCA_027474115.1 Schizopygopsis malacanthus | reverse complement strand
CAGCAGAACGTCACAGATCGCTCATCGCGAGTGAAAACTGAGAGAAACAAAGCAGGTCATCATTCATTCAGAGATCTGTCTGCAGCTGCTTCTATCTGTTAGAGCCACGGGATTGAGTGCTGGACTTGTAACCAGAGGTTGTGGGTTCGAATCTCGGCTCCGGCAGGAAGTGTCCACGACTGAGGTGAGACCCTTGAGCAAGGCACCGAACCCCCGACTGCTCCAGGTGTGCGTGTGTGTGTGTTCACTAATGTGTATGTGTGTGTTCACTAATGTGTGTGTGTGTGCGTGGTTGTTCATTACTGTGTGACTACTGTGTGTGTGTTCACTTCTGTGTGTGTGTGTGTGTGTGTTCACTAATGTGTGTGTGTGTATGTGTTCACTACTGTGTGTGTGTGTGTGTGTGTGTGTGGTTGTTCATTACTGTGTGTGTGTGTGTTCACTACTGTGTGTGTGTTCACTTCTGTGTGTGTGTGTGTTCACTAATGTGTGTGTGTGTGTTCACTAATGTGTGTGTGTGTGTGTGCGTGGTTGTTAACTGTGTGTGTGTGTGTGCACTAATGTGTGTGTGTGTGGTTGTTCATTACTGTGTGTGTGTGTGTTCACTACTGTGTGTGTGTGTGTGTGTGTGTTCACTACTGTGTGTGTGTGTTCACTACTGTGTGTGTGTTCACTTCTGTGTGTGTGTGTGTGTGAGTGTGCGTGTACACTTGGATGGGATAAATACAGAGAACACATTTCACTGCTGGTTATACTCTGTATAATTGTGTAAGTGACAAATAAAGCTCATCTGAGTTTAATCGTTCCTCTTGAACACAGCTCTGCAGGAAATCTCACACTTTTAAAGACCAAAAATACAACATTTCAGGAGTAAACTGAAGGGAAAACACGAGAAACAAGCTCTGTTTTACACTGATGTTCTTCGTTAGTATCCATGCCTTGTTTTCAGATCCTTAAATCAAGACACCTAAATGACAATAAGTCTTGTTTTCTGAGAAACTAATCCGTTTATGATTATTAATTCAAGAACAATTGTGACCTCTCTGTGAAAACCCAGCTTTTTGTGATTTGCTGTTTTCTATAAAAAGCCATCCTTCATATAATAAAGACCTTTAACCCCTTATATCAGTAATATTGACTGAGTAAGGTCAAGTCAAAGATCGACATTATAGTGAAATGAATGGAAGAAATCACACTTTGATGCTCGTTATCTCATTTAGAGACTTTAGCCTGGATTTGACAGAGACGGTCACAAAGCAATCGATTTAATTCAAGGGCAAAACTAGTTTTCATATCTCATATTTGAGATATTTGTTCATGTTTTAAGCATTAACTCTCTTGGTTTTGATCAGTTTCTCAGAAAACAAGACTTTTCCATCTTTATTGTGCATTAAATGGAGGTAAAACACGAGGGAAATAATATCACTGCACCCTCAACATAAATCATAATACATTTATTGGAGAATCAAAATAACAAACTTTAATTTTTTGGGAGAAATGTATCAAAATGAAGTGAGTTTAGAATTAAAACAAGAACAAATCTGCAAACGGAGTGAGAAAAATCGACTTAAATCAACTCAACTCTCCAACTTTAATCATAAAATCTTGTTTATTTCATGTATTTTGGACCTTTTCAGGTCCCAATTTATGAAATGAACACCCGTTAAGACCCGTTCCTCCACCTCAAGAAGATGCAATCACATAATCCTGGATATATATATAGATTTTATTATTTCTTCAGCATAACAAATATGTCAACATAATAAAAACAAAGCATTAATTTAGTCAGAGAAAAGGAGGCTTGGTGTGATTTGTGCGGTTCGAGGAGAACCAGAAACGGGTTAAGCCGGCTGGATTGGATCAGAAACACTCGAGATGATGCTGTTTTCATTGCTTGGCATCACCAGGAGAACGTGTAGAAAAGGCCAAGATTGAACGGTTTCTTCGTTCTGCTTGGACCGGTGCGTTATTTCAAAGCCATTATCCCCATACATTCGTTAAACGTAATGGCACAGAGGTAAACAAACAAGCTGCCATTTTAGGACCGACAAAGCAGATCTTCAGACACACAAAACTTATTTTTTTTCTGGGAAAACGACCCAACAGCTTCTGAAAGTAATACTTTATCGATGTAACCGGAGTGCGAACGAAAGAAAAGTTGTCAACGAAATCAAAGACGATGAAACCAAAGTTCACAGACAGTCTCGTGTAAATGCGTATAAATAGTACGCCAAATAAAAACTTGTGGTATTGATATGCAAAAATTGACTTTTTGGCGTAAATATATATATATATGATACGAACTTATTTGCAGTGCATATAAAACGCAGTTTTCACGTGCATTTGATATCGAATTTATTAGGGCTGCATGCAATAGTAATGCGCATCTCGTTAGTAAAGTTAGTAAATCTCCATCAGCTGTTTTCAAATGAAGCAGCGTTTAATCACAGAGCCGTAGATCGCGGACAAGCTACGCAATTTGCGCGCATAATCGCAGATGAATCGCATGCGATAGTGAACGTGAGATTGCGTAGCTTGATCTACGCTGAATTTCTACGAGATTTAACGCTAATCACAGAACCGTCTTTACTAACGAGATGCTGCATTACTATAGCCATAGTGTGCATATAATGCGCAGTTTTCGCGATACCCATCACATAGCGCAAAGTCCATTTTTGCGCATCAATACCACGAGTTTTAATTCGGCGTACTATTTAAACGCACTTTCGTGAGATTTAGTTGAGAAACCAGAGTTATTGGTTAATTGCTTCTAGTTTGGCGCGTCTTCGCCCGCTCGCGTTAGGATTTGTAATTGGACGTGAGCCAGGTGAGCCCTTCGTAGAGTCCGTCGCCCGTCGCCGCACAGGACGGCTGAACGTACCAGTTCCGATCTCTGATCCGGGTCAAACCCAGCTTCTCCTGGATCTCGTGCGGCTTCATGGCATCCGGCAGGTCTTGCTTGTTGGCGAAGATCAAGATGATTGCGTCGCGCATCTCGCGGTCGTTAATAATGCGATGCAGCTCCTGTCTAGCCTCGTCGATCCGGTCGCGATCCGCACAGTCCACTACGAAGATCAAGCCTTGGGTGCCGGTGTAATAGTGCCGCCAAAGTGGACGTATCTTATCCTGCCCGCCCACGTCCCAGACGTTAAACTTGACGTTCTTGTACGTAACGGTCTCTACGTTGAATCCCACTGTCGGGATGGTGGTGACCGACTGTCCCAGTTTGAGTTTGTAAAGGATTGTCGTCTTTCCCGCCGCGTCAAGTCCAAGCATCAATATTCTCATCTCCTTGTTGCCAAAGATCTTCGAAAGCATCTTCCCCATCTTGTTGGCTGTGCATATATTAGGTTTATTGCAGGAACAGTTTGGTTTTGCAGCGACAATCACTCAGAAAAACACTTAAACTTTGTAGGTTTGGCAAAACTCATACAGTACTGCAAACAACCCTCAAAAATCAGGAAAAAATCGTCCTATAATCATATGTGTTTATATCTGTGACAGGCCTTTCTTTTTTCCTCAGACTTCCTTCTTGTGTACCGGCTGTCGGGTCGCCTTTTTTTCGCGCTCATTCCCCTCAGACGGCTTCAGGTCACAAAACAACGTCAAACGTCAGTCATTCATCCTTAGTTTCCCTTCTTCCGTCCCTGAAACACAAGAGAAAGCGGATGAGAAAAGGGAGGGGTGTCAAACACAACTTTACTTTTATAGTTTCGCTTCGTGTACTACTCATATAAACGCGTAGGCACGCGCTACCGATTTACCTCATATAACAGCCCCCCTCTCGCGCGCCCGCGGCTCGGTTCGGTCCCTTCTGTTTCCTCTCCGGTTGCTCTTTCGGTCCCGGCCGTGCTGCTGTCGGTGTTACCGGAAAAGGTGCGGAGCTGCTTCACCCGCCACTTCCTCTCTTTCTTGCTCAGGCGCACTGCGCCATTTGACATTCGAGCGCTCGCGTCCTACTACGGCGAAGGCTCTCTCTCATTAATATTCATGACGTATGTGTTTGCTATTGGACAGACGGTGGCTGCGTCAGCAAGGGCGCGGTTAATATTCAACAGACTCGCCTTTGATACTTTGGGATCACGGAACTACGCGATTAGACTTCGTTAATATTCATGTATTAAATAATTCGCCTTAAGTTACATAATAATAATAACTTATATTTGTATTTATTATTTTCTACACTTGACCCACTAGCACTCTCTATTCAATTTCTATTATATCTACTTATTTTGATTGTATTAATTATTTAAAAAAAAACGTGCTTTGTGTACTGCGTTACGCTAACTGAGACGTATTACAGCACTTACATATTATTTACTCGTTTGTTGTTTTGATTGCTTCAGTCACTTTGAATAAAAGCGTCTGCAAAATGCTTGGATTGTAAATTTATTTTTCTTTGCATTTCTACTCTTCTCTAGCTAGTTTTCTAAATTGTTGTCAAATACACCTGATATTGGTTATAAAAACAACGGCACATTTTTTGTGTATGATTCCAGCAACGGACGCATGAGCTCATTAATATTCATAAGACGCGCGCGCGGTCCTTCGCCGTAGTACCACGAGTCAAGCCCGATCTGAATTAAATGGACCCATTGAGACTCGGAAGAACACAATTGTGGCGTTAAAATACCGTTAAAATATTTCAAAACGTTAAATAAAAATAAATAAAAACGTTTTTAACGCTCGCCCACGTCCACTGAGGGACTTTTTGCGTCTCAGTGGCACCATGTGACGTCGAAGGGGTGGGACTCATGACGTCACATCGAGTTCAAAAAATGCCTAGTTTAAATAAACACCACACGGACCTATAAATACATGCATATTTGCATATTTTATCTCACAAGAACTGACTTCCACGTGCAGCAAACACATTTTTGTTTTATTTTGAAATAATTCACTTTATAAGAGGACTCAAATATAGATTTGCCTTTACATTTGGTCCTTTATATTATACACCCCGAACTAAAAAATACATTTTACATCCATAAAACCCAGAATCTGAAACACCAGAAATGCATTTCCATTTATACTCTTAAATACACCAACATGATGTCAGGTTTTATTATTAAATTCAGATCAGATAGCTTTATTGGCTTCAAATGTGCGTGTTTTTAATGCATTTTGTTTAATAATTAAACATAAGTCTCTGTTCATTCAGCTTCCCTGTAACTAACACTCCTGTAGAAACATAACAAACTTCATATATTGAATCTATGTGTTCTTCTGATTTCATAAATGAACCAGAGAAGTGCTAAATAAAGGACAAAAATGTTTTGGATAGTTTGAGGTTATTTAACAATTAAAATTTTAAATTATGTATGAATTTATTATGTCTTTATATGTATTTTCTTTAGTTTAGTTTGAATAAATTGGAGTTATTTTAGTAATTTTACTTCAACATACTACATGCAAATGAAATATATATATATATATATATATATATATATGTATGTGTGTTTGGCTTAGTGTCACGTTAGAATCATATTTATACTCTGAATAAATTTATATTTTGAATTGTTTTTAGCTTTATTTTTTGTTTTCATTTAAATGTTTAGTTTTGAAATGTTGTTGTATGCCTTTCTCATTTTATTTAATTCCTCCATTTTCTTAAATATGTGTATATATAGTATTTATAGAGTTTTAACTTATAGTTTTAGTTATTTGTAAGTCGCTTTGGATTAAAGCATCTGCTAAATTACTAAAAAGTAAAAGTAAATGATTCAACACAGTTTGGTTATATTGTTTCATAATTAGTTTACGTGGGAATTTTATTTTTATAGTAATGAAATACTGTAAATTATGGAAACCTGTTTCTTCTACGGGAGAAAAAATATAATTTTTTTTACATCAAATTTTTGATAACACTTTATTTTAACTTGTTACACGTTACATGTACCTACTAATATAATAATAATTAATGCGTACATGCAACTCAGTAACCCAAGGCCTAACCCTAACCATACATGTAGTTAATTAATATGACTCAGTACTTAAATGCATAATTACATTATAACAAAGACACCTTAAAATAAAGTGTAACCCATTTTGTTCCTCACAGTTTTGAAAAATAAAATGTAATAAAATATACGTACTTTTTTACAAGTTTACAATGCAGATTATTTCAGTTATGGTTGTTTTCCCCCAACACATAGTGAAAAAAAAATAATTAGACGTAAGGTATTTCAAATAAATATCAAGTTATTAAATTGTGACACGTATGACTTTTGTGGGCCTATTGGTAACCGAGGAGTGACGTCACTGGTGTTGTGAGTTTCGTGGCGCAGTGCGCATGCGCAAAACATTCGCGTCCTTCTCTCGTCGCGAGACGCAAACGGGTGCCGTTTGACCACATGTTATCAACCGTGTAAACTTCGAAGAAGTTGTGAAAATATCTGCCGTCAAAACCCAGTTTCATGGAAGAATCTGGTGAGTATCCTTCCCGCCGTAGATTTCCCGCGATTCGCGCGCGTTTGTGTCTAGAAAGCTCTGAGGTAAACGAGCGGCGTCGGTTTGTTAGCCGTTTAGCTAGCCTAGCATGCGAAGAGAGCAGGCCAAAACCAGACCGTGTCCACAGTTTAATAACACGTTGTG
Organism: Schizopygopsis malacanthus; assembly: GCA_027474115.1. Lineage (NCBI taxonomy): Eukaryota > Metazoa > Chordata > Actinopteri > Cypriniformes > Cyprinidae > Schizopygopsis > Schizopygopsis malacanthus. The sequence goes on along the minus strand of CM049864.1, from coordinate 64,632,710 downwards.
CTGGTTATGAAACTAATTAACTTTTAAAATCCCACCGAACGTGTTTTGATCGTTTAATACTCGCATACGTTCGCTAACTAACTTCGACGAGTCATCGTGTGTCGTTTAAACAGGAAACGCGATTTAACGTTAACCGTAAACAAGTCCTTCGTTATTTCTCCCTGCACGCGTTTGTACGGAGTTTGCAGATTTGTTCAAACTGACCGAAATTGTCGAAAACACATGAGTATCTTTAGCAGCGCAAAGCTTAAAACGTATGCAAATTAGGCGTAATGATATGCATTTGAATAATTCACAACTAAAGTTAGCATTTTATAGCCAAGGTCTATATCATAGCCTTTTGTTTATGGTTAAATAGGCCTTAAATTGAGATCTTAAATTCATAAAGTCGTGATATTAAATGTGGCATGAGTTAAAAATTAACCTCTTTCTCAGTATTTGCCTTGTTTTATAGTACAAATGTTGTAAAGCATATTAAAATCAAGATACATAAACGTTACTGGAGATGCTAAATGAACACAAGAAGTCTTGTTTTCTGAGAAATTAAAGAGTTTTTGGTTAATGCACATTATATTTGCCTACATTGTTACATTCACTTTATTTATTTGTTGAATCCAAATACAGAAATATGTACCGTATACCGCAAATCAGCCAAAAAATACCGAAATATAAATTTTTGCTCATATTGCCCAGCCCTACTTTGAAGAAACGTGCATTTGGTAATATTTAGCTCGATGTGGCCTCAGGAGAGAAGACAAACGCTTTTTTTCCTAAATGAATTTATGCCTATATTATGAATACAATTCTAATTTTTGTAATATTTCAGCCAATTTGACAGCCCTATTTTCCATCCCTCGTATCTGATGCCACACCTACTTAAAATGCGCATAAATTAGGGTGAAAGAAACATAGCTACTGTGCTTTAGGCATTTACAATTAACCCGTTTAAACACTAATTTCTCCCAAACATGAAAATATCCAAACGATGTGTCATTAGTAACCCATTGAAATAACCAATAATTATATCAATAATAATCATTGCAGTATACAGCTTGTATTTATATTGTATTCCTAAATTCACTGTTATCCCTAGTGACCGTCAAGATGTTTGTGAATGCATATTAATACTAGACACCCTAAAGATAATGTGCACCAAAAATATTTGCCATATCTTTATATTAACATACTTTACTAGCCTATTGTTTTGAAGCTTTAATGGGGTCAAGGTGCAAACAGGAATTAAACAGCTCTGGTCATGTGACAATCTGCACTAATCATATGAAACTGCACATATTTAATTAAGACCCTTAATTAGTTGCATATTTGCAGGAAGTGCACTAAAACGCCAGTCAGTACGGTTTATAAATTAAAATATATTTTACAGTCGTTATTGTGAGCAATTTCACCTTCATAAAGCCAGCAGAAACCCTGTAAATAGTCATTGATTTTACATCGCCAGCTTAACTAATGAGATGATCATGTGATCTTCAGACTTACACGTGTGTTTGTTTCAGGTGAGCCCATGACCGGGATGTTGGACACGAATGCCCCTGATAACGGGGACGCTCCTGATATGGAGGGCACCGGGGCCGATTACGGCACAGACCCGACCTCGACCGACTGGACACCGGCTCCTCCTCAGGCGGAAAGCAACGAGTACGAGCAGATCCAGCAGCCGTCTGCGTTAGAACAATACCAGCTGTACTCCGTGGAGCACCTGAAATCTGCAGCGGAGAACATCGACCTCACAGCCAGTCCTTCAGCCCCCGGTGCGGAGAGCCTCGGCCAGCAGACGGAGCCGAACGGACAGCAGGACGAGGCCAAGCCGGCCGAAGCGGGCGACTCGGAGAGCCCTTCCAATATGGAGCTGGAAGACGCTCCCTAAAGAACCAGCAGAAGAAGCGGTGGAACCAGACGCAGATGCAGACGCATCCGCCGCACAAGAGCCTGGGCTTCCGGCAGATTACGAGCGGCTCTTTAAAGTGGTGGAGGATAATCCTGAAGACTTCAACGGCTGGGTCTACCTTCTGCAGTATGTTGAACAGGAGGTGAGTGTTTTTAATGCTAAAGCATTGCAGACATCATCATTCATCATTAGCTAGAACTCACTTAAGGAGTTTAGTATATGCTAATTTTGCCAGAAAATGTTTTTGAATTATCAGATGTGACCCTGGAGCACAAAACCAGTCATAAGTGTACATTTTGTGAAATTGAGATTTACGCATCATCTGAAAGCTGAATAAATAATATTTCCATTGATGTATGGTTTGGACAATATTTGAAAATCTGGTGCAAAAAAATCTAAACATTGAGAAAATAACATTTAAAGAATTCTTAGCAATGCATATTACTAATCAAAAATTATATTTACGGTAGGAAATATACAAAATATCTAAATGGAACATGATCGTAATATCCTAAAAAAAAATTGGCATAAAAGAAAAATTGATAATTTTGACCCAAACAATGCATTTTTGGTTATTGCTACAAATATACTCTAGACTGGTTTTGTGCTCCATTGTGCATGTGTTAATGTAAAAATCTTGTTTGCTTGGTTTTATTGTATTTGTATTTTTTTTTTTTATTTTTTTCCATGAAAATAGCCTAAGATCAGGATGGCAACATGGCATTAAATAAAAATAAACACTACTACTAATCATTAGCTATGTTTCCATGCAAAGTTACGAATTAATCTTGCGCTCAAAATTGGAATATCGCATAAAACATTTGCAAATAAAGCACCGTTTCCATCCAACAAGTCAAAGAGAACAAAATCGTCACTTCTTGATTAACTTGTACTAAATATCACGCAGAAAAACTAAATTTGCTGCGGTATAGTAGAAGGCGCAGACCAAACACGGTCATGTTATTTTATTTTCAGAGTCTGCTGTTTAGGAGCGCTTCGTCAAAGCGTTATAATTAATGAAGCGCTTTGACGAGACTTTGCTCAAGCATTTCAGATGCTGTGAAATGAGATCGGTACAGTTTTTTACCATCCCATGATCACAAAGTCACGTCTTTATTTGATGCACATGAAGGAAATTATTCAGTAAAGTGTTTCCATAAGTGAATATGCATGTTTTGAGTGCATAAGTTTTTGTTAACGTGCATTTTTAGAATTTATGCACATCTTGGCGTTTCAATCCAGTGTTTTTTTCATGCAATATCCCAAAATGCACCTAAAAATAGTTGTATGGAAACATAGCTATTGGCTTATGAGCTTGTCTCTGGTTTCAGAACCACCTGGAGGCTTCAAGGACGGCGTTTGATGCGTTTTTCCTGCACTACCCCTACTGTTACGGCTACTGGAAGAAGTACGCAGATATCGAGAAGAAACACGGCTACGTACACATGGCCGATGAGGTGAGTGAATGACGTCTGGACCAAACTCATGGGAATCATCCATTATTCTTATCGTGAAGTCATGAAAATGTGCTGTTAAAAGGGCAAAACCAATGATAATCCATTTTTGATAAGTCACCAAAGCAATTTAAAATATGCAAAACTCATGCAAATGATCAATTTTGTTGTCGTAATCAGGCGAAACTCACTAGAGTTGTTTATTTTTGTTTTTAACGCTAACAAAAATTGAGATGAGCAGAACTAAAAAAGATGATTCTCATGAGCTCTGTTACTGAAACACATCAAAATAAGCAAAACTCATGAGAATCATTGATTTTGTTGTTGTTAAAAGTTGCTGAAACATCTTAACGTAGTCTAACCCTGTGAGAATCGTCCATTTATGTTGTCATAAAGTCTCAAAAAATGGCTTTTAATACAATTTCTAGTTTATTTTCTGTGATTTTCTAGTGAGCATGTGCCGTGTTTTAATGAGATCCTCACTTTAAAGTTTTCTTCTCGTCGTGTTGTTTAAAAGCATCACACAAATGAATGGATTTGAGTTTGTTTTTGCCCTCACGCAGGTTTACCGTCGAGGTCTGCAGGCTATTCCGCTCAGCGTCGACCTGTGGCTGCATTATATCACTTTCCTGCGAGAAAACCAAGACACCAGTGACGGAGAAGCTGAAAACCGCATCAGAGCGTGAGTGGAAGCTCAAAAATACCTCGCTTTTAGTCAAAACACTACTCTGTTGCATGTTCTACAGGCTTGTGCATTCAGTTTACAATCGATGAATACTGTGCATTTATGATATTATGATCAACAGTTGATGATTTATGACATTGTTAATAGGGTTGTAAAGGGGTGGAACATTTCCGATTAAATATACGGAAACTTTTCAAAATTCCCGGGATGGAAGTTTCCAAAAATCCCGGAAAGTTAGTTTCCAAAAATCCCGGAAAGTTAGTTTCCAAAAATCCCGGAAAGAAAGTTTCCCAAAATCCCGGAAAGTTAGTTTCCAAAGATTCCGGAAAGTTAGTTTCCAAAAATCCCGGAAAGAAAGTTTCCAAAAATCCCGTAAAGTTAGTTTCCAAAAATCCCGTAAAGTTAGTTTCCAAAGATTCCGGAAAGAAAGTTTCCCAAAATCCCGTAAAGTTAGTTTCCAAAAATCCCGTAAAGTTAGTTTCCAAAAATCCCGGAAAGTTAGTTTCCAAAGATTCCGGAAAGTTAGTTTCTAAAAATCCCGGGAGAATTTTAAAATCCCGGAAAGTTAGTTTCCAAAATCCCGGAAAGAAAGTTTCCAAAAATCCCGATCCCGGAATGGAATTTTCCAAAAATCCCGGAATGGAATTTCCAAAAATCCCGTAAAGTTAGTTTCCAAAGATTCCGGAAAGAAAGTTTCCAAAAATCCCGTAAAGTTAGTTTCCAAAAATCCCGGAAAGTTAGTTTCCAAAAATCCCGGAGAGTTAGTTTCCAAAGATTCCGGAAAGAAAGTTTCCAAAGATCCCGGAATGGAATTTTCCAAAGATCCCGGAATGGAATTTTCCAAAGATCCCAGAATGGAATTTTCCAAAAATCCTGGAAAGTTGTAATTGTTAAATAGTTATGAGATGCATGTTTTATCTTCCTCATGTTGAGCAGCTGGAAGTAGTAAAGCAAAGCCATTTCAAAATAAGAGTCATGGTTTATTTAGGTCTGTGTTTTTAATCAGAAGGTATCCACATCAATGCGTAATAAACCTGTTTTTAGTCCCGGTGTGCTCTACAGCGGACGTGTATGAAATCAACGCCCTGTTTCATAAGTCATATTTTGATTTGAAACCCATAACATTTTACTGAGATGTTGATTTATGACACAATTAGAAAATGTTTCATATTTAAACAATTACACAAATATGATCATATTTCCATAAGGGTGCTACACTTGACGTAGCCATCTTTGAGGATGTGTGCTCCGTACAGTCTCGGAGAAATCCCTAAAACATAATAACGTCCTCTACAGCAGTCATAGCTGCTAGCCAGGAGGGTTTAATTGTACGTGTGCATGTCCTTAGTTATTGAACTGAGAAATGCTTGTATTAAATGTCTTGTGTTCTTTCAGGTCCTATGAGCACGCCGTGCTGGCCTGCGGGACAGATTTCCGCTCGGACCGTCTGTGGGAGACTTACATCGCGTGGGAGACGGAGCAGGGCAAGCTGGCCAACGTCACGGCCGTCTACGACCGCATCCTCTGCATTCCCACCCAGCTGTACTCGCAGCACTTCCAGAAGTGAGCGTCCCACCGCCTTCATTCAGTCACTTTAGATTAGGGATGAGCTGCTTTTACAATCGGGCACTGGTTTGGTCGGGGCTTACAGTGCGACAGAAATCAGTCTGAATAATACAGATTCAGATTCAACATATAAAGCGGCTGAACGTGTCTTGTAGAAGACTTTAGGATTGAATCTGCTCGCTGTGAAACACTTAAGGTCACATTTATGCAACACTTAATGGGCTTTAAGAGAAATTCTAAGGTTTATGATGTTTCACCTCAAGAAACCCCTTAAGTGACATTTTAGGGATATTTTATGCAGCGCCCTTAAGTGTAAGGGAAACTTAAAAGCGGCCTTTAAGGGGAAATTACACTTAAGATGTTTTATGCAACCGGGCCCTGTGTCTGTACGAACCCTGTAAAACCTCATCGCTCTTTCCTTAGGTTCAAAGAGCACGTCCAGAGCAACAACCCCAAGCACTTTCTATCCGAGGAGGAGTTTGTGCAGCTGAGAGTGGAGCTGGCTAACGCTAACAAGCCTAGCGGAGACGACGCGCCGGGCGAAGAGCTCCCGCCGGGGACGGAGGACCTGCCGGATCCCGCTAAGGTAAGCGCGCCGTCTGTGGTCCGCGGGCTTCTTAACATGGCAGGGGTAGGCAAGGGCGTCTGATCCTGGACACGTGTGCAGGTTTGAAGAGGTGTCTTTCCGTTAGCAGCCAATGAAAACCTGAGGGTCCAGGTTGGCATCCAATCAGGGACTTGGGCTAAAAGTGGGACGGGCTCGTGACGAAATGCCACCGTCCCAGCACCGGCCAGAGATGATTCACTGGGTGTGCAAACCGTACTGTTTCTGTCAAACTCATGGTGACGTAGACCTTTTGCGTAGCTGGACATCAGACGAGATAAAGTGTCTGCGCCTTCGATGCGACGCTCAGGACGCTGTGTTTTGTCCTTCAGAGAGTGACGGAGATCGAGAACATGAGGCACAAGGTGACCGAGACCCGCCAGGAGGTGTTTAACCACAACGAGCATGAAGTCAGCAAGCGCTGGGCCTTCGAGGAAGGGGTGAGTGTCTAATTAAGACCATCGTTAGTGTTCTAAGTGATTGGATTAGCCTTTAATCTGCTGATTCCTTCAGGGCTCCTTAAAAAGTCTGTTTAATCAAATTTAAGGTGATAAAATAGCATAACAAAAGTCGTCATTATCATTTTAAGAGGTCTTAAATTTGGGGACGGGGAAAAACAGGAATTGCAATAGTCTAAGTAGGGAAAAAAATACTATGGAAGTCAATGGGTACCGGCAGATATTTGATTATCAACATTCCTCAAAATATCTATATTTATATTCAACAGAAGAAAGAAACTCATGCGTGGAATAACTTAAGTTTATTTTTAATGGCAGAACTGTCCCTTTAGGTATCAAATTTAAGGTAATTAAAATGTCCTAATATCTTGAATGGTACAACAAAAGCCTTGATTATCATTCTCAGGGGTTTTAAAGTTTGAGCCAGAAAACGGGAATCATGATGTGGCTTAATGTGATTATTAAATTAACTTAAATGTGTTCTACAGACTTGCCGTTTCAGAACAGTTCACAATCAATACAAATGGTGCATTTATGCCAGTAGATTGCTTATGGTTGATGCAGTGTTTCCCACAGGAGTAAGTCAGACTCCTCACGAAGTTAAATTAATCTGTGTGGTGCTCTTTGAGGTTTGGAAACTAAGAGTTCAGTGTGCAAACTTAAAGAAAGCTGGGTAATTGGCTTGAGGTTTAAATGAGGACTCGATCCTTGTTTTAGTTGTGATGTAGTGTCTAAATTACACTCACACCGGAGTAGCCAAACAGATTAGAATATAATGATGATAATAATAATTGTAATTAGAGCTGCAACAACTAAATCGATTATTATTGATGATAAAAATCATCGACTACGATTCTCATTATCGATTAGTCTGTCCACAGTGCACGTCCAACTTCAGCCGGTTGCTCAAATTACACTGAATAACGGAGAAAATGCATCTAAAAATAGTGCAGGACACAGAATGAGATGCCGCGGGAGAAGTACGTGATCCAAGCTGCCCAAAACATAATTATTTATTTTAATGCATTAGTGTAAAGGCTTGCCCTGTCAGGCGCTGTGACACACGCGTGTGCGTCCTCAGCACAAAAAACGGTCAGTTTACGCTCATATCCTTATCTATAAATGTCACAGATTCACCCGAACTTTCCATGTTTGCATAAAGGTCCGTCCTGACAGCCAGTGTTACGTTTAAAATACCGAATCAGACAGATGCAACACAGAGAGGGAGACGATCAGAAGACTATTCAGCGCAAAAATATCCATTGTGCTGAACTATCTGTTGTTGAAAGTTCATTTTAGGCTTAAAAGTCAACATGCCGAGCGAGTATTTCATGAGAGTAGGATAACAGCGTGTAATTCTGAATATAAATATCAGACGCTTCATAGCCACGTTATTACAGGATAAATACATGACACGTGACTGATCAAAGTCAACACGTGCTCCTGCAGAACATCACTTCTACCTGTCGATTAACACTGAGTCTTTATTATCTTATTATTTTAATATTCGAGATTTAAACTATATTCACTATTACAGTGCTTAACACATTTATGCAAGGTTTGTGCTGCTCTAAACGAACAGCATTGGTGATTACCAAACTCATGTTTTATCTTTCTGTATTGGTTAGTCCTCCAATAAGCTCTTTAGTTACAGTAGTAGGCTATTTCTAATGCTATACTATAATTATTGCTGTTATCTGTGAAAGAAAGGCAGAGCACTTCATAGTAACCCAATTACAGTCAAAAAGTACTTAATGCAGCAAGAATGAAGCTGTTGCAAGGCACAGGAGGACATCTTGTGTTTTAGTGGGAATTAATACTATTTGGTTGATTCCTAAAATATTAGTTTTCTCTTTATTATTATGATAGGTGGTCTAATAAATTGAAGTACTGTATGTGCATCATTCAGTCGGCACGTTTGTTTGAAAGACATTGGACAGAATGTGGAGTAGTGTGTTTTTGTCAATAACATATAATTTTTTTTAATCGGATTAATCGAAAATAATCAGCCAACTAATCGATTCTGAAAATAATCGTTAGTTGCAGCCCTATCTCTATATCTCAGGATCGGATGGACCCAATACTTTTTCTGTAAGAAGCGAGAGCACAACAAAATCATCCTCGGTGCTTGAAGACTCAATTTAATAGGCTACTGTTTTGAGAATATTTTCGCAACTGATTAATTAATACGCATCGGACAAAGTTTCTGCGCGTGACAAATTTTTAGGGTTACGAATACAAAAAACGCTTGCGATAATTTCAGACCCCTTTAATCTGACGTCAACGACACGACAAATATGCATCCATACATGGTTATTATAATTACTAAAGCTCAATCATACGATGCTCAAAATATCATAATATATTTTATAATGATCGACTGACTGATGCTAAGTGAGATTTAAAAAAACTGTGCTTTTTTTTTTACAAACATAAGCTTTATATTTATTTATTGCCAATGTGTTCATAGAGGGTTGATAATATTTGCTATCAATCTCACATTGTCCCACAGAAACATTAAAATAGTGTATATTAGTATACAATTTCATTAATTTAACTTATGCATCCATTTTATTTGACACATTTGAATAAGACATGACGTCAAAGACCCGAAGACCTTTAAACATTCTCCGAAACAACAAATAATAGTACAGCAAAATACATACGTTTTTAGATGCTTTAATAAAACGTAAACTGTGCATATTGTGGCTTTAAGGAAACAATGTAACGTTTATTGTCAGCATGTTAACGAACGCCGCCGATTCCCCCCCGCAGATAAAGCGTCCGTACTTCCACGTCAAAGCCTTGGAGAAGACCCAGCTGAACAACTGGAGGGAGTACCTGGACTTCGAGCTGGAGAACGGGACTCCGGAGCGCGTGGTGGTTCTGTTCGAGCGCTGCCTGATCGCCTGCGCGCTCTACGAGGAGTTCTGGATCAAGGTATGTAGCCGCTGCCGCCGCTCGCGCCGCACCCCTCTCTCACCCCTCTGCTTCCCCATCAACGATATCATCACTCCACAGTGCTGCACTCTTTGCGTGTAACGTTGATATTTGACTGTATCTGTTATATTAGGGGATGGCCTGCTTGCCACACAAGATTTGACCCCCGCAGCATTTGCCAACTACGTTGCACCTCTCCGTCTCCTTCTACCTTACAGAAACTTATCTTATTGGTTCCATGAAGGTGTGCTGATGGGTTTAAAACAGAAATTCTCAAAACCATCTTGTCAATGGAAATTCAGCGGTGCGGGGATGTGAAACGAAAGCTCAATTTTTATGTGCTCTCTTCCCATCTTCTCCTTCTGTTATCTCTCTCTCTGTCGCTCTCTTGTCCCGTGAAGTACGCCAAGTATCTGGAGGGCTACAGCGTCGAAGGCGTCCGGCACATCTTCAAGAAGGCCTGCACCATCCACCTGCCCAAGAAACCCACCGTTCACCTGCTCTGGGCCGCGTTCGAGGAGCAGCAAGGTAACATACTGCGCTTTACAGAATATAAGTCGCGTTTGTAGTAGTGATCGACCGATATTGATTTTTTTATAACCGATTATTTGCATGTTTATGTAACCGATAAACCGCAGAACCGATATTTATTTACTGTTATAAAGTACATATATAACAGATTGAAGTCCATTCTTGACTTTCAGTCATCTTAACAACAACAACAACTGTTGAAAATTAACATTTAAGATATAAATTCTGAATTATGAGATATAAATTTACAATTCTGAAGTCAGATTTTTGATGATAAACTTGCAATTGTGTGGAAAAAGTCTTAATGAAACAATTACAAGTTAACTCCAATTAAAATAATCAGAATTTTGTGATATAAACTCAGAATTACCATAAATAAAAAACAATATTGTGCGATATAAATTCAGAATTAAAGAAAGTAAAAGTTACAAGATATAAACTCAGAATCTTAAGAAAAAAGAAACAATCGTCAAAATTCTAAAAATACAAAAGTCAGAATTCTGAGACATAAACGTAGAGTTACCAGAAAAAAACATTACGAGATATGAACTCGGAATTGTGAGAGAGAAAAAAAATCTATAATTCGAGACAGAAATTCAGAGTTGAGGAAAAAGTAAAAATTGCAAGATATTAAGAACGTTTAAAATTGTGATATAAACTCAAAATTCGACATGTGTGAAATATCTTATTCAGGTCAGTCCTAAATAAACAATAACATGCATTTTGCACGATCCCTTCGTATTTTGGTAACATTTAGCAGATTCTGAAAGGGGGTGTAAACTTTTGACCTCAACCGTATAAAGAGCCGGATGATAACACAGTCCATTAGTGTTGAGATCTACACTGAGCACATCGTGTCAGTGCATGTGTATACTTGTGTTTTTCTGACGTCTGGACGTCCCTACAGGCAGCGCTGACGAGGCGCGGCGGATCCTGAAGACGATGGAGGAGAACGTTCCCGGGCTGGCCATGGTGCGGCTGAGGAGGGTGAGTCTGGAGCGCCGGCACGGGAACATGGAAGAAGCCGAGGTCCTGCTGAGAGACGGCATCACCAACGGGACCAACAGCAGCGAGGCGTCCTTCTACGCCGTCAAACTGGCCCGACAGCTGGTCAAAGTGCAGAAGAGCATCGGAAAGGCCAAGAAAGTGCTGCTGGAGGCCGTCGAAAAGGATGAGGTACAACTTTCACTGAGTGAACATTAAAGTTACAGAGATTCAGTTTCAATAATTATAATTTAAAAAAAATTTATATATATATTTTATCGAAAAAAATTTTTTTTTACATCTATCATTAATATATAATTTCATATTTATGTGACCCTGGAGCACAAAAGCACGGGTATATTTGTAGCAATAGCCAACAATACATTGTATGGCTCAAAATTATCAATTTTTATTTTATACCAAAAATCATTAGATATTAAGATCATGTTCCATCAAGATATTCCTACCGTAAATATATCAAAACTTAATTATTGATTAGTAATATGCATTGCTAAGAACTTAATTTGAACAACTTTAAATGTGATTTTTTTTTTTTTTTTGCACCCTCAGATTCCAGATTTTCAGATATTGTCAGATCATAACAAACCATACATCAATGGAAATATTATTTATTATTTTTGCTGGAAATTGTTCTGTTTGAGCAAACTCAGTATTTCAGTCCAATTCTAGAAAAACATCATGCCACAAGAATAATTAAAATATTATTTAAAATTGTTTCAAGTTTTTCCACAAGTAATATAAGTATGGAAAACAGTAAACAAGTTTCACCCAAATTTAATTTGTCCTTTAATGAATTTTTTTTTTTACTATTAAAATGATAACGTGGAAGAAATATTGTTATTTTATTTATTAGAAAATAGCTTTATACTTCAAGTGAATAATTTGGGTTAAAGGGGTTCGGCTGACAAAGTTTGAAAACCCATTTTATATATAATATTATTATTATTATTATTATAATTTCTGCAAAGCATAAATTCACAGTAAGCACCAATAAATTATCCGTCATCAAATAAATAAACGAGTTATTATACAATAAATAAACAAATAAGATAAATAATAATTAAGAAAACTTAAATGCAATAAAATAGAGACACTGAAAGTGTAGTATTAAGACACTACTTTTATCCAAACCAAGTCTAACAATAATCTTTTGGACTTCGAGGTCCCCAGATAATCGTGAAAACAGTTCCAGATCCTAAATAAAAAGGTTGTCCTTCAGGGCGGCAGAAAAGGTCTCAAATGCAATAAGCTCTTAAATTACAACTTATATTTTTTTAAATCGCACCACGGACTTATATCGTGAGGTTTTGATATCGTTGCGTTCCTATTTTTACGTGACGTGAAGAGTTAAACTGCTTCTCAGACTGAGAACTGATTTGTTGGGGGTCACTTCATGCCTCGGGCTTGTTTAAATGCATGTTCTGCCTGCAGACGAACCCGAAGCTGTACCTGAACCTGCTGGAGCTGGAGTACAGCGGCGACGTGCAGCAGAACGAGGCCGAGATCATCGCCTGCTTCGACCGAGCGCTAAACAGCTCGATGCCGCTGGAGCAGCGCGTCACCTTCTCGCAGCGCAAGCTCGAGTTCCTGGAGGACTTCGGCAGCGACATCAACGTGTGAGTTAGTCGTAGCGCTCGCAGCCTTTAGCTAGGGCCGGGCCATATCGCAAGAAATTCACATCGTGGTGTTTTTCTTTATTTTTAACTAGTCGACTTGAAATAACTTGTTCTTTATTAACCCCCTAGTTTAAGAAAATTATATTCCAAGTGCAGCACGCATGAATCACAAATCACTTGTTAAAGATATTTGCAAAAAAGATGCATGAACTACATCTTGTATATGTTCAGAAATAATGCTTAAAAATCAAGGAAAATTTATTTCAGAAATAATGCTTAATCAAGGAAATTCAAAACGCCTGAAGGTATAACGACAGTAGGCTATTATTAACTATAAATGTTCTGTAAAAACAATGCACGGCAGCTTTCATATCAGACACAGTAGTTCATTACAGGGTCTTTAATTAGCTCGTGCTGCTTTTCCATTGTTTTCTATGTAAACCCAGACGTGTTTGACTCTTGCACTCGCGTCTCATCAACTAAACGCTATTCTAAGTGAATGCACCTAGTGGTGTGCGATATCGGCCTAAAATAGCATCTCTATTTTCTGGGATTTTATCGATGACGAGTGTGTTATTGAACTGTTGTATAAAATAAAATCCCTTTTATAGTTTTGGATAAAAACGTGTCTCCTCGTGTGGAATTGATTAGCTGTGTGCGGGAGAGATATCCTCAGGAAAGTGTTTTGAGATGCATCTGTGGATCTCTTCTCTTCGCTCAGGCTGCTGGCGGCGTATGAACTGCATCAGAGACTCGTATCGGAGCAGGAGTCGCTGAAGAGGAAAGCAGAGAACGGGTGAGTGGCCCTGATTCACGGATTATTTCACCCCTGCTTTTAGGAACAGGGCCCGGTTGCAGAAAACACCTTCAGTGTAATTCCCCCTTGCACTACAAAACATCACTTAAGTGTTTCTTGAGGTGAAACCCTTATAACTTCTCTTAAGTATCCATTAAGTGTTGCATAACGTCTCTTAAACGTCATTTTCAGAAGTATAACATAAATTATGATAAATGTGACCAGTTTCACAGCGAGCAGATTCAATCCTAAAGTCTTCTACGAGTCCCGACCGGCCGCTTTATATGTTAAACAGATTTTAATTTAGCCATTTAATCATGTTGATTGAATTACATACAGCACATAATAGCTCAAACATGAGATCACATGTTCTGTATTTTCCTACATATTACCTGGAAATGAGTTGATAAACACACATGACCTATATATTGTCTCAATCGTGTGTTTATTGTGATCGCATCATAAGACGAGTCCGGATTGGACGTTCAGCGCGAGTATGAATTAAACACACACTGCATACGAGTGTTTAGCGCTTCACAATGTTCACATCGCCTCGTTTTAGACACGAATAAAACATCTATTTTATGTCTGTTGCATTTAAATATAGATTAACCTCTACATGGACAGGAATGATGAGAGATTATGATTTGTTGTCCAAAGATTAATTAAAGTCTTGAAATGATACGAGGGAGAATAACTGACAGATTTTTCCATTTTTGAGTTAATTACGTTTCCGTCTCGTATGGTCACCCCCCCCATCCATGTTCTGTGAACACTTACACAGCTATTAACGAGTCCATGGCAATGGTTTGAAGCAGGGTTTCTCAAAGTTTCATTCAAAGGTCCGAATCTGAATCATCATCAACGTCAAAAGGTCCGAAATAATTGTTACAAAACTTGTTTTTTTATATACATGCTTATAACTTCATATAACAATTCAACTTCATATATGCTTAATTATCATATTTATGACGTCATCAGGTCGTTCTTACATTTACGAAAATTAACCATTTTATACAAATAAAACCAAAAACACTTGGTTACTATTTAACCATGATAACCACAAATTAACCATGTGTTCAACACTAACCATAGTTTAACCATGGTATTTGTAGTAAAACTGGTTATATAAATTGTAATCAATATAGTTATTACACTTTTATTATAATAAAACCATGGTTATTTGAGGTCTGAGTGATACGAGTGCGCTTGAAATACCAAGTGGAGGCGGGTCCGGATTGAAGTTCCCTCCCGGACCGGATCCGGACTTTGAGAAGTGCTTGTTTAAGGGATTGTATGCAGCACTTAAATCATTCCCTTAGGTAAGGGGAATTACATCTTAAGTCTCACACTTAAGTCGCTTTGTGCAACCGGGCCCTGGTTCTTAAACTCTTAATTCTCCGTTACACAAACTAAGCTCTTAAAAAATAGCAGCAGAACGCCTTAAATTTCATGAACTGCAAAAAATGAATTTCTTCTTCAGTATTTGTCTTGTTCTTCTGCATAAAGATACATTTGATAACTGAAGATATGAAGTCTTGATCAAAATGCATTGAGTTTAATTAAAACACGAACGGGAATTAATTTTTCTGACCACATCGCCAGATTTGTTCTTGTTTTAATCGTAAACTCAATTTTAATTTCTTAATGTTCTCATTTTTCTTTAAAAAGGTCTCATGTTTACATTCATAAAACCTGTAGAAATTTTATTTTATTTAGAAATTGAGCTAAAAAACTGACTAAATCGTGTTAAACATTCTCATATAATCTTAATTATGATTATTGTAACTCTTTAGGAGTCAATTTTAAATCAATAATCACATCTCTGTCCAGTTTACTGTAAATCTTTTGTACAGTATAAGTCTACTAGTAAATCTCACAGCTAGAAAGTTTAACTTTTTACTTAAACTGATTGAAAAATCATTTTTACAGTGTTTATAGTTAATGATTGGATGTATTGTATTTTGTTAGATTCAAAATAGTTCCATTATTGATCAGCGTGATGAAAGCGCTGAGATGCGCATCATTGAATCTGATGTGTTTGGTTTCGTGGTCCGCAGCTCGGAGGAGCCGGACTCAAAGAGAGCGCGGACAGACGACCAATCAGCAGCCTCGGGTCAGATGATGCAGGACATGCAGGCCAATAACGCCGGGTACAACTACAACAACTGGTACCAGGTCAGTCCCGCCTCCCACGTGTCTCACATGATCCGTGTATTCGCTGCAGTGTAGACTGAAATCTCAAATCATCTGAAATCAACACCGGGATAATAATAGGAGAGTGCCGGCCAATGAGATTGCGGTTTGCGCATTAGCTCCGCCCACTACAGGAGTTCTTAACAGCT
>CM049864.1:64529304-64609304 GCA_027474115.1 Schizopygopsis malacanthus | reverse complement strand
TTAATGGCTCTATATTTACTCTTATAATCTTCTTTTACTCAGTCAGACAGTTACAGCCACTGTAAGAAAACTCGTCATTTAGCGAAAAGACGAATATTTGCCCACAGAAAACCACAATTATACGCTTCTGATGAAAATAAACACCCTTAGAACATATATATATATATATATATATATATATATAACTTATTAAATTGTCGTTATGTTAAAGCAGCGTTTTAGCTCTGAGTGCTTTTGTCATTCTCCGTACTGTAAATGTTACAATTAAGAGATGAAATGGTTACATTCATCATGTTACCGTAATTGTTACATTTAAAATGGTTACAAATAACGTTTAAAAGTGTTCCATGACTTTAATGGTTATGATCGTTTTTAAAAGTATTCCTTTTTTTTTTATTGTTGCATGTAACGTTTAAAACTGTTGTTTAACATTTATTACTTTTACAAAAAGTAGTTTAAAATATAAAAAAATGTTGCGTTTACTTTTTTAACTTTCTTGAATAGTTGCGTTTAGCATTTAAAATGTTTGCTTTTAACTTATCAAATTATTTTTTTAACGTAAAATGTTGCATTTAACATTTAAAAGTTGTTGCTTTAAACAATTACAAATTGATCCTTTTAACTGTAAAAAAAGCTTTAAGCTTGAAAAAAATTTTACATTAAAAAATTTAGTTTTTAACTTAAACTGCTCCGTTTAACATTTAAACAAATTGGTGCTTAGTTTTAACTTAAACAACATTTTTATGTTAAAAACTATTTTTTTATCAATTAAAAATGGTTGCTTTTAAAATTTGTAGCTTTTTAACTTTTAAAAATTTAGTTTTTAACATTTAAAATATTGCTGCTTTTAAGCTTA
Organism: Schizopygopsis malacanthus; assembly: GCA_027474115.1. NCBI lineage: Eukaryota > Metazoa > Chordata > Actinopteri > Cypriniformes > Cyprinidae > Schizopygopsis > Schizopygopsis malacanthus. The sequence goes on along the minus strand of CM049864.1, from coordinate 64,608,448 downwards.
AGCTTTTTAAGCTGATTTTAGCTTAAAAAAATATTTAGAAAATTGCTTAGTTATTATTTTTATTTACTTTTTACCTTTAAAAAAATGTTGTTTAACATTTAGAAATGATTACTTTTATCTTTAGAAATATTTAGATATTTAGAATAGATTTTATAACTTTTTAAAATGTAATTTTTAGCTTTAAACAGTTAAGTGAAAATAATTTTTAGCTTACATTTTTTGCGTTAAACTTTTTAAAAACTGTTGCTTTTAACTTAAAAAAAATATTTAAATATTTTTAAATGATTGCTTGCGACTTAAAATAGTTTAGCATTTGAAAATGTGAGAAATAACTTTTATGTTTTTAATGTTTTAATGTTTCTAAATAGTGTTGCATTGTTTGTGTTTCAGCTCATCATGCAGCTGTTCCTGCACGCTCAGACTCTGCACACGCTCCATGTGTCTGGACACGAGACCGTCCGTGACCTGAAGGTGAGCCGCTCCGCTCTCGCAGCCGTGTTGAGTCTGATCTCAGATCTGTGTTCTTCTGTCTGCAGGTTCGAGTCCAGACTCTGAGCCACTCCACTCTCGCAGCCGTGTCGAGTCTGATCTCAGATCTGTGTTCTTCTGTCTGTGGGCTCGAGCCCTGACTCTGAGCCGCTCCACTCTCGCAGCCGTGTCGAGTCTGATCTCAGATCTGTGTTCTTCTGTCTGTGGGCTCGAGTCCTGACTCTGAGCCGCTCCACTCTCGCAGCCGTGTCGAGTCTGATCTCAGATCTGTGTTCTTCTGTCTGCAGGCTCGAGTCCAGACTCTGAGCCGCTCCGCTCTCGCAGCCGTGACGAATCCGTGATTCGAGTCTGATCTCAGATCTGTGTTCTTCTGTCTGCAGGCTCGAGCCCTGACTCTGAGCCGCTCCGCTCTCGCAGCCGTGACGAATCCGTGATTCGAGTCTGATCTCAGATCTGTGTTCTTCTGTCTGCAGGCTCGAGTCCAGACTCTGAGCCGCTCTCGCAGCCGCGCCGAGTCTGATCTCAGATCTGTGTTCTTCTGTCTGCAGGCTCGAGCCCTGACTCTGAGCCGCTCCGCTCTCGCAGCCGTGTCGAGTCCATGAGCCGAGTCTGATCTCAGATCTGTGTTCTTCTGTCTGCAGGCTCGAGTCCAGACTCTGAGCCGCTCTGCTCTCGCAGCCGTGACGAATCCGTGATTCGAGTCTGATCTCAGATCTGTGTTCTTCTGTCTGCAGGCTCGAGCCCTGACTCTGAGCCGCTCCACTCTCGCAGCCGTGTCGAGTCCATGAGCCGAGTCTGATCTCAGATCTGTGTTCTTCTGTCTGCAGGCTCGAGTCCAGACTCTGAGCCGCTCCACTCTCGCAACCGTGCAGAGTCTGATCTCAGATCTGTGTTCTTCTGTCTGCAGACTCTGAACCGCTCCACTTTCGCAGCTGTGTCGAGTCTGATCTCAGATCTGTGTTCTTCTGTCTGCAGGCTCGAATCCAGACTCTGAGCCGCTCCACTCTCGCAGCCGTGTCGAGTCTGATCTCAGATCTGTGTTCTTCTGTCTGCAGGCTCGAGCCCTGACTCTGAGCCGCTCCGCTCTCGCAGCCGTGACGAATCCGTGATTCGAGTCTGATCTCAGATCTGTGTTCTTCTGTCTGCAGGCTCGAGTCCAGACTCTGAGCCGCTCCACTCTCGCAACCGTGCAGAGTCTGATCTCAGATCTGTGTTCTTCTGTCTGCAGGCTCTGAGCCGCTCCACTCTCGCAGCCGTGTCGAGTCTGATCTCAGATCTGTGTTCTTCTGTCTGCAGGCTCGAGTCCAGACTCTGAGCCGCTCCACTCTCGCAACCGTGCAGAGTCTGATCTCAGATCTGTGTTCTTCTGTCTGCAGGCTCTGAGCCGCTCCACTCTCGCAGCCGTGTCGAGTCTGATCTCAGATCTGTGTTCTTCTGTCTGTGGGCTCGAGTCCAGACTCTGAGCCGCTCTCGCAGCCGCGCCGAGTCTGATCTCAGATCTGTGTTCTTCTGTCTGCAGGCTCGAGCCCTGACTCTGAGCCGCTCCGCTCTCGCAGCCGTGACGAATCCGTGATTCGAGTCTGATCTCAGATCTGTGTTCTTCTGTCTGCAGGCTCGAGTCCAGACTCTGAGCCGCTCCACTCTCGCAGCCGTGTCGAGTCTGATCTCAGATCTGTGTTCTTCTGTCTGCAGGCTCGAGTCCAGACTCTGAGCCGCTCCACTATCGCAATCGTGCAGAGTCTGATCTCAGATCTGTGTTCTTCTGTCTGCAGACTCTGAGCCGCTCCACTTTCGCAGCCGTGTCGAGTCTGATCTCAGATCTGTGTTCTTCTGTCTGCAGACTCGAGTCCAGACTCTGAGCCGCTCCACTCTCGCAGCCGTGTCGAGTCTGATCTCAGATCTGTGTTCTTCTGTCTGCAGACTCGAGTCCAGACTCTGAGCCGCTCTCGCAGTCGAGTCCGTGAGCCAAGTCTGATCTCAGATCTGTGTTCTTCTGTCTGCAGGCTCGAGTCCAGACTCTGAGCCGCTCCGCTCTCGCAGCCGCGTGGAGCCCGTGAGTCGAGTCTGATCTCAGATCTGTGTTCTTCTGTCTGCAGGCTCGAGTCCAGACTCTGAGCCGCTCTGCTCTCGCAGCCGTGTGGAGCCCGTGAGCCGAGTCTGATCTCAGATCTGTGTTCTTCTGTCTGCAGGCTCGAGTCCAGACTCTGAGCCGCTCCGCTCTCGCAGCCGCGTGGAGCCCGTGAGTCGAGTCTGATCTCAGATCTGTGTTCTTCTGTCTGCAGGCTCGAGTCCAGACTCTGAGCCGCTCCGCTCTCGCAGCCGTGTGGAGCCCGTGAGCCGAGTCTGATCTCAGATCTGTGTTCTTCTGTCTGCAGGCTCGAGTCCAGACTCTGAGCCGCTCCGCTCTCGCAGCCGCGTGGAGCGTGAGTCGAGTCTGATCTCAGATCTGTGTTCTTCTGTCTGCAGGCTCGAGTCCAGACTCTGAGCCGCTCCGCTCTCGCAGCCGTGTGGAGCCCGTGAGCCGAGTCTGATCTCAGATCTGTGTTCTTCTGTCTGCAGGCTCGAGTCCAGACTCTGAGCCGCTCCGCTCTCGCAGCCGTGTGGAGCCCGTGAGCCGAGTCTGATCTCAGATCTGTGTTCTTCTGTCTGCAGGCTCGAGTCCAGACTCTGGAGGGTCTGTCGGTGGAGGACCAGGTTCTTCTGCTGGCCGGAGCTCCTCTGGAGGACGATGCTTCGCTGCTGGACTGCGGCGTCTCGGAGCAATGCACCATCCAGCTGACCGCCAGGCTTCTGGGAGGTGTGAACAACAATTACACATTAAACACTGCAGTTTGATGCTTATGATATATATATATTAGGGCTGACACTACTGACTATTTTTATTTCGAATAAATCTATCAATTTTAAAAATCAATTTTACTTAAGAATATTTTATTAAACCAAAGAAATCCAAATGTCTGTAATCCTTTTTAAAACAAAAATAAAGTGCAACAGAAGCAAGTGTTTAAAATCACTGTATTATACAACATATCCACGTCTAATCTAGTCTAATACAATTATTTATTTTAAAGAAATATATAATATTTAATATAACCATAATTAAGGTTTTAATATTTAATAGTTTTCTAAATAAAATAATTTTTGTTTATATTAAATATAATACTGTTTAACATTTCAATATTTTTATGAATAAAATAAATGTTATTTAATTTTTCATATAATTCTTGAGTTTAAATGTGTGTGTGTGTGTGTGTGTCTCTCTCTCTCTCTCTCTCTCTGTGTGTGTGTGTGTGTGTGTGTGTGTGTGTGTGTCTCTCTCTCTGTGTGTGTGTCTCTCTCTGTGTGTGTGTCTCTCTCTGTGTGTGTGTGTGTTTCTCTCTCTCTCTCTCTCTCTGTGTGTGTGTGTGTGTCTTTCTCTCTCTCTCTCTGTGTGTGTGTGTCTCTCTCTCTCTCTCTCTCTGTGTGTGTGTGTCTCTCTCTCTATCTCTCTCTCTGTGTGTGTGTGTGTGTGTCTCTCTCTCTGTGTGTGTCTCTGTGTCTCTCTCTCTATCTCTCTCTCTGTGTGTGTGTGTGTCTCTCTCTCTGTGTGTGTCTCTGTGTCTCTCTCTCTATCTCTCTCTCTGTGTGTGTCTCTCTCTCTCTCTATGTGTGTGTAAATGAAAACAAAATGCAATTATTAATATATCATAAAGATGAATATTTCTTGATGTTGATCCCTGGTCATGTGTGTTTTCTCATTAGTGTATGTGTTTGTGTCGCTCAGGTAAAGTCCACGGGTCTCTGGCTCGCGCTGGTAAAGTCAGAGGACAGACACCTAAAGTAAGTCTAAGTTAATGACTCTAAATGTGCCGTGCGTGTGAGACAGACGAGGTTTAGCTGACTCCGCTTCGGTCCGTCTGCAGGTGGACAAACAGGAGAAGAAGAAGAAGAGGACGGGCCGCGCCAAGCGTCGTATCCAGTACAACCGGCGCTTCGTCAACGTCGTCCCCACCTTCGGCAAGAAGAAGGGCCCCAACGCCAACTCCTAAACGAGCCCTAACGAGCGGCAACACTCGTCCTAAACCTCTGCTTTGATTCATTCAGAGAGAAGAGTGAAAATAAACATGCAATAAATAATATACAGTGTGGACTTTTATTAGTAATTAAGTGCTTTGATTAAGCTCAACTATTACTGACACCAGAACTCAAATATAGAAACGTCTGGATTTAATTAAGGTGTTTACTTTTAAGTCTGGAAAATATCAGGAAAATTATGAAATATTAAAAAACAAACTCATCTAGATTAGCTCACTCCCTTCTGATATGACAATTTTAATACAATAGGAGCAAATGTGGAATATGATTTATTAATTTGTCAAACTAAGCATTCAAGTCGAATACATTCAATGTTTTGAGTTCCTGTATTTTCAGTGTTTATGCAGAATAATAATGCCATAACCTGCACATAAATATCAATATTAACTCAACCTTGAATTAATCTTAGATATAGTAGCTTAATTATTTTGTAAATATACAATGATTTTTAGTTATAAATAAATCTTCATTGTTATGGTGCTGTATATTTTTATTGTGTATAGGTTTATACATATATACACATTTGCATACATACATTATATATATCTATTGTACAGCTATATATATATATATATTTGTTCTTGTGTGTGTATATATATATACACACACAAGAAAAATAGATGAAATATAAAAGCACACATTTATGGCACTACGATGTTTATATCATCTACACATAATACATATATGGATTTGTATATTTAAAATGAAACTTGTCAGATGCATTTATTTTCTAATCTATCGACACATCTCTATAGAGTCTAGTCAGAGAGATAATAAAACATGGCATTTATAAATAGATTATGTGTGTATATAAATACATGACCCTGGAGCACAGACGCAGTCATAAGCAGCACAGCTATATTTGTAGCAATAGACAACACAGTGTATGGTCAAAAATCATTAGATATTAAGATCATGTTCCATGAAGATATTCCTACCATGAATATATAAAAACTAAATTTTTGATTATTAATATGCATTGCTAACAACTTTAAAGATGATTTTCTCAATATTTTAATTTTTTTGCACTTATGACTGGTTTCGTGCTCCAGGGGTGTATATATATACACACACAGATATAGAGATGTAGGAGTAAGACGAGCACAAGACATCGCTCAGGGTATGTTTTTATTGGAACTTTACAATCATGCAAAAATAGTCAGAAAACTCTTTTTCAGCCTGAAGAACATTTCTATCATGTTATAAGTGAACGTGTTTGAGCCGCTGATGATGGATCAATCGATGGAGACGAGCTCCACCTCAAAGATCAGCTTGGCGTTCGGTGGGATTCTGGGGGGGGGTTAAGGACTTGTATCCAGGGCGGCATGTGTGTATGCAAAGCCTACAAAAACTTACATTAGCTGACAAACTGTACAATATAACGAGTTGAGAGATTCGGTCATAATGCTGATCAAAATCATTCTAGATGCAAAGCTACATCTGTCTGCAGGATTTTATTACAAATCTAATTTAAGACCTGACAAAAATGTATTTAACACTATATGAGCAGGGTAATGCAATGTCTATGACTACATATTTATAACATTAATATGTAACATTAAAATGACTAAAAACACGATTTACAGTTTAGATACAGGTTAAATAAACCTCACATTTCAGCCGTTGAACCATTTTTTAAGGAGAGAGTCAGAAGTATAAATTATTATATTAATTAAGGGTTATACGGGTGGATAGAGGGCTTATTGAGATTATATTCTCTGCCAGCAGGAGGCGCTTTTGGAATGTCAGAAATATGCGGTTTCCCCGGTAACGACTGTAAACAAAACAGCATTAATGCGAATTTATCGAAACCTTTCTGTTATTTCAGAGATACATAAATTAACCCGCATCCCACCATTGCTTGAATTTATGAAAGCCCGTTTCCGCCACAGAATTACACGATTTACAAGTTTAGATCTCGCAGGTCTAAATAAACCTCGCAATTCATCTTTCATCTCGCAATTCAGATTTTTTTATCTCGCAATTCAGATTTTTTTATCTCGCAATTCAGATTTTTTTATCTCGCAATTCACGTATAAATTATTATCTAGAATCTCGCAAGGGTTATCTCGCAAGGGTCGGATATCTCGAGAATCTCGGTTATCTCGCAATTCTGACTTTTTTATCTCGCAATTCAGCTTTTTTATCTCGCAATTCTGGCAAGACTTTTTTATCTCGCAAGGGAATCTCGCAATTCTGACTTTTTTATCTCGCAATTCTGACTTTTTTATCTCGCAATTCTGACTTTTTATCTCGCAATTCTGACTTTTTTATCTCGCAATTCTGACTTTTTTATCTCGCAATTCTGACTTTTTTATCTCGCAATTCTGACTTTTTTATCTCGCAATTCTGACTTTTTTATCTCGCAATTCTGACTTTTTTATCTCGCAATTCTGATCTCGCAATTCTGACTTTTTTATCTCGCAATTCTGACTTTTTTATCTCGCAATTCCTTTTTTATCTCGCAATTCTGACTTTTTATCTCGCAATTCTGACTTTTTATCTCGCAATTCTGACTTTTTATCTCGCAATTCTGACATCTCGCAATTCTGACTCTCGCCTGACTTTTTATCTCGCAATTCTGAATTCTGATATCTCGCAATTCTGAAAAGCGCAATTCTGTTATCTCGCAATTCTGACATCTCGCAATTCTGACATCTCGCAATTCTGACTTTTTATCTCGCAATTCTGACTTTTTATCTCGCAATTCTGACTTTTTATCTCGCAATTCTGACTCTCGCAATTCTGAATCTCGCAATTCTGACTCTCGCAATTCTGAATCTCGCAATTCTGACTTTTTTATCTCGCAATTCTGATCTCGCAATTCTGACTTTTTTATCTCGCAATTCTGACTTTTTTATCTCGCAATTCTGACTTTTTATCTCGCAATTCTGACTTTTTTATCTCGCAATTCTGAATCTCGCAATTCTGATCTCGCAATTCTGACTTTTTTATCTCGCAATTCTGACTTTTTTATCTCGCAATTCTGACTTTTTTATCTCGCAATTCTGACTTTACAATTCTGACTCGCAATTCTGATCTCGCAATTCTGACTTTTTTATCTCGCAATTCTGACTTTTATCTCGCAATTCTGACTTTTATCTCGCAATTCTGACTTTTATCTCGCAATTCTGACTTTTATCTCGCAATTCTGACTTTTATCTCGCAATTCTGACTTTTATCTCGCAATTCTGACTTTTATCTCGCAATTCTGACTTTTATCTCGCAATTCTGACTTTTATCTCGCAATTCTGACTTTTATCTCGCAATTCTGACTTTTATCTCGCAATTCTGACTTTACAATTCTGATCTCGCAATTCTGACTTTTATCTCGCAATTCTGACTTTTATCTCGCAATTCTGACTTTTATCTCGCAATTCTGACTTTTATCTCGCAATTCTGACTTTTATCTCGCAATTCTGAATCTCGCAATTCTGACTTTTTTATCTCGCAATTCTGACTTTTTTATCTCGCAATTCTGACTTTTTTATCTCGCAATTCTGAATCTCGCAATTCTGACTTTTTATCTCGCAATTCTGACTTTTTATCTCTCAATTCTGACTTTTTATCTCTCAATTCTGACTTTTTATCTCTCAATTCTGACTTTTTATCTCGCAATTCTGACTTTTTATCTCGCAATTCTGACTTTTTATCTCGCAATTCTGACTTTTTATCTCGCAATTCTGACTTTTTATCTCGCAATTCTGAATTTTTATCTCTCAATTCTGACTTTTTAATCTCGCAATTCTGACTTTTTAATCTCGCAATTCTGACTTTTTAATCTCGCAATTCTGACTTTTTAATCTCGCAATTCTGACTTTTTATCTCTCAATTCTGACTTTTTAATCTCGCAATTCTGCAATTCTGACTTTTTAATCTCGCAATTCTGACTTTTTATCTCTCAATTCTGACTTTTTAATCTCGCAATTCTGACTTTTTAATCTCGCAATTCTGACTTTTTAATCTCGCAATTCTGACTTTTTAATCTCGCAATTCTGACTTTTTAATCTCGCAAATCTGACTTTTTTATCTCGGAATTCTTACGTTTTATTTCGGAATTGTGAGAACAGTCTTTTTTCTCCCCTCAAAACTGGACTGTAACTTGCAATTGCCAGGTTACATATCACAATTCTGTGAAAAAAGTTAGAATTGCGAGATTAAAAAGTCAGAATTGAGAGATAAAAAGTCGCACTACTGATGAGTTACCAGGGTAACCTCAACTGAACAACATCAAACACTGAAGGATACTTTGAGTCAGGAAGACCTTTCTTCCCATACGCCCATTCAGACTCGATCTCCAGCCGCGCCGTCTCGCCTTTACTCATCGTCAGGAGGCCTTCATCCCACTGCACACCACACCACAGCACTTCATCAACAACACCCCAAAACCACCACTCAATCACTAAAGCTGTAAAGTGTGCTTGCTCACCCCTCGGATCACTCGGCCCAGCCCCACCTTGAAGCTCAGCGGCTTGCTCTGCTTCTTCTTTCTAGCAGCTGGAAATAACAGATTGATTAATTAACTACTGCTAGCATTTCATAACCAGCAGACATGTGTGGTGGATTAATATAGTTATGAGTGTAAAACCATTCAAAGAATATATTACTCAAAATATAATACACTTATTTTATTTCAGCAAGTTGCAATGCATTTTTCATTTAGTGTAATGATGTACTTAAAACATTCAACTGAAATGTAAGAAATACTCCATATAATATAAAAAAAACATTTTACAATTTTTTTTAATATAATTTCTAATATTATTTGATATTTAAAATATTCAATAACACAATTACTTGGTTAATGCTTCTTGGGTTTTGCCATTAGTTTTTAATTTGTATTAAATTTTATTAGAGGTCATAGATTAATTTTTTAATCTAGATTAAGAATTAATCTAGATTAAAATGGCATTTGAATTCTGCCGAAGGCATTCAGAATTTTGCTACCCAAATAATGACTAAAAGTAGTCTTTGAGAACGGGTTTCTCAAGCCAGGTGGCGATAGACCAGGGGTATCTCCTGTTTCCAAAATGCATAAAACTTTAATCTCTTCCCGTTCCCACGAAAAAACTGGAGGAAAATCCCGTTCCACTCCCGGAAGAATGATCCCATTCCCTCCACCGTGTTGTTTTTTTTTGCAGATACTGTCATACATAAAAATATATACAATCAAGCGTGCCCACCTTATAGTTGAATAAAAACCCAAAATGTCGTTTTTTGTTATTTTTTGAAAGCCATACTTATTATGCAAGTGTTGCACAGATTAATTTAAATCATCCATGCTAACACACACGTCTTCTATTTTTATTGACATTTCACTCTCTATAGATATATTTTTCTATGTACTGTATTTTTAGAAATCGAGTTTCGAAGTTTCTCGCTCAATCACATGAGACCTAAAGCGCATCCTGTTTGCTTAAAAGCGCAACGTTTCGTTGTTATTCTAGTGCACACAAATAAACGTAAGTCTTTACAGATCGAAAGATGTATTAGGCTACTTTTATCTGTATGACCAAGAATGACGGAGATTTTAAGAGCAAGTGACGCACCGGAGCCTGTCCTGCGCAAACGCGCTTCCACACAAACACTTCAATAGCGCACATTTTTAGGTTAACATCATATGAGCGGCCATAAAGTTTACTAATAATCTTTCAGATGAAAAGCCATATTTGAGGTTGATGAATGATAGGTGAGCGTTTGGATGTCGTGTCCGAGTGTATTACCACATAGACCAGCCGTTAACAACAATCTGTCCATCACGGACTGCGAGCCTCTATCGAAGACTCGTTTCACCCCTACAGTGCAATTCGGTAGGTTACATCCGCGCTAAAATATCAGGGTGAAAGTCATTAGCTTGCGTTTAGACCCAGCTCCCAACCCAACTTTGAGAATAATTACGGCGAATTTTTTTTATCGCCGATAAAGTCTCGCGTTAACGCAGCACGTTAACGCCGATAACGGCCCACCACTAATAAATATATACACATTTAAAAATAATAATTTTAGAAATGACAATAACACAACAAAATTACTACAACTTTACAATATAAACAAATCTAGTGAAAAAAAAACTATATAGACATTAAAAAACTAAATCTAATTATAATGTATTAAAACTACTACAATTAAAATGAAAATATAAAAAGAGTATCTAATAATAAGCTAGATTTTTTTTTTTTTTTATATATAAAAAAACAAAAGGCTAATAAAGATGGCAAAACACACAATTACTAAAAACTTAAACTAAAATAAAAATACAGAACTGCATTAAAAAACTACAAACATTAAACAAAAAACATGATTGTAATTCAAATTATAAATGCAATCCACGAAGAATGAATTAAGATTATTGACTGCAGCAGTGGAGTGTGTAGTGTATGTATTAGTGTGTTATAAGTGTGAGTGTGTGTGTGTTATAAGTGTGAGAGTTGTGTGTGTGTGTGTGTGTGAGAGAGTGTGCGTGCGTGCATGTGTGTGAGCGAGCGCGTTTAGGAGCGTGCGTGTGTATAGTGTGAGTGCGCGTGTGTGTAAGAGTGTTATAAGTGTGTGTGAGAGTGTGTGTTTGATTGTGTGAGAGTGCACGTGTGTGTCAGCATGTGTGTGTGTGTGCGTGAGCATGCCTGCATGAGTGAGTGTGCTTTGTGATAAAAGCTTGTGTGCTAAATGCATAAATGTAAATGTGTGCGTGCATGTGTGTGTGCTTGTGAGCCTGCCGTGCGTGAGTCATGTGTACTGACAAAAAATGTGTGTGTGTCTGCGAGTGTGGGTGTGTGTTTGTGTACGTGCGTGCATGAGTGTGAGCTTGTGTGCATATGTGTGTGCATGAGTGCGAGCGTGTGTGTGTGTGAGTGCGAGCGTGTGTGTGTGTGTGTGCATGAGTGAGAGTGAGTGTGTTTGTGTGAGCTTGTGTGCATGTGTGAGCGTGCGTGCATGAGTGTGCGTGTGTGGGAGCGTGCGTGCATGTGTGAGCGTGCGTGCATGAGTGTGCGTGTGTGGGAGCGTGCGTGTATGAGAGTGTGCGTGTATGTGTGTGTGAGTGCGCGTGCGTGAGAGTGTGCGTGTGTGAGCATGCCTGCATTAAGGAGTGTTTGTGTGAGCTTGTGTGCATGTGTGTGCGTGCATGAGTATGCGTGTGTGAGAGCGTGCGTGTGTGTGTGAGTGTGCGTGCATGTGTGTGCGTGCGTGCTTGACTGAGTGTGTGGCCCGGTCCCAAATGGAACACTTCATGTGCACTTATGATCTTACAATAGCCACTGCTTGTCCGTTAAGTCCACGAGACCATAGGGTGTCCCATTCCTCATTTTAGCATTCAGAAGGGTGCTAGGAAGCGCCCCCTTTGCAGCCATTATGCGCCCTCGATCCGCACTTTTGGGACAGGGCTTTTGTGTGTGACTGAGCGTGTGAGTGAGCGTGTGTGTGTGTGTGTGTGTGTGTGTGTGTGTGTGTGTGAGTGAGCGTGTGTGTGTGAGTCTTACTGGCGGGGATGTTGCTGTCGAACACACTCCCGTCCTCCAGTGTTCCTTTGTACCAGCAGCCCACAGTGTCTCCTTTCTTGGGGAAGTTGGTCTTGTTTCCTTTCTTCAGGACGCTCTTCGTGAACTTCGGAGGCCCCTGAAATACAAATTGAGCATGAGAATCGTTCTGATGAAGATGATGAAGATGAAGAAGCGTGTCGTACCTCGTCCACCAGCTCTATCTTGGCTTCTTTTGGAGCGGAGTGTGTCACTACGCAGACGGATTTTAGCAGCGGAGTGTTGACGCAGCACGCAGACTGCGGAGTGTGTGACGCCGTGACGCAGACGGAGTGTGTGACGACTGAGTGTGTGACGCAGACCACCTGACGCAGACTGAGTGTGTGCCAGACTTGAACCTCTGAGAGAGTGTGTGACGCAGACAGAGTGTGTGACGCAGACAGAGTGTGTGACGCAGACTGAGTGTGTGACGCAGACTGAGTGTGTGAGCAGAAAAGCTGCGGGACGCAGAGGAGTGTTACGCAGACGGAGTGTGTTACGCAGACGGTGTGTGTTACGCAGACGGTGTGTGTGTTACGTAGACGGACTGTGTGTTATGCAGACGGGTGTGTGTTACGCAGACGGAGTGTGTTACGCAGACGGTGTGTGTTACGCAGACGGTGTGTGTTACGCAGACGGAGTGTGTTACGCAGACGGAGTGTGTTACGCAGACGGGTGTGTTAGTGTGTTACGCAGACGGTGTGTGTTACGCAGACGGTGTGTGTTACGCAGACGGAGTGTGTTACGCAGACGGAGCGTTACGTAGACGGAGTGTGTGTTATGCAGACAGGGTGTGTTACGCAGACGGCGTGTGTGTTACACAGACGGAGTGTGTTACGCAGACGGTGTGTGTTACGCAGACGAGTGTGTTACGCAGATGTTGTGTGTTACGCAGACGGAGTGTGGTACGGAGATGTTGTGTGTTACGCAGACGGAGTGTGTTACGCAGAGTGTGTTACGCAGACGGAGTGTGTTACGCAGACGGTGTGTGTTGCGCAGACGGAGTGGGTTACCTTGCTCTCAAACAGCTGCTCATACGCCTCCATAAGCTGCTCCTTCTTCGCTGTCTTTGACACATTCTTGATGTTTCCAAGAAGCTTGTGTTCAGCTAGAAACTGCAAATAAACATCATTAGTGACACACACAGTGCATTCAGAAAGTATTCAGACCCCCTTCAATCATGTTGCAGCTTGATACTACAATCAGTGAAATCATCTTTATCATTAAATCCATATTCCATCACAACAAACTGAAAACAGACTTTTAGAAAAACTGAAATATCACATTTACATAAGTATTCAGTCTCTTTGCAACACACTTGAAATGTAAAATAATGCACAGTTAGATTTCATTGCTATGGGAATATTAAGTTGTCCATTTAATTAATATATTTATTAACTAATGTATAGAACATATACAGCTAAATTATATATAAATAAAATATATAGGTTTATATAAAACATTTGTGTGTGTGTGTGTGTATGTATATATTATACACACACACACACACACACACACACACACACAGTACACTTTATCAGGTACACCTGTTCGATTGCTTGGTAACACAAGCTGCTAATCAGCCAATCACATGGCAGTGACTCAATGCATCTAGATGTGGTGAAGACGATTCAAACCGAGCATCAGAACGGGGAAGAAAGGGGATTTAAGAGACTTTAAACGTGGAATGGTTGTTGGTGCCAGACGGACTGGTCTGAGTATTTCAGAAACTGCTGATCTACTGGGATTTTCACACACAACCATCTCTAGTGTTTACAGAGAATGGTCCGAAAAAGAGAAAATATCCAGTGAGCGGGACTGAGAATGCCTTGTTGAGGTCAGAGGAGAATGGGCAGACTGGTTAGAGATGATAGAAAGGCAACAGTAACTCAAATAACCAAGATCTGCAGAATACATCTCTGAACACACAACACATCGAACCCTGAAGCAGATGGGCTCCAGCAGCAGAAGACCACACCGGGTGCCGCTCCGGTCAGATAAGAACAGCACACGGAGGATACAATTCACACAGACTCACCAAAATATGACAATAGAAGATTAGAAAAACGTGATGAGTCTTGATTTCTGCTGCGACATTCAGATGTAGGGTCAGAATTTGGTGTAAAGAACATGAAAGCATGGATCATCCTGCCTTGTTTCAACGGTTCAAGCTGGTGGTGGTGCTGTAATGGTGTGGGGGGGGGATATTTTCTTGGCACACTTTGAGCATCGTTTAAACACCACAGTCTACCTGAGTATTGTTGCTGAACATGTCCATCCCTTTATGACTACAGTGTACCATCTTCTGATGTACTTCCAGCAGGATAATGCACTGTCACAAAGATCAAATCATCTCAGACTGGTTTCTTGAACATGATAATGAGTTCACTTTACTCAAATGACCTCCACAGTCACCAGATCTCAATCCAGTAGAGCACCTTTGGGATGTGGTGGAACGAGAGATTCTCATCATGGATGTGCAGACGACAAATCTGCAGCAACTGTGTGATGCTATCATGTTAATATGACCAAAATCTCTGAGGAATGTTTCCAACACTTTGTTGAATCTATGCCACGAAGAATTAAAGCAGGTCTGAAGACAAAAGGGGTCCAACTCGGTACTAGCAAGATGTACCTAATAAAGTGGCCTGTGAGTGTATAATATTACATACACATATATTACATACATACTTTGGTTTCATAGTTATGCAAATGTATCTCTACAAAAGATATGCATTGTGATATATATAATATAGTGCTGCAATTATGTATGACTTTAAAGCAGGGTTCCTCAAATCTTCTCTGCTGCAGAGTTTAGCTCCTGATCAATGTCAGCTAATTTACCTGTGATTCTCTAATTAACCCTGAAGACGCTGATTAGCATGCTCAGCTGTGTGTGATCAGGGTTCCAGCTAAACTCTGCAGGAGTGGGCCAGATTCGAGGAGGCCTGCTTTAAATGCATTTGTTAGTTATTGTACAGATTTATATAAACCGCTGCGCCTCTATTAAACACATGCATCATTAACGGAGACAGTATACATGCATGCTACATGAGCAGCGCGTGACGCGGGACTCTGTGTGTTCGTCTGTCGCTGCACACGGACTGTGTCTGGCTCTACGGGCTCTAGTGTGTACACTACCGAGTGCGCTGCGTTGTCCTGGATGAATTTGATCAGATCTTTCTTCGGCACTTCTTCATTCTTGAGCTGCTCCTCGCTCCACGCTCGTTCTGGATCCGCCGCCATCATGAATGAACCGCGTGCTCGTTAACAGCCAATCAGGGCTCAGCGCGTCTTAAAGGAACAGGCATCTCTCTCTCTCTCTCTCTCTCTCTCTCTCTCTCTCTCTCTCTCTCTCTCTCTCTCTCTCTCTCTCTCTCTCTCTCTCTCTCTCTCTCTCTCTCTCTCTCTCTCTCTCTCTCTCTCTCTCTCTCTCTCTCTCTCTCTCTCTCTCTCTCTCTCTCTCTCACACACATGCACAGATAGTTAGAATGGAAATAAATACTAATAAAACCAACATATTAATTTATGTATAACATAATATATATATTAATGTGTGTAATGTAATATAAATAATGTATAATAATAATTTAATTTAATTTAATAGGATTGAATAGCAGATAAAAACAGAAAATATGTTGTTTAATAGTAACTTATATTAATCACTAAACAATAACTACATACTTCCCAATTAGTTTGGAAGACATAAATTAAGTTTCAAATAAATATTGTATTCTGATATTCCTTCAGATTTTATTTCAAAGTATAATATATAATCATAAATGTTTTCCAATATTGATTCATTTATTGTAAAATAATTTAGATGAAGCAAAAACATGATAAAGTAATTTATGTAATTAAACAAAAACATTAAACAAGTTAATTACTATATATATATACATATACCCACACACCCACAAATAAATTATTTATATATATTAAAATAATAATTTATATGAATCACAAAACAATTGAATAATTCA
Organism: Schizopygopsis malacanthus; assembly: GCA_027474115.1. NCBI lineage: Eukaryota > Metazoa > Chordata > Actinopteri > Cypriniformes > Cyprinidae > Schizopygopsis > Schizopygopsis malacanthus. The sequence goes on along the minus strand of CM049864.1, from coordinate 64,592,391 downwards.
GATATGATTGGAGAACCAGAATGGAGTTTAACTCTATTTGCTGTTTTCTGATATTCCTTCATTTACCACAAAATAATTTAACAAATAAAGCTAAAATCTGTATAAAGTATTTAAAGAATAGCAAATAAAAACGTTAATATAGTTATAAATGAATGAGTAGTAATATTTCTAATGATTGCTGTTTTCTATTTTCCAAGCTAACGGTGTTTAGCGTTCAGAGACACAAGAGAGCAGCAGATCCAAACACATTTCATTCAGAAACCTCCGAAGAATCAACAGATTGATGTTTCATAACTCATAACTCTGCATAACTGCTTCTAAACTGATGTGTGACGCTGCAGCACAGAACCATCATAAGGGTCAGATTTCTGAAGATTGAGATCTATGCATCATCTGAAAGCTGAATAAATAATCTTTCCATTGATGTATGGTTTGTTATGATCGGACAATATTTGTAAATCTGGAATCTGAGGGTGCAAAAAAATCGAAATATTGAGAAAATCATCTTTAAAGTTGTTCAAATGAAGTTCTTAGACATGTATATTTTGGCAATGTATATTTGCAAGATTTTATATATTTACAGTAGCACATTTACAAAATATCTTCATGGAACATGATCTTAATATCATAATGATTTTTGACATAAAATAAAAATGTTTTCATTAGATATTAAGATCATGTTTCTGCCATAAATATATCAAAACTTAATTATTGATTAGTAATATGCATTGCTAAGAACTTCATTTGAACAACTTTAAAGATGATTTTCTCAATATTTAGATTTTTTTGCACCAGATTTTCAAATATTGTCCAAACCATACATCAATGGAAATATTATTGATTCATATTTCAGATGATGCATAAATCTCAATTTCAGAAATTTGACCCTCGTGACTGGTTTTCTGCTCCAGGGTCACGATTGTAGAGAGAACTTAAACATTCAACTAAAAGTTAACTGAAGTAAACGTTTAAAGGGTTGCTCCGCCCCAAAATGAAATTGTTGTCATTATTCAGAATAATAAATTCAGAATGTTTTTATATCTTTATTAATACTTGATGCGCTCATAACATCGAGAGAACACATTTTTAGAATGTTGTACTTTTTATTCCAACCTTTAAATTTGTATTACAAAAACTGAAAATTTGAACACTCTTAGAATATTAAAAAAATAAACATTAAAATAGTAAAACGTTGTAAGAAATATTTTCGTAACCTTTAAATGGCATAATAATCACAAAGAAAATGACATGTTAGCGTTCTCAGAATATTAGAAATGAAAACTCAAATAGATTATAATTATATATTTATACATAAAAAAAGTTATAATCTGGCTAAATTTATTTTGTAATAAATGTTTTTGTACTTCAAGCAGCATAATAATCACAAAGAAAATTACATTTTAGCATTCTTAGAATCTTAAAAATAAAAATTCTGATAATTGTATAATTTGTCTAAAATAGTAAAATGTTGCACGTTTTAAATAATCTTTAAATAACGTGTTTATGATTTGAACGCTTTAGAAACATTTCTAAACAGCGTAAGGTTTTAATAACCTGGATCAGGATTCAATCTAATTTAAGATACCTCTTCATTAAACTCGGATACTTCTCATTAATTAATTAATGATTAATTAACTAATGTTTCTTTATTTTCTGTGAGTGCAAGTCTTCTGATTCAGACGTTTAGACGAGTCCTGGTGAAGAATATTCCCTAAAAATAATAAAAAGACTTTGTTAATTACTGAGGAAGTGTGGGTCAGTTTTCCTGCAGTAATTAGGCAAACGAAGCGTTCAGATTCTCTAAAGACTGTGAGAGCTGTGTTGAGTTGTGTGTAGAATTGAATCACGCTCCATTCATCAGACCTGCAGCACAAACTCGTTACAAGCTCAAATTAGAGTTTGCACTTCTAGATGAACTGTTCACGTTTGTCTGCTCGTCCACGTCTCAAACTGAGCTCAATATATGATCCGATATTTCTCTCCAGAACACGTTCAGGATCATAAAATCATATTCTCATTCAAAAACCACCTGAAGCTTATCACAGTCTGTTAGGAGGATTGATACAGAGCCTTGCTGATCACATACGTTTAGTCATTTAGCAGAAGCTTCTGTAAAAAAAAAAATATATATATATATATATAATAATAATATATATATATATATATATTTTTATTTATTTATAATAATTAATGTTAAATATGTACAAAAAATTTATATTTAAAAAAATATATTATTATTATTAATGTTAAATATGTAAAATATATATTTATTATTATATTTGATTTTTATATATGATTTTATTTATAAAAAATACATATAATAATAATGATGCATATATTTTATTCATTGATATCAAATATTTAGGCATAATTATAGTAATTTTGTCACATGATCCTTCAGAAATCATTCTAATATGATTTATTATCCTCTGCATTTTTTTTGTAACGCGTGATACTTTTTTATTTCATTCTTCATCGAATGAAAAGTTAAAAAGATCAGTATTTATTCAAAGTATTCATATTTAATATTAATATTAACACATCCTTGCTGAATAAAATTATAAATTTCTTTAAAAAAAAAAGAAACTTTTTAATAGTGTTTATTGTAACTCAACATTTCTATTTTGAATAAACTTTTTATTTATCAAAGAATCCAGAAAAACTAAATCACAGGTCCCCAAAAAATATTAAGCAGCTCAAATGTTTCTAACATTGATAATAATTCAGTATATTATTATGAATTCTGAAGATCATGTGATGTAGTAATGATGCTGAAAATACACAGAAATAAATTGCAATAATATTTCACAAAATAACAGATTTTTTTTCTATATTTTTGATACAGCCTCGATGATAAGAAACAATAAAAACGTACAGATTGCAAACGTTTGAACTGCAGTGTGCATCTGTAATTTATATTTGTTAAAAAACAATAATGTACGTAAAAGTACCAAACATCATTTAATTTTATTCATTGATATATAATACTTAATTCACAGATTGAAACTTGGACTTATTTTCTTGCATGTTTATGGAAATACATCCACATTCATACATCTGCTGTCCAAACATCGGCCATGAATCCTGTAATATCATTTATCAGCACTGATGATTTAATAATCGCTTGGATCTCGTGGAGTTTGAGGAGTTTGGGATATGATCAATATGATCGTGGCTGTTTGCTCGGTCTAAACCCGAGACGTGTGTCAGAATAATATAAAAACTATCTCTGGAATTATATTTCATATCAGATATCAGCTGAAATGGGCTTTTGTTCAAGCTGTGTTTCATTGTCAGACTTCAAACGTCATCAGAGATTACAGAGCTCAGAGTTTGGCTTCTACAAAAAACTGTTTATATGATCCAAAAATACAGTACAATTGTGTTTTCTAATGTAAAACAGCTGTGAAACTGTCATTTATTTCTGTATTTTCAGCATCATTACTCCAGTCTTCAGTGTCACATGATCTTCAGAAATCATCATAATATGCTGATTTATTATCAATGTTGAAAACTGTAGTGCTGAGCAATATTTTTGTGAAGGACTTTACAAATTAGTGCATTTCTTCAAATATTTGATGATTTTAATGCTTTTAAGAGGTTAAATGACTAGTAGGTCTGTTAGATATGAAATCTTGTTTTCTGAAAAATTGAGTTTATGCTTAAACAAGATATCTACCAGCGTGGAAAGAAAAATTAACTTCATTCAAAATGAAACCAGAATATTTTTTTTTCTTGTTTTAAAACATAAACTAAATCTAAGTTTAGATATTTTCTAGAAAACAAGACTTAATAACTGAAATTAATTTCCCGCTCGAGTAAATGCGTCTTGATTTAACAAGACAATATGCCAGGTAAGATAACAAGTAACAAACATTTCAGTTTTTTTTGTAATGTTGTAAATGTCACTATTTTTGTTACATTATGAATGTCTTTTAATATTATAAAAGTCATTTTTTGTAACAACATAAACATCTTTTGTAACATTATCAATGTCTTTTGTAACAATAAAATGTCAATTTTTGTAACACTATAAATGTGATTTTTTTTTGTACAAAACTTTTTTTTTTTTTTTAAACATTATAAACATATTTTGTAACACTATAAATGTGATTTTTTGTAAAATACAACTTTTTTAATTTTTTTAACATTATAAACATATTTCGTAACACTATAAATGTGATTTTTTTTAACATTATAAACATATTTCGTAACACTATAAATGTGATTTTGTTTAACATTATAAACATATTTCGTAACACTATAAATGTGATTTTTTTTAACATTATAAACATATTTCGTAACACTATAAATGTGATTTTGTTTAACATTATAAACATATTTCGTAACACTATAAATGTGATTTTTTTAACATTATAAACATATTTCGTAACACTATAAATGTGATTTTGTTTAACATTATAAACATATTTCGTAACACTATAAATGTGAATTTTTGTAAAATAAATTTTTTTTGATTTTTTTTTAACATTATAAACATATTTCGTAACACTATAAATGTGATTTTTTGTAAAATAATTTTTTTTTGAATTTTTTTTAACATTATAAACATATTTCGTAACACTATAAATGTGATTTTGTTTAACATTATAAACATATTTCGTAACACTATAAATGTGATTTTTTTAACATTATAAACATATTTTGTAACACTATAAATGTGATTTTGTTTAACATTATAAACATATTTCGTAACACTATAAATGTGATTTTTTTAACATTATAAACATATTTTGTAACACTATAAATGTGATTTTTTTTAACATTATAAACATATTTTGTAACACTATAAATGTGAATTTTTATACAAAACAACTTATTTTATTTTATAACATTATAACATATTTTGTAACACTATAAATCAGATTTTTTTATACAAAACAACTTATTTTATTTTTTAACATTATAACATATTTTGTATCACTATAAATGTGATTTTTTGTAACATTATAAATATCAATTTCTGTAATACTATTGTCAGACTTTGTGCTCCCTGTGACCTAGTTTTTCCCTCGTGTTGATTGTTAATTTGATTCCAGGTGTGTCTCCTTAGTTCCCTCGTTACCCTGTCTTTAAAAGCCCCAGTCCTTCCAGTTAGTGTTTGTCGGTTATTGAATGTCTTCCCTGCTGTTCCTACGTCTCCTGTGTTCCATGTTAAAAGATTAAACCCTCTCGTTTTGTGAACTCCGTGTCTCCTCGTGCCTGACTCCCTGACTCCAGGTCAAACCGTGACAGAATAACCGACCTTCAAAATTACTGATGACTTCAGCTAAGGACGGGCTGTGTGGGTTGCGGCAGGGCGGTCGGAGGTTGGAGAGATATGTGGAGGAGTTTCTTGAGCTCTCTAACCGGGTGAGTTGGCATGTGGCCGCTCTGGGTGCGTGTTTCCTGCTGGGGTTGGATGATGAAGTTATACGCTGCGATCTTCCAGATAGTGATTTTCCCTTGATCGAGCTTATTAACCTAATTTTTTTCCTAAATGGTTCCGACGAGGAAGTCGAGGAAATTCCCTGGCCTCATCATCCCACTCCAGCAGGAACGCGCCGCATCTCCCCAGCTCATCCCACGCCGAGACCCTCCGCATACCTCTCCAACGGCTCCCGCTTGCCCAACCCCAAGGATCCCCCCTGCCTCCGAAGCAGCTCCATCCTCCTCAGCCCTGAGCCGCCGCCCTCAGCTAAGCAAAGACCACGGGCTGTTGCGCTCCCAAGCCCGGTACCCGCGCTTCCCGAGCGCCGCCGAGTGCCCGCGCTTCCCGAGCGCCGCCGAGAGATTGCGCTTCCCGAGCGCCGTAGAGTTCCCGCGCTTCCCGAGCGCCGCAGAGAGTTTGCGCTTCCCGAGCGCCCCAGAGAGTTCGCGCTTCCCGAGCGCCCCCGAGAGATTGTGCTTCCCGAGCGCCCCAGAGAGTTCGCGCTTCCCGAGCGTCGCCGAGTGCCCGCGTTTCCAGAGCGCCCTCCAGTGCCTGCTCCGAGGCTGCACCCTCCAGTGCCTGCACCTCGCCAGTGCCCTCCAGTGCCTGCACCTCGACAGCGCCCTCCAGTGCCAGCTCCGAGACTGCGCCCTCCAGTGCCTGCTCCGAGGCTGCGCCCTCCAGTGCCTGCACCTCGCCAGTGCCCTCCAGTGTCTGCACCTCGCCAGTGCCCTCCAGTGCCTGCACCTCGCCAGTGCCCTCCAGTGCCTGCTCCGAGGCTGCGCCCTCCAGTGCCTGCACCTCGCCAGTGCCCTCCAGTGCCTGCACCTCGCCAGTGCCCTCCAGTGCCTGCACCTCGCCAGTGCCCTCCAGTGCCTGCGCCTCGCCAGTGCCCTCCAGTGCCTGCGCCTCGCCAGTGCCCTCCAGTGCCTGCGCCTCGCCAGTGCCCTCCAGTGCCTGCACCACGCCAGTGCTCTCCAGAGCCCCTGCTGGTTCCGTCCAGCTCTCCTGAGCCCCTGCTGGCCCCGTCCAGCTCTCCAGAGCCCCTGCTGGTTCCGTCCAGCTCTCCAGAGCCCCTGCTGGTTCCGTCCAGCTCTCCAGAGCCCCTGCTGGCTCCGTCCAGCTCTCCAGAGCCCCTGCTGGTTCCGTCCAGCTCTCCAGAGCCCCTGCTGGCCCCGTCCAGCTCTCCAGAGCCCCTGCTGGCCCCGTCCAGCTCTCCTGAGCCCCTGCTGGCCCCGTCCAGCTCTCCTGAGCCCCTGCTGGCCCCGTCCAGCTCTCCAGAGCCCCTGCTGGCCCCGTCCGGCTCCCCAGAGCCCCTGCGGGCCCCGTCCGGCTCCCCAGAGCCCCTGCGGGCCCCGTCCGGCTCTCCAGAGTACCAGCTGGTATGGAATTTCCCCAAGAAAATTTTGGGGGGGGACTACCCGCCATGGCCTCCCATGCTCCCCGCTCCGCCATGGCCTCCCGAGTCCCCGGATCCACCATGGCCTCCTGAGTCCCCTGACCCGCCAAGGCCTCCTGAGTCCCCGGATCCACCATGGCCGCCCGAGCACCCTGACCCGCCATGGCCTCCCGAGTCCCCTGACCCGCCAAGGCCTCCTGAGTCCTCGGATCCGCCATGGCTCCCCGAGTCCCCTGACCCGCCATGGCCGCCCGAGCTCCCCGCTCCGCCATGGCTTCCGGAACGGGCGCCGCCCTGGAGGCCTCCAGAGCGCCCACCCCCCCTCCCCTCTCGATGTTATACGGCGCGGGACGCGCCTATTGAGAGGGGGGGGGTAATGTCAGACTTTGTGCTCCCTGTGACCTAGTTTTTCCCTCGTGTTGATTGTTAATTTGATTCCAGGTGTGTCTCCTTAGTTCCCTCGTTACCCTGTCTTTAAAAGCCCCAGTCCTTCCAGTTAGTGTTTGTCGGTTATTGAATGTCTTCCCTGCTGTTCCTACGTCTCCTGTGTTCCATGTTAAAAGATTAAACCCTCTCGTTTTGTGAACTCCGTGTCTCCTCGTGCCTGACTCCCTGACTCCAGGTCAAACCGTGACAACTATAAACATCTTTTCTGACATTAGAAATGAAACAATGTTTGTAACATTGTAAACATCTTTTGTAACATTCTAAAAATCATATTTTTTGGTGACATCATCATGTCTTTATGAAACGCTATGTCACTTTGTGTCATGAATGTTTCTTTAGGTAAATGAAGCTCTTTTAAGGAGCATGAAGTGTTGAATTGAGTTATATCCTGAACTCTCTGCTGAGCTGTAAACACTTTTCTGACGTCTGAATGTTCTTCAGTTAGACCGGGTCGACTGCGGATGAACAATGCTGCTAAGAGCAGTCGACCTTTGACCCCGCACTGATGCTGTATTCAGTCAGACGGGGCTCCGGAGCGCTGTTAATTATTTCTCACTGATGGCCGATCCATCAAGTGGGACGAGACGGGAAATAAACGAGGAGAAGTGCAGAGAAGTATCTGTGTGATGATACTCTCCGACCCGAGAGAAACACGCCACAACCTGCTGCAGTCTAATATTTAATAACAGCCCTGCATCCTGAACTAAATCTGCTGATTTGAAAAAACAAAGGGTCTAATATTAACACGTGAACATTTACATTAACCCTCTGGTTGTGTTCGGGTCAAATTGACCCGAAAAAGATTTTCTTTTTCCCGAAAATACTAGTTAACGTTATCGCATTGGACTCAAACTTATTGACTTTGTTCACATAGGGTATAAGTACTTCTCATTAATTTTTTAAAAGATTTCGTAATTTTTTGTGGGTTTTATTTAACCTAGTAACACTTGTGGTGTTCCCGGTCAAAAATGACCGGACTCCAAACAACTGCTTATAAATCTGTCATTATGCTATATTATCACCAAATATTGGATTCAATCTTTTTGTCAACTTGTTTTCTTTCATTTAGGACTGGTTTTGTGTTTCTATTTGCATCTGATTAATCGTAGGCCTCATTGATCTGAGAGTAGGTGCCTCGTTTTTTGAGTGAAAAAATCTTTTTTTATGAATAATTTTCACAATATGAGATAAAAAATTATGAAAATTTGCACTGTTTCTCACACTAGTGTACTTTAATGTTTAATCAGGAGGTTTGCTTTTAAATGCTTTTATTTTGTACAAAATTGCAAAAAGTCACACTTGTGGTGTTCCCGGTCAAAAATGACCGGACTCCGATCAATTGCTTATAAATCTGTCATTATGCTATATTATCACCAAATATTGGATTTAATCTTTTTGTCAACTTGTTTTCTTTCATTTAGGACTGGTTTTGTGTTTCTATTTGCATCTGATTAATCGTAGGCCTCATTTATCTGAGAGTAGGTGCCTCGTTTTTTGAGTGAAAAAATCATTTTTTATGAATAATTTTCACAAGATGAGATAAAAAATTATGAAAATTTGCACTGTTTCTCACACTAGTGTACTTTAATGTTTAATCAGGAGGTTTGCTTTTAAATGCTTTTATTTTGTACAAAATTGCAAAAAGTCACACTTGTGGTGTTCCCGGTCAAAAATGACCGGACTCCGATCAATTGCTTATAAATCTGTCATTATGCTATATTATCACCAAATATTGGATTTAATCTTTTTGTCAACTTGTTTTCTTTCATTTAGGACTGGTTTTGTGTTTCTATTTGCATCTGATTAATCGTAGGCCTCATTTATCTGAGAGTAGGTGCCTCGTTTTTTGAGTGAAAAAATCATTTTTTATGAATAATTTTCACAATATGAGATAAAAAATTACGAAAATTTGCACTGTTTATCACACTAGTGTGCTTTAATGTTTAATCAGGAGGTTTGCTTTTAAATGCTTTTATTTTGTACAAAATTGCAAAAAGTCACACTTGTGGTGTTCCCGGTCAAAAATGACCGGACTGCGATCAATTTCTTATAAATCTGTCATTATGCTATATTATCACCAAATATTGGATTTAATCTTTTTGTCAACTTGTTTTCTTTCATTTAGGACTGGTTTTGTGTTTCTATTTGCATCTGATTAATCGTAAGCCTCATTTATCCGAAAGTAGGCACCTCATTTTTTGAGTGAAAAAAGCATTTTTTATGAATAATTTTCACAATATGAGATAAAAAATTATGAAAATTTACACTGTTTCTCACACTAGTGTACTTTAATGATTAATCAGGAAGTTTGCTTTTAAATGCTTTTATTTTGTAAAAAATTGCACAAAGTCACACTTGTCAAAAATGGCTGGCCATTGAAAGTGAATGGGGAAGATCACAAAAAGCAGGACCTTTATTTTGAAATGCTTTTATTTTCTGAAAAGGGGTACAAAGTAACACTTATGCCGTTCCCTGTTAAATCTGACCATCGTGACAAACAAGAAAGAACACATTACGTTTTATGTTTTTACATTATAACATTTCATGGAACAACAAACCAAAACTGTTATATTTCAGTTATATATATCCTGCACACTGACACTGTCAAACAGACAATATCATGGAACAACAAATCTGACCATTGTGACAGAAAAACAAAAACATTGGCATTGCCATATAGAGAACCACATCAACGAACACCTGGTTGTTGTTTGAACTCATGCAAGTGACTGACACTAGCATTTGTATGTGCCGTGCAACTGGTCATTTTGTGAACTTATTCACATGACTCACAAATAAATTTTGCATGTGCCTTGCAAATGTTTGCCCGACCTGTGTCTGCATCCCATAAACTGGCGACGTTTTCATTTCTGGACTTGTAGACCCCACACAGAATCAAGAGACCTATGTATGCCTCTATGTCTGTTCGATCTACCTCATTCCAGTTTTCCTTGTACATTTACATTTATGCATTTAGCAGACGCTTTTATCCAAAGCGACTTACAGTGCATTCAGGCTATACATTTTTTTGTCAGTATGTGTGTTCCCTAGGAATCGAACCCACAACCTTTGCACTGCTAACGCAATGCTCTAACCACTGAGCCACAGGAACACAGTCTTCCCTCCAAATTAGTCATGGATATGACTATGTTTTCAATAGGCTCTGCCAGAAACAGGTTGAAGCATGATTTTATGTCTTCAATGCGGGATGTGGCATATTTTGTCAACCCTGGTGTCATCTTTATGACATTTTCTGTGGATAATCTGCCTTTCTTCTCAGTTGGAGATGATGACCAGGACAAATTTCCATCCTTCGACCAGAATGTTACATCAACTTCAGCTTGGCCCTCAAAATCAGAAGATTGCTCCTCTTCAGTTGTTGCAAGGTTTTCAGCTTGTTCAGTGATGTTTTCTTCTTCCAATATATCTTGCAATGCATCTTCACTGTAAGATTCATCTTCAGTTGTCTCTTCCTCTATTCCCGCTATACTCCCGCTATTCTCTTGATCAGTAATATGATCAAGAACCTCTTGTAAAGACAGCTTCTTCGCCATTGCGCTGACACGGACTGAATGACAAGCAAGGTGATGTGAGGCATTTATATGCTCTCTCTCTCTGTGCTAAAGCATTTATTTGTAAACTTTCGTCTACTCTGTGAGAACATGAAAGCCTCAAAACCTACTGCCATAATGTTTTGTCTAGAATATGTGATGAAAGAAAATAGGCTAAAGACAAGGCAGTTTGAGCGTGTGTGTGTGATAGCGTGAGTATACATGCATTCACACACGCACAGGTCCAAGGCCTTTATGTTTGTAAGCACAACATGCTCCTGAACACTAGTTGTTTCTCTTAATTTCATTCTTCCCCATTCACTTTCAATGGCCGGCCATTTTTGACAAGTGTGACTTTGTGCAATTTTGTACAAAATTAAAGCATTTAAAAGAAAACTTCCTGATTAAATATTAAAGCACACTAGGTGCGATAAACAGTGCACATTTTAATAATTTTTTAACTCATATTGTGAATATTATTCATAAAAAATGCTTTTTTCACTCAAAAAACGAGGTACCTACTCTCAGATAAATGAGGCCTACGATTAATTAGATGCAAATAGAAACACAAAACCAGTCTTAAATGAAAGAAAACAAGTTGACAAAAAGATTGAATCCAATATTTGGTGATAATATAGCATAATGACAGATTTATAAGCAATTGATCGGAGTCCGGTCATTTTTGACCGGGAACACCACAAGTGTGACTTTTTGCAATTTTGTACAAAATAAAAGCATTTAAAAGCAAACTTCCTGATTAATCATTAAAGTACACTAGTGTGAGAAACAGTGCAAATTTTCATAATTTTTTATCTCATATTGTGAAAAATATTCATAAAAAATGCTTTTTTCACTCAAAAAATGAGGTGCCTACTTTCGGATAAATGAGGCTTACGATTAATCAGATGCAAATAGAAACACAAAACCAGTCCTAAATGAAAGAAGACAAGTTGACAAAAATATTTAATCCAATATTTGGTGAAAATATAACATAATGACAGATTTATAAGCAATTGATCGGAGTCCGGTCATTTTTGACCGGGAACACCACAAGTGTGACTTTTTGCAATTTTGTACAAAATAAAAGCATTTAAAACCAAACCTCCAAATTAAACATTAAAGTACACTAGTGTGAGAAACAGTGCAAATTTTCATAATTTTTTATCTCATATTGTGAAAATTATTTATAAAAAATGATTTTTTCACTCAAAAAATGAGGTGCCTACTTTCGGATAAATGAGGCTTACGATTAATCAGATGCAAATAGAAACACAAAACCAGTCCTAAATGAAAGAAAACAAGTTGACAAAAAGATTGAATCCAATATTTAGTGATAATATAGCATAATGACAGATTCATAAGCAGTTGTTTGGAGTCCGGTCATTTTTGACCGGGAACACCACAAGTGTGACAGGAGTCTGAACACAACCAGAGGGTTAACTTAGTAATATGTTTTTTTTTTCAGTGTTACTGTTGTGTCATTTTAGTACTAATATAGTAGTAACTAATTTAGTAAGTAATTTTTGTAACATTATAAATGTCTTTTGTAACATTATAAATATAAAAAAGTAACATAAGTGATTTTGTAACATTATAAATATAAAAAAGTAACATAAATGTCTTTTGTAACATTATAAATATAAAAAAGTACCTTAAGTGATATTGTAACATTATAAATATAAAAAAGTAACATTAGTGATTTTGTAACATTATAAATATAAAACAGTAAAATAAGTGATTTTGTAACATTATAAATATAAAAAGTAACATAAGTGATTTTGTAACATTATAAATATAAAAAGTAACATAAGTAATTTTGTAACATTATACATTTAAAAAAGTAACTTAAGTGATTTTGTAACATTATAAATATAAAAAAGTAACTTTTGTAACATTATAAATATAAAAAAGTAACTTAAGTGATTTTGTTACATTATAAATATAAAAAGTAACATAAGTGATTTTGTAACATTATAAATATAAAAAAGTAACATAAGTGATTTTGTAACATTATAAATATAAAAAAGTAACATAAGTGATTTTGTAACATTATAAATATAAAAAAGTAACATAAGTGATTTTGTAACATTATAAATATAAAAAGTAACATAAGTGATTTTGTAACATTATAAATATAAAAAAGTAACTTTTGTAACATTATAAATATAAAAAAGTAACTTAAGTGATTTTGTAACATTATAAATATAAAAAAGTAACATAAGTGATTTTGTAACATTATAAATATAAAAAAGTAACTTAAGTGATTTTGTAACATTATAAATATAAAAAAGTAACATAAGTGATTTTGTAACATTATAAATATAAAAAAGTAACTTAAGTGATTTTGTAACATTATAAATATAAAAAAGTAACTTAAGTGATTTTGTTAACATTATAAATATAAAAAAGTAACATAACGTGATTTTGTAACATTATAAATATAAAAAAGTAACTTTTGTAACATTATAAATATAAAAAAGTAACTTAAGTGATTTTGTTAACATTATAAATATAAAAAAGTAACATAAGTGATTTTGTAACATTATAAATATAAAAAGTAACATAAGTGATTTTGTAACATTATAAATATAAAAAAGTAACTTTTGTAACATTATAAATATAAAAAAGTAACTTAAGTGATTTTGTAACATTATAAATATAAAAAAGTAACATAAGTGATTTTGTAACATTATAAATATAAAAAGTAACATAAGTGATTTTGTAACATTATAAATATAAAAAAGTAACTTAAGTGATTTTGTAACATTATAAATATAAAAAAGTAACATACGTGATTTTGTAACATTATAAATATAAAAAAGTAACATAAGTGATTTTGTAACATTATAAATATAAAAAGTAACATAAGTGATTTTGTAACATTATAAATATAAAAAAGTAACTTAAGTGATTTTGTAACATTATAAATATAAAAAAGTAACATAAGTGATTTTGTAACATTATAAATATAAAAAAGTAACATAAGTGATTTTGTAACATTATAAATATAAAAAAGTAACTTAAGTGATTTTGTAACATTATAAATATAAAAAAGTACTTTTGTAACATTATAAATATAAAAAAGTAAAAGTGATTTTGTAACATTATAAATATAAAAAAGTTAAGATTTTGTTACATTATAAATATAAAAAGTAACTTGTAACATTATAAATATAAAAAGTAACATAAGTGATTTTGTAACATTATAAATATAAAAAATAAAAAAAACTTTTGTAACATTATAAATATAAAAAAGTAACATTATAAATATAAAAAAGTAACATAAGTGATTTTGTAACATTATAAATATAAAAAAGTAACATAGTGATTTTGTAACATTATAAATATAAAAAAGTAACTTTTGTAACATTATAAATATAAAAAAAAGTAACATTATAAATATAAAAAGTAACATAAGTGATTTTGTAACATTATAAATATAAAAAAGTAACATAAGTGATTTTGTAACATTATAAATATAAAAAAGTAACATAAGTGATTTTGTAACATTATAAATATAAAAAAGTAACGTGATTTTGTAACATTATAAATATAAAAAAGTAACTTAAGTGATTTTGTAACATTATAAATATAAAAAAGTAACATAAGTGATTTTGTAACATTATAAATATAAAAAGTAACATAAGTGATTTTGTAACATTATAAATATAAAAAAGTAACTTAAGTGATTTTGTAACATTATAAATATAAAAAAGTAACATACTTAAGTGATTTTGTAACATTATAAATATAAAAAAGAAACTTAAGTGATTTTGTAACATTATAAATATAAAAAAGTAACATACGTGATTTTGTAACATTATAAATATAAAAAAGTAACTTAAGTGATTTTGTAAATATATAAAAAAAGTAACATAAGTGATTTTGTAACATTATAAATATAAAAAGTAACATAAGTGATTTTGTAACATTATAAATATAAAAAAGTAACTTAAGTGATTTTGTAACATTATAAATATAAAAAAGTAACTTAAGTGATTTTGTAACATTATAAATATAAAAAAGTAACTTAAGTGATTTTGTAACATTATAAATATAAAAAAGTAACTTTTGTAACATTATAAATATAAAAAAGTAACTTAAGTGATTTTGTAACATTATAAATATAAAAAAGTAACATAAGTGATTTTGTAACATTATAAATATAAAAAAGTAACATAAGTGATTTTGTAACATTATAAATATAAAAAAGTAACTTAAGTGATTTTGTAACATTATAAATATAAAAAAGTAACATAAGTGATTTTGTAACATTATAAATATAAAAAAGTAACTTAAGTGATTTTGTAACATTATAAATATAAAAAAGTAACATACGTGATTTTGTAACATTATAAATATAAAAAAGAAACTTAAGTGATTTTGTAACATTATAAATATAAAAAAGTAACATACGTGATTTTGTAACATTATAAATATAAAAAAGTAACTTAAGTGATTTTGTAACATTATAAATATAAAAAAGTAACATAAGTGATTTTGTAACATTATAAATATAAAAAGTAACATAAGTGATTTTGTAACATTATAAATATAAAAAAGTAACTTAAGTGATTTTGTAACATTATAAATATAAAAAAGTAACTTAAGTGATTTTGTAACATTATAAATATAAAAAAGTAACTTAAGTGATTTTGTAACATTATAAATATAAAAAAGTAACTTTTGTAACATTATAAATATAAAAAAGTAACTTAAGTGATTTTGTTACATTATAAATATAAAAAGTAACATAAGTGATTTTGTAACATTATAAATATAAAAAAGTAACTTTTGTAACATTATAAATATAAAAAAGTAACATAAGTGATTTTGTAACATTATAAATATAAAAAAGTAACATAAGTGATTTTGTAACATTATAAATAAATAAAGTAACTTTTGTAACATAAGTGATATAAATATAAAAAAGTAACATTATAAATATAAAAAAGTAACTTTTGTAACATGTATACATTATAAATATAAAAAGTAACATAAGTGATTTTGTAACATTATAAATATAAAAAAGTAACTTTTGTAACATTATAAATAAATAAAAAAGTAACATAAGTGATTTTGTAACATTATAAATATAAAAAAGTAACATAAGTGATTTTGTAACATTATAAATAAAAAAAGTAACTTAAGTGATTTTGTAACATTATAAATATAAAAAATAAGTGATTTTGTAACATTATAAATATAAAAAAGTAACTTTTGTAACATTATAAATATAAAAAAGTAACTTAAGTGATTTTGTAACATTATAAATATAAAAAAGTAACTAACATAAGTGATTTTGTAACATTATAAATATAAAAAGTAACATAAGTGATTTTGTAACATTATAAATATAAAAAAGTAACTTAAGTGATTTTGTAACATTATAAATATAAAAAAGTAACTTAAGTGATTTTGTAACATTATAAATATAAAAAAGTAACATAACGTGATTTTGTAACATTATAAATATAAAAAAGTAACATACGTGATTTTGTAACATTATAAATATAAAAAAGTAACTTAAGTGATTTTGTAACATTATAAATAAAAAGTAAACTTAAGTGATTTTGTAACATTATAAATATAAAAAAGTAACATAGTGATTTTGTAACATTATAAATATAAAAAAGTAACATTATAAATATAAAAAAGAAACTTAAGTGATTTTGTAACATTATAAATATAAAAAAGTAAGTATACTTAAGTGATTTTGTAACATTATAAATATAAAAAAGTAACTTAAGTGATTTTGTAACATTATAAATATAAAAAAGTAACTTAAGTGATTTTGTAACATTATAAATATAAAAAAGTAACTTAAGTGATTTTGTAACATTATAAATATAAAAAAGTAACTTAAGTGATTTTGTAACATTATAAATATAAAAAAGTAACTTAAGTGATTTTGTAACATTATAAATATAAAAAAGTAACATAAGTGATTTTGTAACATTATAAATATAAAAAAGTAACTTAAGTGATTTTGTAACATTATAAATATAAAAAAGTAACATAAGTGATTTTGTAACATTATAAATATAAAAAAGTAACATAAGTGATTTTGTAACATTATAAATATAAAAAAATAAAATAAGTGATTTTGTAAAATTATAAAAATAAAAAGTAAAATAAGTTTTTTTTGTAAAATTATAAAAAGTAAAATAAGTGATTTTGTAAAATTATAAATATAAAAAAGTAAAATAAGTGATTTTGTAAAATTATAAATATAAAAAAGTAAAATAAGTGATTTTGTAAAATTATAAATATAAAACAGTAAAATAAGTGATTTTGTAAAATTATAAATATAAAACAGTAAAATAAGTGAGTTTGTAACAATATAAATATAAAAAGTAACATAAGTGATTTTGTAACATTATAAATCTCATAATATCTTGAAACATTATAAATGTCATATCTCGTAGCATTATAAATGTCATATTTTTTGTAACTTTATAAATGTCTTGTCCCTGAAGCTGCAGAAGAGTCCATTAGAACACTTAAACACACACAGCAGACTGTATGAAATATGTTAGTATGTTGTTATTCAGCAGTGTTTGAGATCTAATAGGGGACAGCAGACTGTATGAAATATGTTAGTATGTTGTTATTCAGCAGTGTTTGAGATATAATAAGGGACAGCACATGCTGTGAGAGATCCAGAGGAAGAGCAGATAAGACTGCTCTGTATTCACAGCATGTGTTACTGTCTGACCCGTGACCCGCTCAGATTACACTCCGCTCCAAACCAACCTTTCTCCTCACACAAACCCTACAGTTTCTCTCCGGCTTTTATACAATACAGCTACAGAAGTCTCAGGATGACTCAAGCATTTCTATATTAACATGTTATTATTAATCTAGAGATATCTCATCTAAATTAAAATGCTAAAAATAAACACATTAAATCGAGATATAAACTTAAATCATATTTCTTCTCCTTATGGAAACTTCTGTAATCATGGAGTTACAGGGAATTGTGAATAATTGATCTAATGTTTCAAAAATCAACTTTAAATTTTTACTAAAAACATTTAGAAATAAAGTAGTTTTCATAAAAACAGCAGAAATATCTGCCGTCTATTTATGTTTATGTATATGTATGTATATTTTTTTCTTCTATGAAACTTTTAAAGAATTGTTACTATTTCATGTATCAACAGTTTAGTTTCTTTTAATAAAAACTACTGGAAAACAAGCAAAGTTTACAAAAATCTATTATTATTTATTTAATATAATCTTAAATATAATACATATTTACAAATATATATATATATTGTATATATAATAATTTTTTATTAAAAATGTTATTATAATCATATGTGTGTGTGTGTGTGTGTGTGTGTGTGTGTGTGTGTGTATTTTTATATATATTTGTATATATATATATATATATATAGATAATCTGTTAAGATATGAACTAAAATCACATTTCTCCTTGCTTCTGGAAAATTCTAGAATCATAGATTTTTAAAGAATTGTGACTAATTAATTTAATGACTTGACGATCTTCATCTATTGCACGTATTTCTTTACTTTCAGTTAATATATTTTTTACATAAAATTGCATAGTAGTTGTTTTGATATCTGATAATACTACACGCTGGAAAAAATGATACAGTATAGAGTTTCATAATATTACAAACAAAGCTAAGATTATTTTGTCTCGTCGAATCGTTATTAATGTTACATCTCTGTTCATTGGAGATTTTGTGTAGTTCTGTCATGATATGAAGGATTTAGTGATAAAAGATGGTTAAATGACTGTTAATTTGTTGCAGATTTTAGAGTGCAATCCCAGGAAAGTTTGAGTTTAGTATTTAATTGACATTCATCGGTAACGAGCATCGGCGAAACCCATCGGTCACTGGAGCATCATGGGAAATGATTTATTCAGGACTCTCTTCGGTGATTAATTCATAGCTCTTACGACAGGTTGACTCTCGGCTGATCCTCGTTATCCTGCGGATCACACACAGGGTCATCAGCACAACTCTTAATGAGGATCCACCGAGCTTATGTTTTAATGCGTACGGCCTTTATCATATTTCCAGAGCTCTCAGAATCAAAACGCTTATTCAGAGCAATTCTTCCTTTCAGTTCCCGTACGGACAAAGAAAAGCACGTTTTAACCTTCATATACCAAAATATGATTCAAAATATATTTGAGGGCCTAAAAAAATAATAATCTGGAAATAGTAGCCAGACAGTAGAAATCAAAACTATATAAAACAAATATTTTAATATATGTTTATATGTAATATTAATTAGTGCTGTCAAATGATTGATTAATCGCATCCAAAATACAAGTTTTTGTTTACATAATATATGTGTGTGTACTGTGTATGTTTATTATGTTTATATAAAATACACACACATGTATGTATATATTTAGAAAATATTTATATTCATATAATTTATATTATTATTATTATATTACATTTATATTTATTATATAAATATAAAATATTTTTCTTATATATTTAATTTGAACATATATAACTTATTTTGGATGCGATTAATCACAATTTATAATTTGATAGGACTATATATATATATATATATATATATATATATATATATATATATATATACAGTATGCATGTGTGTACTGTGTATGTGTGTGTTATGGACATTAAATAAATATTTTCTAAAAAAATAATATACATTTCTTTATATATATTTTCATAAATGTACAAAAAAATTGCCAAACATTTAATGGTGGAAAATATATTTACATAAATATATTTTGAAACATCTTTAAAAAAATAATTTTTTACACATTTTTTTTACAATTTAAAATGGTTTTATTTTTTACACATTTCTTCATAAAAATATTTTTAAAAGTCTTCGTTTAAAAGTTTTGAGCCATGAAACAAACCAAGCAGCTATGAGGAGAATCAGAACATTACACATTTTGGAAAAAAAATATAAATGTATGCAATTATTTGATAAAACAATTCTAAAATAAAATAAAAAATGCAATATATATATTTTTTTTTTGCATGATTTTCTAGCAGCAACTCTCTGAATGATATAATGCTCTTTATATAAAAAGTGTCCATCGGCGACTCTTGAAATATAATGAACGATATTCTGGTTTAGTGTCTAAATACTTTACCTCTGCTGCTGTTTAGTATCGATCCACCGGTTAAACACAAATGAATCGCTGTAAACTAAAGCTCTCACATCTGATGCACTTTTATCTTGTTTTTCTTCCCAGAATGAACTGAGCAGGGCCAGAAAACCGCTCTGACTATGAATGATCACTTTCACTTCAGGGCAATAACAGAAGCGAGAGACAACATCAGTCCTCGGGTCGCTCTCTTTAAGAGTCAAACACACTCCAGCAGAAGACTCACCTGGACTAACGAGCTTTAACATGCAGTAACGAGGAGAGAAACTAGTATCTTCAGATACACTCACAGATCTTCAGCACAACCTGTCAAAATAAAAGTTCAGTTTAACTTCAAGAAAATGATTAGTATTGTACAGTAGAATATACGTCTCAGAGTAATACAATACTAATACTAAGAATAACAATAATTCAATTATAGGGCATAATCACAATTAAAACATTTTTGTTTTTATAAATTGATTTTTCAGATTATCTTTTTGATTATTAAATTTGATTAAACTATTAAAATGGAATCCAGAAAAATTACAACAAAAAAAAATATTTTGTAAAAATAAAACTTTAAAACAAATATATATATATTTGTTGTTAAATTTTGTAAAATCGTATATGTTTCATGATATAAATTAATTAGACATGCTTTTTGATTGCTAAAATGTCATTAAACTACTGTCCATAATTTATTATTATTAAATAAAAATAAATAAAATAAATAAAATAAATAAAATAAATAAAATAAATAAAATAAATAAAATAAATAAAATAAATAAAATAAATAAAAAATAAAATAAAATAAAATAAAATAAAATAAAATAAAATAAAATAAAATAAAATAAAATAAAATAAAAATAATTATAATAAAATAAATCCATAATCCAGAAAATCCAGAAAAAAAGGGAACTTGGAAAAAACTATAATGACATTTAAGAAAAATAATTATTTTCTCATGGCCCTAATATATATATATATATTGTTGTTGTTAAATAGTATAGAGAAAAAAAGTGTATAAAACATTTAAAAACCAGGACATTTGGAGTTATCCAGAAATAATGTTTAATAATATATAATGTGAATGCCAGCAACCTTCTCAGAAGATGTTTGTTAGCTTGATCCTGAGCATCACGTCCTCAAACCCTGTATTTCACACACGCTCTGAAATATCATCTTATGTCTTTATCGGTGCTTTACACTGCTCTCGGCACACAAAACACAGAAACATCCATACGTCTCTCAAATGATCCATGAATCTGACATCAAACTACTGACAGATAAAACCATAAACCTGAACATACACCACAAATATCCCCACGCTATTCACCCGGTCAGAACCAATGCGTTCTAGAAGTGTAAACATGTCAGGATAAAACACTCTTAAAGTAAGGTTTATGAAGCGTTCTGAAACCCTAATATATCATTTAATATTTGATATACATTTTCATAAAGCTGAGAGAAAATATTCAGAGATCAACATTCTCATAATGTTATTTTATATTCAATGAACGTTTTCATAAGTTTGAGAGAAAACGTTCTTAGGATATTGAAAATAAATAATATTTTGGGTGAAAATAAAATTAGTAGAACTGTTTTTGTAAACATTATATAATCATAACAAGAAAACCTGTCATTTTGTTTGAATATTAGTAATACACATTCAAATAACGTTATATTTTGGTTGAGAAAGTTAACAGAATGTTGCAGAATGTTTTAATTCCGATACAACGTTACATTTTAACATTTTTAGAATTTTCAAAATAGCGTTCAAATAAAATTATATTTTAGGTGGAAATAAAGTTAGGAGAATGCTGTAAGAAAAGTTTTAGTAACTTTTTTAAATACTATTTTAATTACAAAATGTGAAATTTTGACTTGCATAATTTTTTTTAAATCAACCAAAATTTTCTACAATCAACTTTTTGTGAACATTTTAATGATGTTATTCATACGTGGTGAATGTTTTAATATTTTTTTTAGAGAAAACTGATCTTAAGATATTAAAAATAAATATTTTGGGTGAAAATAAAGTTGTAAGAAATGTTTTAGTAACCATTTTAATTAAAATAAGAAAACTGGATATTTTAATGTTCTTAGATTTTTTTTAAAATAACAATATTCTGAGGAATGTTATTTGCATTTGATGAATGTTCTCATAATTATTAGAGAAAATGCTCTTCTAATATTAAAAATAAACATTTAAATGACATTATATTAAGTTAGCAGAACGCTGTGAGAAATGCTTTTGCTTTTGAATGTTTTAGAAACATTTCTAAACCGCGTTTCTAAAGCTGGGAGAAGCTCCGTGATAAACACCGCCGTCGTCTTCTGCACCGAGGCCATAAACACACTCCTGAACATCGTTTAATTAGCAAACAAATCAACTGAAATGAGCGAGAGTCTTGTGAAGTCTGTCTGGGTCATATTTAACCACGAATCAAAATCTTGCTAAAAGAAAATAAAGCTGGCCAAAAAGATTATGACAATATTTTTCATGACAAATAAACACATCCATCCCCAAAGTCTCCTTATGAGTAAACAGTTTTATTAATCATGGTACAATTTCTTATACTGAACAGGCTTATTATGAAATAAATAATAATAAATAAAACTAAATAAAATGGGGAAAAAAATTTGCTTTAGAAAAAAAAAAAAAAAAAAAAAAAATATATATATATATATCATTTTATTTCAGTAAGTTGCCAAGGAAATATTTCTATTTTATTATGTGAAATACTAAAATAATACAAACTAAAATAAAAATAAAATAACTAAGAACCTTATTATGAAATAAATAATAAAAAAAATTATAAAAATCAAATGGGGATTTTTTTTTTTGCTTTAGATAAAAAACTGTAAACTGAAAAAATAAAAAATAATAATAATTATAATTAGTGGTGGGCCGCTATCGGCGTTAACGTGCTGCGTTAACGTGAGACTCTTGTCGGCGATAAAAAAAATATCGCCGTTAATCTATTCTCAAAGTTGGGTTGGGAGCTGGGTCTATACTACGCAAGCTATGATGACTTTCACCCTGATATTTTAGCGCGGATGTATACCTAGCCGAATTGCACTGTAGGGGGCGAGAACGAGTCTTCGAACTAGAGGCTCGCAGTCCGTGATGGACAGATTGTTAACGGCTGGTCTATGTGGTAATACAATCGGGCAGGATATCCAAACGCTCACCTATCATTCATCAACCTCAAATATGGCTTTTCATCTGAAAGATGTATGTAGTAGCAACTTTACATGGCCGCTCAATATGATGTTAACCTAGAGAAATGTGCGCTATTGAAGTGTTTGTGTGGAAGCGCGTTTGCTGCAGGACAGGCTCCGGTGCGCTCACTTGCTCTTACATCTCCGTCATTCTTGGTCATACAGATAAAAGTAGCCTAATACATCTTTCGAATCTGTAAAGACTCTACGTTTATTTGTGTGCACTCAGAATAACAACGAAACGTTGCGCTTTTAAGCAAACAGGATGCGCTTTAGGTCTCATGTGAACTTGAGAATTCACTCCCGTGTCACCCTCTGCTTCGAACCTGTGTGTATGCCTAACGTTACTGTGAAATTACCACATCAGACGTGACGTGCTAACATGGATGCAGCTATGAAGCCGCCGGGTTTGCTTCAGGGAAAATTTATTTTTAAGAAGCTTCCCAATGGAAACTGTAAACAGTTCATCACGACCTCTTATGTAGACCTACAGTTCAAAATTCATGTTTAACTGAATAAACAGTTAGTAAACACAAGTTCATCTTATTGAACATAGTTTATTTTCATCACCAATTATCATAGTAGAACAGCTTTCTCAAGCAGTTTGTGATGCATTTTGGAAACAGGAGATGAGCCCCTGGTCTAATGCGCCACCTGGCTTGAGAAACCCGTTCTCAAAGACTTACTTTTAGCCATTATTTGGGTAGCACACATATTCTGAATGCCTTCGGCAGAATTCAAATGAGCCATTTTAATCTAGATTAATCTAGATTAAAAAAAATAATCTATGCCCACCCCTAATTATAATATATATATATAATTTTATTTCAGTAAGTTGCCAAGAAAATATTTCTAATTTTTTTATTTGAAGTACTAAAATAATACAAAATAATTAAAATCAAAATAAAATAACTAAGAACATTATACATATTTAAAAATAAAAACTAATTAAAAATTACAAAACAGAATAGTATTAATAAAACTTTAACTAAAATGAAAATAAAATTCAAAATATTAATACAATTTAAATAGTATATCATTAATGCTAAAATAACCGGTGCTGAATTTAATTTATGCAGCTTTAAATGATAAACAATTGTAATGCAATGAAGACGATCACTTCAATGATTGGGGAAAATTAATTACGTTTCTGATTTCTGTGATAAAAGCATCTGCTTAAAGCATAAATGTAAACATAAACCAATAAATAAATGTGAATGACTAAATAAATATGATATTTTGGGGCAAAAATGCGTTTAATTGTCATCAAAAAAAAAAAATCACATGTGCTTTATTTTATTTATGTATATGTTTTTTATTTAGGGATGCACAATATTGTATTTTTGCCGATATCCGATATTTTTTTTTTTACAAATTTTGGCCGATACCGATATATTTCCTTTTGTTTGTAAACAACACCAAGTCTCTCCTTCACAGAAAGAAAATATTTTACATTTTGGTTAGTTTTTAACAAGAGCTTATTTATTAGAATTAAATAAAAAAATAATGAAGTTTTTTTTTTAACAGTACATTGAAGCTTTGAAAATATCTATAAATAAACGATATATCAATGGATGCATTATCTCCCCCACCCCCCCCCACCCCCACCCATCCCCAAGACAGATGCAGTGTTAAACCTAACATTGCATTTTAATATTTAACATTTGAAGACGGTCTAAAACAAGAGTTGTAAATATTTTGAAAATCTTTCAGAGCTTATGATTTGTTTAAATCAGTTTATATAAAATTATTTAATTTACAAGTGTCATGTTTGTGATTTTTTTTCATGTAAGCTATAACTTCTGACCATTAAATCAAAACATACTCATTATTTTATGACATCAATTAATCAGAAACACAGTCTAAATTTTATTTGTATAATCTGTCATATCGGGCCGATGCCGATATTTACATTTAAAGCCATTATCGGCCGATTCAGATAATATCGTGCATCCTTATTTATTTTTACAGGGTAAAAATGTGTTTAATTGTCATTATTATTATATATTTTCTACGTTCTTGATATATAATGCATATTCCTCTCCTCTTGATTCTGGGGTGAAACATGAAGAGTGTTTCTATATAACCCAAGCAAACTTTGCCGTAAGACTCGTCCGGATCTGAAGACGTGTTTATGGCAGCGGAAAAGAGATTCACCCAAATACATGTTTCATGCTCATCTTCCCCGTCCGTCTGCAAGATGAATTATACATCTGCACCTGATAAAGCCCCAGCTAATGTGAGCTCTCGTGTCCTCCAAAACATACGCCGCAAAAAATCATTTCATAAACAAGCATTTCTGCCTCGTTTCACAAATATCTGAACATTCATAAATCGACTTAAGATAGCAAAATGACTTCAGATTTTCTGAGAAATGATCAAAATAGTGAGTTTATGAATAAATATCTGCTAATGGAGTCAGAAATATGAAACTAACTTTTCCTCTTTTGAATTAAGATCTTGTTTTTATACATAAACTCACGTAATTTTGATATAAAAACAAGATTTAATATTTAAAGTTATTTTCCTTCTAAATGTGTCATAATATAAGGATGTTTGTAACATTATAAATATAAAAGAGTAACATAAGTGATTTTGTAACATTATAAATATAAAAAAGTAACTTAAGTGATTTTGTAACATTATAAATAATAAAAACAATAATTATGCTTCTCTGGATAATGTTTGGTCAGATATTTCAGTATAACGACGACTCTGTATTGATCATTGTCTCTCAATCAAGTGATTTTATTCATATTATGAAGGTGTTTTAGAAATAAATCTGTCTATTAGGAACATGTTTCATTGGCTGGAGATAAAGTCCGTCAGCGTGAGCGTTTATTATCATGATGGCAGTAATTGCGACAGGCCACTATGAATATCATTTCAATTGCATGATCTATTAAGATGCCGGACTGTTTTAATTATGCATGTCCAGCAGAGTCGTTCGTTAAGCCCGCCAGCAAAATGAACTACATTTGAGTTAATGCTATTTAATTATTGTAAAACAAATTGGTAATTGTTAGACTGCCTCAATGAATCAGTTCATGTTTCCACCTCCAGTTCGTCGACCTCCTACACAACTATGGGAAGACTGTCATGTAGAGGAGTTTGTTTCTTCATCAGGTTTGGAGAATTGTGTCTCAGTAATGGAAGTGAATGGGTGCCGTCAGAATGAGAGTCTGATAAAAACATCACAATAATCCACAGTCCATCAGTTATCATCTGGAGAAGACAAAAGATTAAACTAATCCAGCATTAAGATGTTTTTATCTCAAATTCTAGATAACAAAAATATGTTAATTTTCTTAATGTTCCCATTCAATTATTAAAAAAATATGTCTGAATGTTCTCTGAACATTCAAAACATGCAGTTTTTTTAATGTTTTAAAATCTTGGTTATGCAAATAAGGAACAAGGAAACGTTTCATTGTATCATTTTTCAAACGTTACGCAGAAACAGTACTTTTGAATTTTCTCGGAATGTTCTGAAACAAGTGTATCATTAAAAACACTTCAGAAAAACATGCAACGAAAACACTTCAGAAAAACATTCAGTGAAAACACTTCAGAAAAACATTCAGTGAAAACACTTCTGAAAAACATTCAGTGAAAACACTTCAGAAAAACATTCAGTGAAAACCCTTCAGAAAAACATTCAGTGAAAACACTTCTGAAAAACATTCAGTGAAAACACTTCAGAAAAACATTCAGTGAAAACCCTTCAGAAAAACATTCAGTGAAAACACTTCTGAAAAACATTCAGTGAAAACACTTCAGAAAAACATTCAGTGAAAACACTTCAGAAAAACATTCAGTGAAAACACTTCAGAAAAACATTCAGTGAAAACACTTCAGAAAAACATTCAGTGAAAACACTTCTGAAAAACATTCAGTGAAAACACTTCAGAAAAACATTCAGTGAAAACACTTCAGAAAAACATTCAGTGAAAACACTTCAGAAAAACATGCAACGAAAACACTTCAGAAAAACATTCAGTGAAAACACTTCAGAAAAACATTCAGTGAAAACACTTCAGAAAAACATTCAGTGAAAACACTTCAGAAAAACATGCAATGAAAACACTTCAGAAAAACATTCAGTGAAAACACTTCTGAAAAACATTCAGTGAAAACACTTCAGAAAAACATTCAGTGAAAACACTTCAGAAAAACATTCAGTGAAAACACTTCAGAAAAACATTCAGTGAAAACACTTCAGAAAAACATTCAGTGAAAACACTTCAGAAAAACATTCAGTGAAAACACTTCAGAAAAACATTCAGTGAAAACACTTCAGAAAAACATTCAGTGAAAACACTTCAGAAAAACATTCAGTGAAAACACTTCAGAAAAACATTCAGTGAAAACACTTCAGAAAAACATTCAGTGAAAACACTTCAGAAAAACATTCAGTGAAAACACTTCAGAAAAACATTCAGTGAAAACACTTCAGAAAAACATTCAGTGAAAACACTTCAGAAAAACATTCAGTGAAAACACTTCAGAAAAACATTCAGTGAAAACACTTCTGAAAAACATTCAGTGAAAACACTTCAGAAAAACATTCAGTGAAAACACTTCAGAAAAACATTCAGTGAAAACACTTCAGAAAAACATTCAGTGAAAACACTTCAGAAAAACATTCAGTGAAAACACTTCTGAAAAACATTCAGTGAAAACACTTCAGAAAAACATTCAGTGAAAACACTTCAGAAAAACATGCAACGAAAACACTTCAGAAAAACATTCAGTGAAAACACTTCAGAAAAACATTCAGTGAAAACACTTCAGAAAAACATTCAGTGAAAACCCTTCAGAAAAACATTCAGTGAAAACACTTCAGAAAAACATGCAACGAAAACACTTCTGAAAAACATTCAGTGAAAACACTTCAGAAAAACATTCAGTGAAAACACTTCAGAAAAACATTCAGTGAAAACACTTCAGAAAAACATTCAGTGAAAACACTTCAGAAAAACATTCAGTGAAAACACTTCAGAAAAACATTCAGTGAAAACACTTCAGAAAAACATTCAGTGAAAACACTTCAGAAAAACATTCAGTGAAAACACTTCAGAAAAACATGCAACGAAAACACTTCAGAAAAACATTCAGTGAAAACACTTCAGAAAAACATGCAACGAAAACACTTCAGAAAAACATTCAGTGAAAACCCTTCAGAAAAACATTCAGTGAAAACACTTCAGAAAAACATGCAACGAAAACACTTCTGAAAAACATTCAGTGAAAACACTTCAGAAAAACATTCAGTGAAAACACTTCAGAAAAACATTCAGTGAAAACACTTCTGAAAAACATTCAGTGAAAACACTTCAGAAAAACATTCAGTGAAAACACTTCTGAAAAACATTCAGTGAAAACACTTCAGAAAAACATTCAGTGAAAACACTTCAGAAAAACATTCAGTGAAAACACTTCAGAAAAACATTCAGTGAAAACACTTCAGAAAAACATTCAGTGAAAACACTTCAGAAAAACATGCAACGAAAACACTTCAGAAAAAGATATTCCATGAGCAATGTTTAAATAATGTTTTTGTGCTAATAATTTGGCAACCTTATTTGAAAGAATGAACGAACATTTAATTAACGTTACTTGAGTAATGTTAGTTCTGAGAACATTCTCTGTAGCTGATAATCTATAATAACTCTTCCTCAGTGATAAAGTGTTCTGGTCTGAATCAGGAGAGAAATCTGCACAGATCAAAACAGCTCGAAACTAATATGTGACTGGATAACAACAGCAGATGCACTTTATCACGGAGGAAGAGTTATTATGGATTATGGATATTATAAACATCTTAATGCTGGATTAGTTTCAGCTCCAGATGATAACTGATGGACTGTGGATTATTGTGATGTTTTTATCAGACTCTCATTCTGACGGCACCCATTCACTTCCATTACTGAGACACATTTCTCCAAACCTGACGAAGAAACAAACTCATCCTGATCTCTGATGACCCGAGGATGAACACATGTTCAATTAACGCACCCTTTTGGGAAGTCAAACAGATCCTTGAGTTTTATGAAAGCCGAATAATATTCCGGTAAAACTCCAGCAGAAGTCCTTCCTATTTCCATGTAAATCTGAGACTGTAGTTCTCGACTCGCATGAGCCGAATCATCATATATCACACGTCTTTCTTTTCTAAATCTGGATTTCATAATTAGATTTGCTTTCGTGCGGCGAGGCCACATTCACTCTAATCTATTTATGCATTCCCTTTTTCAAGCCTCATTGAGATTCTATCGCCTCATATTTGCACGTCGGCTGTCAAAAACGGCCTTCCTTTTCCTCACAATTTAAAGCTCATTTCCCGAGCGATTGTTCGACGGCTGGACTCAGCCTTCCGGAACTTCAGGGACATCATTTTCATTTCTCAAGTAATTTCTATGTGGATACGAACACACAAAACCAAACACTGGCAATCCTGAAGAGGTTTATTATGTGTGTTGCACACGAGAGAGTTTCAGGCCAAGGAAGCACTTTAAAGGAATGTTCTGGGTTCAATATCAATCAAATATAATAAAATGTATTTTAAATATATGTTGTAAACAATTAAATTAAATATTTTTGAAATTTTAAATAGATTTAGTTTCACCAATATATATTTAAAAAGTATTTTAGGAGTAAGAAAATACATTTCAAATCTTTAGGCTAAATGCAAATGTGGACATAATTAAAAATAATAATGATATAATTTTGTTTAATTATTGGAAAATAATTTCAAATGGGTTATTTGGATAAATACAGCAAAGTTTTCTTCAAATGTGACGTGTGAATGTATTTTATTGGATTAAAGATGTATCAAATGCAAAATATTTTTAAAAACATATTGATATATTTTAAATATTTTCAAATGTCTGCAAAAAAAAAGGCAAAAATATATTGGTAGAAAATATATTTACATAATTTTTTTTATTTAACTAATTTGTTTTTTGTTGAAAAAATAATAATAAATTATTTTAATAAATATATATTTATATTCCATGTGGATAAGCTCAATCGTCTTCATTTGTTTACCACAGAAAAAATAATTTGCATTAATTCAAGTCTCACTTATTCTTTAATCTGTGAAGTTTCTGAGCCTGACTGTATTTCTCTTTAAATATCACACATTAATGTGGCTCAGCTGTTCAACTGAAGATAATGAGCTTTATTATCCAAACGCCCTCCATAGAGTTTAACTTCTATTAAACACTTTAATCCTTTAACATGCAAACATCTGACAATCATTCTCATCTCTGTTTACTGTATTTTCTCTTTCTCATCTGTTATTCCCTTCATTAAGATTAGTTTTGAAGGAGTCTGAAGGATTGATTATGATGGAGAAAAGCATGAACATCCTAAAGTCTCATTGCGTTACATTTCTCAGCAGATTTACTGAACTCCACAACCATTTCAACTCTTTTTATTAAGTTTCGTTTCTCTTGCAAAAGAGGAGTATGAATAATTGAGCATCATGATGTGATGAGTGCTTAAACTCACTCATTACAGTAAACTGGTTTCTCTGGATCCGACTGCTGAAAGTCTCAGGCCGCAAACATAAAATATCAATAAAATAGTCATAAACAGATTGATTCTATGAGCTGCTCACGATGAAATACATCTCAAATCTCAGAATTGTGAGATATAAACTCAGAATTACCAGAAAAAATATTACAATATATAAACTCAGAATTACCCAAAAAAATATTACAATATATAAACTCAGAATTATCAGACATAAATATTACAATATATAAACTCAGAATTACCAGACATAAATATTACAATATATAAACTCAGAATTACCAAAAAAAAAAAAATTATTGCGAGACTGAAATTCAGAATCTTAAGAAAAAAGTAAAAATTGTCCGATTTTAAAATATATAAAAGTCATAATTCTGAGATATAAACTCAGAATTACCAGAAAAAATGTTGTGAGAAATAAATTCAGAATTAAAGAAGAAAGTAAAATGTACAAGATATAAACTCAGAATCTTAAGAAAAAAGTTAAAATTGTACAAAAAAAAGTCATAATTCTGAGATATAAACTCAGAATCACCAGAAACAAAATATTAAAATACATAAACTCAGGAATTACCAGAATAAATATTGTGAGATATAAATTCAGAATTAAGAAAAAAGTAAAAATTGTCCAAACAAAAAAAGTTACAAATAAATAAATAAAACAAAAAATAAAACAAAAAATAAAACAATTTTTTATATATATATAAAATAAAAAACATTAGAATTATGAGACATAAACCCAGAATTACCAGGGGAAAAAAATTACATTACGAGATATACAAATATATATTGCGAGACTGAAATTCAGAATTGAGGAAAAAAGTAAACTCAGAATCTAAAGGGAAAGGTGAACATTGTGATAATAATAATAAAAAGTCCTAATTGTGAAGATAGAAGGCGCTTTTTATTTTTTTGTTGCATGGTGGAAACATTTGCCAGACAAATCTGGTCCATGTGAATAAAACTAACTGTGAAGCATCTTCATGTGTACGTCATGTCTCCTGCCGAGAGTAAAGTGGTTCAGTGCGAGTGTTTTATCTCGTCTGAGGAGTTCTGCCGATGATGAGATCAGCTTTACTCTGATCAAGGAATTCAATTAGTCACTGGCAGAGAGTTCAGAGTCGCTTGGATCTCAGCTAATTAACCTGTCGTCAAACGGGCCGACCTCATCCAGAAGCTCGTTAGAGGAACATGTTGAGTGTCATCGGTCAGCGCTCGCCAATTTCATTCATCTGGACCAATCGCTCAACTACCGCTCCTCAAAGTTTGGGATGAGAAATTAATATTCTATTCATCAACGACGCATTAAACTGATGAAAAGCGAAAGTAAAGGCATTCATAATGTTACAGTAGATTTATATTTCAAACAAACGCTGTTCTTTTGAACTTTCTATTCATCCGTGAATCCTGAAAAATAAAATGTATCACGGTTTCCACAAAAATATAATCAGAAATGTTCCTTGAGCAGTATATTATTATGATTTCTGAAGATCATGTGACACTGAAGACTGTAAATACATCTTTGATCACAGATATAAATGACATTATAACTGATATTCACATAGAAAACAGCTGTTTTAGATTATAATCAGAGGTGGACAGTAGAGAAGTATTTTTACTCTGCTGTAAAAGTACTTTTCAAGTGTCAAGTCAAGTCAAGTCACCTTTATTTATATAGCGCCTTTAACAATACAAATTGTAACAAAGCACTGCACAATATCAAAATAGGCAAATTTGTCAATAATGTAAAATGACAGGATTTAACACTCAGTTATCTGCTGAATGCATTTCATTATTGAATTTAGTAATGGCATTGTCCAGCTTAGTTCAGTTTAAATAATATCTGTGCAATCAAGTCGATGATTGTGCTGGAAATGAAGTGTCCCCAACTGAGCAAGCCAGAGGCGACAGCGGCAAGGAACGAAAACTCCATCGGTGACAGAATGGAGAAAAAAACCTTGGGAGAAACCAGGCTCAGTCGGGGGGCCAGTTCCCCTCCGGCCAGACGAATCAGTAGTTTGTTCCAACTGCAGCAAAGTCAGAGTGTAAGTG
Organism: Schizopygopsis malacanthus; assembly: GCA_027474115.1. NCBI lineage: Eukaryota > Metazoa > Chordata > Actinopteri > Cypriniformes > Cyprinidae > Schizopygopsis > Schizopygopsis malacanthus. The sequence goes on along the minus strand of CM049864.1, from coordinate 64,559,626 downwards.
GTCCACTGGTTCCGGGGGTCTTTCCCCGATGGATGTCTAGGTGACGAGGTCCTCACTGGAGATCTGTCTCTGGGGCTCATCATCGGAGGGGTTGTCATCGTCTCTTCTCAGGTGTTCGGTCATCTCTATCGTTTAAGGGTAGGATCCAGACTGAGGCTTGTGTAATTCCTAACTACCACGGGATGTTAATCCCGTGGCAGTAACATAGAAACAGTAAAACAATTGTCAAGTGTCAGTACTTTATTTTCACAGTATTTTTCTTTATTAAAACTTTAAACTTTACTTCACAACATCCCAAAGCATAATATTGCACTTTTTACTGCACTACATTTCATATTAAATATCATTTAATTACATTAGAAATCTATTACTTTCTTATTTTTACTCATTTTTTACTTGAGTACAAAAAGTACTACATTTTTAATGTTCTTAAGTATTAAAGGTAAAACAAACAACAACTTTAATTTATGAAATGAAGTATGACATTATGTTTTTGAATGTAGTGAAGTTACCGAAGAAATAGACTCTGATAAACTACAGATACTTTTTAAATTTACATGACTAAAGTAAAAATACTTCACTACTGTCTGCCTCTGATTGTAATAATATATAATGTATATTTAAGCTACAGCAGTGGTCTTAAATAGAAACAAATTAAGTTGAGCAACCAACAAAAATCTAAACAAATGAATACGTTTTTTGACAATCCTAATACACACACACACACACACACACACACGCATGCGCACATGCACACACGCGGACAGGCGCGCACGCAGACGGACACACACTCTCTCTCTCTTTCTCACTCACACACACACACACACACGCACACGCGCGCGCGCGCGCACATGCACCCGCGCACGCACACGCACGCACACACACGCGCGCACGCAGACGGACACACACTCTCTCTCTCACTCACACACGCACACACACGCACGCACGCACTCACACACTCACGCACGCAGACGCACACTCGCGCATGCGCACATGCACACACACACGCGCGCACGCAGACGGACACACACTCTCTCTCACACACACACACACACACACACACACACACACACACACACACACACACACACACACACACACACACACACACACACACAAACGCACGCACGCACGCACGCACGCACGCACACGCACACACATTCACGCACGCAGACGCACACTCGCGCACACACACACACGCACACGCGCACACGCGCACGCACACACGCAGATGCACACACACGCGTGCGCACGCACGCACACACGCAGGCAACAAATTAGTAAGGTTATGAGAAGAACTGAAAATCACAGAAAACACTTTTGATACATGTTGATTCAATTTGATACAGCATATAACTGAAATATACATTGGAATTAAAACGATGGATACTTACGACTTCATTCATTGGCTCAAATATAAATATATATCATCAAGTTCTAACATAGGCTCATGTCACTTCCTGTTTCTCCCTCACTTCCTGTCCTCTTGGTACTTTCCTATTAAAACAAATGTAGCAAACAGACAAAAATAAGTATTTTAATTTTCCTGAAAGGAGAAAAACATAAAGCTGTCTCGTTTCATATATCAGAATATGGAGGAAAAAACTGCTTAAACTGAGCCAAAATATGCAATTTGCTGAAAATGCAGATATTTTTATGCTGAAATGTATGCTGATATTATCATTCTGATGCTTGAAAGGTAAATCAATGAGATGTTTATAACAGTACAGCATACACTGACACAAAATGAAGCTCCATATCAGCTCTATATCTCCAGTAATATGTCTTATTAAGATGAGGTTGTATATAACACGATGCTGATTGAGAGATGAAGAAATAAGATCCTGATGATCAGATTTGAGACTGAAACATGATTGATGGAGAATCAAGTAAAGCTGTGTTCATCTGGAGATATGACTGCAGTTATTCTGATCAAAACCACTCCAGATTTGACTACAATTACACTAAAAGAGCTTTTACTGGATGAACACGGTAAACTATAACTCAGAGACAGAGGACATGAGGAGATTGATAGCACAGTTTGATCATTTAGTGCTGTAGAATTAGAGTCAAAAGCGATGCAGTAGCTTTATAGGGTTAATAATGAATTGTTAATAACTGAACAGAGATTGAGCGGTCAGTAGAAGTCAGTCGAGCAGAGAGAGTCAGAGACTGTAAACGAGATACGAGCACTAATGAGGAGCTGAACTCTGGCTCGTGTAGAAAGGTGACAGCGGCACGATTATCTTTTCTCCTCGGGGTCACCTGATCTGACTTTACCACATTACCTGTGCTTCACTTACAGAGATACTCTCTCGATACTACATGTTTATGTATACTGTATGTGCATTATGTATGTTTTGTCAACATTAAAATCTTTACTTTAGAAATAAATCTGTAAATGTTCAGTTGAATCCTCAGCTGATTCATTCATTTATTTTTTTATTTTTATTTTGAAATTTTTATTTGTATTTTTTTATTATTATTATCATAATTTTTTTATTTTTTTTATTTTTTATTTATTTAATTTAATTTAATTTTCTTATTATTTTTATTTATTTACTATTATTATTATAATTTTTTGTTTTATTATTTAAATTGTATTAAATTTGTATTTATTTATTTTTTATTGTAATTTAGTTTTGTATTTTTATTGTAATTTAATTCATTTCTGTCACGCACTCCAGGATCCTGTCATGTCATTTTTTTATTTTTTTATTTTATTTAATTTGTTTAATTTAAAGTTAGTCTTGCATGTTTAGCCAACCTTAAACTCTTGTTAAATTTAGATGAAAATCTGTAAATGTTCTGTTGGTTCCTCAACTGATTAAATTAAATTAAATTAGCTAATATTTTTTGATTGTTTTTGCTCGCCAATTCTGCATTTATTTGATAAAAATAGTGAAATATTATTCAATTTTAAAGTAGCTGTTTTCTATGTGAATATGTGTTAAACTGTAATTTATTTCTGTGTTGCGCAGCTGTATTTTCAGCATCATTACTCCAGTCTTCAGTGTCACATGATCTTCAGAAATCATAATAATATGCAGATTTGCTGCTGGAGAAATTAGATGTTCTTCTGACTGTTATTTGATATGTCAGGTTTCGCAGGGTTAGTAAGCTCACAGCTTCATATATCATTGTTCTCTGTGCAGTAGATGAGTGTTGTTACTGTGCTCCGGTGTTTTGCTGGATCTCTGATTATTCTGCGGCGCTCAGGTAATTCAGGTTTCTATCGGATGTTCCTGACCTCGAGGATAGCCTCGGTAAACAGGCGAGGAGAAAGCCAGTCCTGAAACACAACAGCATAAATCAATGTTTGCGGCTTTCAGAGGAGCTGGATGAGATAATGGAGTAATATGTGCACTGAATATAATCACACTGAGAGACACGACTGAGATTAATATGCTGCTTGCGTTGTTTCAGGCATAAATCACATGCTAATGAGTGACAGCGAACAACATCTCTGTGCAAACTCACACTCAGACATTTAGCATACAGAAATCAGTGATATTGCATCAGATTACAGTAGATCTTTCATCAGTGTCTGTGATGCGTGAAAACATTTGAACAGAATGAAGATGTGTATATTTTTATTGTTTTGCCTAAATATCATATTTTGTAATTTAGTACTGACTTTCAGAAGATAGTTACATGTTTTCCAGAAGACAAAATAAGTTAAATTTACCCTGATCTTCAAATTCAAAAGTGTTCACGCCCAGCTCTTAATGCATGGTTTCTCCTTCTGGAGCATCAGTAAGTGTTTGAATCTTCTGTAATAGTTGCGTATGAGTCCCTCAGTCGTCCTCGGTGTGAAACGTCTCGGTTACATAGGTAACCCTCGTTCCCTGAAGGAGGGAACGGAGACGTACGTCAGACTGACCGACGAATAGGAATCTCGCTAGAGAGGCCAATCTACTTCGAGTGTAACTAAACGAGCCAATGCACATTGGCATGCAATCATATGCAGCAGCTGCTCACCTCGCAGCGCGGGTATATAATGAGCAGCAGGTGCGTTGCATCTTCAGCTTTTCGCTGAGGAGCCGAACAAGTAAGACGGCAGCAACAGCGGGGTCCAGCGACTGTGGCGACGGGACGTACGTCTCCGTTCCCTCCTTCAGGGAACGAGGGTTACCTATGTAACCGAGACGTTCCCATTCAGTCGGTCACGTTCGACGTACGTCGGACTGACCTACGAATAGGAATCCCTACCAAAGTGCCACAGGAGCTGCCCCCTTCCAGCGCTCTGTAGCAAGCCTCCTGACCCCCTTGCTTAAAGACAGTGCTCGACCCTCGAACGCAAAGCGCAGAAACGGCCTGTGTCGAGGAAGAATCGAGACATGAAAGTACGCGTCCTTCAGGTCGATCGCTGCAAACCAATCTCGGGGACGGACGCACTCGAAAATGCGTTTCTGCGTGAGCATCTTGAACGGTAGCTTGTGAAGGCTCCGATTCAAAACTCGCAGATCCAAGATCAGTCGTAACCCACCACTTTTCTTGGGTACAATGAAGTAAGGGCTGTAAAACCCTGACCTCATATCGGCAGGAGGGACCAGCTCTATCACGTCCTTTGCCAGTAGGACTGCGATCTCCGCAGGCAAGACATGGGTATCGACAGCTTTCACTGAAGTGAAGTGGACACCCCTGAACTTGGGGGGACGCCGGGCGAACTGAATCGCATAGCCGAGCCTGATGGTCCGAATGAGCCAACGAGACGGACTGGGGAGCGCTAACCAGGCTCGCAGAGACCGCACAAGTGGGACCAAGGGGACCACCGGCGTACCCGCAGTGGGGCAGCGAGGTGGAACGCAGGGACGCAGCTCGGGGGGCTCTCTTTGGGAGGCGGCCCGTAGCGGGGTCTGAGTGTGCTGTGCAACACTTACCTGGTTCCACGGCCGGACAGGGGGTGCAGGAGAGGCTTGGGTGCCCATCTCGAACTGCGCGCTGCTGTCCGCTGGCGACAGAAGAGGTGGATGAGAGTGGAGAGGTTTTGCTCCTCCCACTACTCTCCGAGCCCTCTTCGGACCCGGAGATGACAGAAACTGCTCTTTTATTGAAAATTTGGGTACCGCTGGCTGCTGGGCCAGCGGCGGAACAGAAGGAAAAAACAAAGGATTTACCACCCGGCCCTCCTCCGGGGGAAGGAGCGGTGCAGTCACCATCTCTTGAAGAACAGTCCCAATCATCTCCGGGTCGCCCGTCCTAGGGCCTCTTGCTCTTGGCTTTGCCACCCCTCTTGGCGGGGGCCTGGACGGGCTGGGGACCCCGCCTACGACTGGCTCCACGGCGCCGCTTGGGTGGAGGCTGTTGCTGCGGTGCGGGAGCGGGGGCAGTCGCAGGGGGTTGCCCTCGGCGACGAGCAGGCTGAGGTGCTGCCGGCTGCAGAGTGGATGCAACAGCGGACCGCCGGGGCAGGATGTGGCTAATCGCCTCAGACTGCTTCTGTACAGCCGAGAACTGCTGGGCGAAGTTCTCGATCGCGTCGCCAAAGAGGCCGGTCTGGGACACGGGGGAATTAAGGAACCTGACTTTGTCGGTATCCCTCATGTCGGCCAGACACAGCCAGAGATGGCGTTCCTGGACCACCAGAGTGGACATCGCACGGCCCACTGCCCGTGCCGTAACCTTCATCGCCCGAAGCGCGAGGTCCGTCGCAGCACGAAGTTCGTGATGAACTTGTGGGTCATGACCACCCTCGTGCAGGTCTCTCAGTGCCTTGGCCTGATGGACCTGCAACAACGCCATAGCGTGTAAGGCGGAGGCGGCTTCCCCACAGGCCTGGGAAGCTCTGCCGGTAAGGTCCGACGAGTGCTTACAGGCCCGGGAAGGGAGAGACGGCTCCCCGCGCCAGGTGGAGTTAGGGCACAGCTGCATAGCCATGGCCCGCTCCACAGGGGGGATGCGCGTGTAACCCTTAGCCGCACCGCCATCAAGGGTGGTGAGGGAGGAGGGCCCACTGGCGCGGTTTCGGGCAGTAAAAGGTGCCTTCCACGTACCAGTGAGCTCTTCATGCACCTCCGGGAAGAAAGGAACCGGGGTGGGTGGCTGAGAACCAGCTTGTGCCACCCCGAGAAACCAATCGTCCAACCTTGAGGGTTCAGGACAAGGTGGAGGATTCCACACGAGCCCGACCCTGTTGGCGGCCCGGGAAAGCATAGCCATCATTTCCGGATCTGTATCGGGCACAGCCACCGTACCCGAAGGAGGTAACTGCGCCGACGCGTCATCTCCGGCAAAATCTGACTCACCCTCCGATGCAGCTATCGACATCCGGTCATCGAGAGGAGCGCCGAAGGACACGGATGGTGCACACCTTTGAGATGGCCCACCGCGCTCCTCCGGCAGCTCTGCTGGCTGCGGAGTGCAGGAGGAGTGAGGGTTCCTAGGGGGTTGGTTCCCCGAAGGAAACGCACTCACTGTGATCCTCAGATCACCAGTGTCACCGCTCGCAGCAACCCTCTGATGGGGGTTGGAACGAGGCAGCGGCACTGGGACTCCGCCCCTTTGCAGGAGCTGGAGTCTCGATCGCAACTCCGAGATGGTCATCCTCCCACAATGGGTACATGACTCATCCACAAACGCTGCCTCAGCGTGCGCTAAGCCCAGACACGCGATGCAGCGCTCGTGACCATCTCTCGGCGCCAGGTAACGACCACATCCAGAAACACACAAGTAGAATGTCATCTTTAAAAATACGCAAGCTCTACTTGTGTAAGCTCTTTTAGGGACTTGCTCTTTTAATCAGTGCTGAAGCACGCAGGGGAACGGCCGCAGCAACACAAACAGGGATTTGTGCAGCCTGTAGTGTGCTCTCTCTCTCTCGCCGCACTCTTACCAGCTGTAAAAACAGCTTTTCTGGGAGGAAAAGGAGAGAGATTCGACCCCGCTGCTGTGCTGTATGCCCGCACTTCTTCACAAAGAGATCGTCCTGCAGAGACTCTTTTTAGAACACTTCTTCAGTAGAACGATTAGTTCGGCTCCGAAGCGAAAAGCTGAAGATGCAACGCACCTGCTGCTCATTATATACCCGCGCTGCGAGGTGAGCAGCTGCTGCATATGATTGCATGCCAATGTGCATTGGCTCGTTTAGTTACACTCGAAGTAGATTGGCCTCTCTAGCGAGATTCCTATTCGTCGGTCAGTCCGACGTACGTCGAACGTGACCGACTGAATGGGAAAGATGGATCTCAACGTCATACAGTCATTGTTGGAAAGGGTTCAAATACACAAAAATGCTGGAAAACCACAGAATTAGTGTGAGCTGAAGGATTCACAGCAGACAGTTTAACTGTTCAGGACAAACAAACATGAACAACTATCACTAAACTAATAAACACAGCTGTGCATCATTCAGACAACAACACAGTGTTAAGATTCAAGGGGAGGAAAACTTTTGAACGGAGTCATTATTATAAATCCAACTATTATTTTCTCTTGTGGACTAAACATGTTTTATGTGAAATATCTTATTCAGGTGAGTATTAAATAAACTATAGCATGCATTTTGTATGATTCCTCTTACTTGGTAAAATAATCTACATTTTGCAGATTCTGCAAGGTGTATGCAAACTTTTGACTTCAACTGTATATATATATATATAATTATATATTTTTTTATAATTGTTTATTTAATTTTCATACAGATATTAAATAGTAATATTTCAAAAAAGAAACAAATAAAACTATTCACAGAAAAATATAAACATTAAAAAAAAAAATATACAACTATTAAAAATATTTGTGAAAAAATTAAATTAAGGCTGAAATAAAAAGAATATATAAGAAAAAAATGATTTATATAGAAAAAAAATTAAAATTAGAAATATCTGAAATTGTTGTCTTGACAACTAACCGAAATAAATTAAAGGAGAAGCACTGAATTTACTAACTGGGACTAAATAAAAACTAAAACTGAAATAAAAACTAATTAAACCTAAATAGTGATATTTAAAAGGAACAAAAACTGATACTCAAAATAATCTAAAATGAAAATGAAAACTGAAAATATAAATAACAAAATCTAATTCAAATATCCCCAAAAACTATAATAGTATATAAATAATATTAAAATAACACTAGATCCTACCGTGACTGATGCATCAGTGTTATTGACGACATTTATCTTCATGTTTCATCAAAATGACTCAAATTCATTTAAAGGTATAGTTTACCCAAAAATGAAAATTTGCAGAACACGTGCTCACCTTCATCCGAGATCAGGATGAGTTTGTTTCTTTCAGATTTGTGTCTCAGCAATGGATGCTCTGCAGTGAATGGGTGCCGTCAGAATGAGAGTCAATGGATGCTCTGCAGTGAATGGGTGCCATCAGAATGAGAGTCAATGGATGCTCTGCAGTGAATGGGTGCCGTCATAATGAGAGTCAATGGATACTCTGCAGTGAATGGGTGCCGTCAGAATGAGAGTCAATGGATGCTCTGCAGTGAATGGGTGCCGTCAGAATGAGAGTCAATGGATGCTCTGCAGTGAATGGGTGCCGTCAGAATGAGAGTCAATGGATGCTCTGCAGTGAATGGGTGCCGTCAGAATGAGAGTCAATGGATGCTCTGCAGTGAATGGGTGCCGTCAGAATGAGAGTCAATGGATGCTCTGCAGTGAATGGGTGCCGTCAGAATGAGAGTCTGATAAAAACATCACAATAATCCACAGTCCATCAGTTAACATCTGGAGAAGACAAAAGATGAAACTAATCCAGCATTAAGATGTTTTAATGTCTAAAATATGAGTGCATAATTCATAATAACGCTTCCTCAGTGAAAAAGTGTTCTGGTCTGAATCAGGAGAGAAATCTGCACAGATCAAGCTCTGTTTACAAGATGATGTGGTGTGTTTATCAGCTGTTTGGACTCTCATTCTGATGGCACCCATTCATTTGAATTTGATACACTTTTATTCTGCAGCAGAGTAGAAAGTAACTCATGTTAGCTTGTTCTCCTTTACCAGAAAAAGACTCCCGTGCCTAACGATCTAAACAATACTGTCTCCTTGAGTAGATCTTGAGAGAGCATTTTTTAGGAGCTTGTATTTTTTTAAGAAAATAATAACTTTATGAGTTCAGCTTGAGCATCTTGTCGTTTCAAAAGCTTAATTTGCTCAAATCCTCTGGGATTATTAGACGTTATTAGAGGCAGATGAAACTCCCTGCGAGAGCTTGGCTTTCACATCGGATGTGTTTCCCTCACGCAGCGCAGATGTTGATCTGCAGTTACACGACTCTCCTCCTCTCACAGCAGATGTGAATAAACAGCACATCTGGGCCAATCTCAGGTGACCAACACGGACATCTGCGGCAAACACCAAGAGAAAACATTCCAGACATTCAGCTCTTACTACAGTGAAACAACTGCTGTAGAAACGACACTCACTCACAAATTGGAACTGAATGTCACAAATACTTCAATAGAACTGTATGGTTGATTAAGATTGTTTCTGCCACAGGATGCAACTTTTTTTTGTCTTACAACTTTTCTCTTGACCTTTTCTTTTGCACTTCTGGGGGAAAAAAACAACACAGAATTGAGATTTGAACTCATAATCGCAAAATAAATTCAGAATCGCGATATAAATTCAGAATCACGATATAAACTCAGAATCACAATCTAAATTCAGAATCACGTTATAAACTCAGAATCACGATATAAACTCAATCGCGATATAAACTCAGAATCGCGATATAAACTCAATCACGATATAAATTCAGAATCACGATATAAACTCAGAATCACGATATAAACTCAGAATTACACGATATAAACTCAGAATCACGATATAAACTCAGAATCACAATCTAAATTCAGAATCACGTTATAAACTCAGAATCACAATATAAATTCAGAATCACGATATAAACTCAGAATCACGATATAAACTCAATCGCGATATAAACTCAGAATCGCGATATAAACTCAGAATCACGATATAAACTCAGAATCACGATATAAACTCAGAATCACAATATAAATTCAGAATCACGTTATAAACTCAGAATCACAATATAAATTCAGAATCACGATATAAACTCAGAATCACGATATAAACTCAGAATCGCGATATAAACTCAGAATCGCGATATAAACTCAGAATCACGATATAAACTCAGAATCACGATATAAACTCAGAATCGTGATTATAAACTCAGAATCACAATATAAACTCAGAATCACGATATAAATTCAGAATCACGATATAAACTCAGAATCACGATATAAATTCAGATTCACGTTATAAACTCAGAATCGTGATTATAAACTCAGAATCACAATATAAACTCAGAATCGCGATATAAACTCAGAATCACAATATAAACTCAGAATTACACGATATAAACTCAGAATCACGATATAAACTCAGAATCACAATATAAACTCAGAATTACACGATATAAACTCAGAATCACGATATAAACTCAGAATTGCGATATAAACTCAGAATCACAATATAAACTCAGAATCACGATATAAACTCAGAATTGCGATATAAACTCAGAATCACGATATAAACTCAATCGCGATATAAACTCAGAATCGCGATATAAACTCAGAATCACGATATAAACTCAGAATCACAATATAAACTCAGAATTGCGATATAAACTCAGAATCACGATATAAACTCAATCGCGATATAAACTCAGAATCGCGATATAAACTCAGAATCACGATATAAACTCAGAATCACGATATAAACTCAATCGCGATATAAACTCAGAATCGCGATATAAACTCAGAATCGCGATATAAACTCAGAATCGCGATATAAATTCAGAATTGTGATATAAATTCAGAATCGTGATATAAATTCAGAATCACGTTATAAACTCAGAATCACGATATAAACTCAGAATCACGATATAAACTCAGAATCACGATATAAACTCAGAATCACGATATAAACTCAGAATCACGATATAAACTCAGAATCGTGATATAAACTCAATCGCGATATAAACTCAGAATCGCAAAATAAATTCAGAATTGTGATATAAATTCAGAATCACGTTATAAACTCAGAATCACGATATCAATTCAGAATTGTAATATAAACTCAGAATCACGTTATAAACTCAGAATCACGATATAAACTCAGAATCACAAAATAAATTCAGAATCGTGATGTAAACTCAGAATCGTGATATAAACTCAGAATCACAAAATAAATTCAGAATCGTGATGTAAACTCAGAATCGTGATATAAACTCAGAATCCCGACAGAAACTCAGAATCACGTTATAAAGAAACAAAGGTTCTTCCAGTGATTCTGCTTCAGTGTGGAAAGGTTTGAAAGCCATTACAAATTACAAGACACCATCCCCCAGCACTCTGGAGAATCAACAACTGGCAGACGATTTTAATTTTCTTTTACTGTAGATTTGGTAATACACCCCACACCCGCCCTGAACACCTCTCCACACAACCATTAACACCTCCAGCAACCCCCATCTCTCCCCCCACCTGCACTGAAAATAAGTGATGATGATGTGCACCAGGTCTTCAGAGAGAAGAAAAGAAGGAAAACACCAGGACCAGACAGTGTATCACCAGCCTGCCTTAAAACCTGTGCTGACCAGCTGGCCCCCATCTCCACAAAGATCTTCAACAGATCACTGGAGCTGTGCGAAGTCCCCGCATGCTTCAAACGCCCCACCATCATCCCCGTCCCAAAGAAACCCAAAATTACTGGACTTAATGACAATAGACCTGTGGCTCTAGCGTCTGTGGTCATGAAATTATTTGAAAGACTAGTTTTGGCTTATCTGAAGGCCTGCACTAGACCCTTACTGGACCCCCTGACGTTTGCCGACAGAGTAAACAGGTCTGTGTATAATGTAGTCAATATGGGATTGCATTTCATCCTGCATCATCTGGAAAGACCAGGGACTTATGTGAGGATCCTGTGTGTGGAATTCAGCTCCGCTTTTAACACCATCATCCAGTACACCCTTCAGAATAAACTGACACAGCTCTGGTGGATCACCATCTTCCCGACAGACAGGCAGCAGCTAGTGAGGCTGGGAAACTAGTAGCACCTCATCCAGCACCTATACGATCAGCACAGGCGCTCCTCAGGGCTGTGATCTCTCCCCACTCCCCTTCTCCCTGTACATGAACGACTGCACATCTAAAGACCCCTCCGTCAAGCCCCAGAAGTTTTTAGACGACACCACACTGATCGGCCTCATTCAGGATGGTGACGAGTCTGCTTACAGACAGGAGGTTAAGGAGATCACTGTGTGGTGCAGTCTTAACAACCTGGAGCTTAACACGCTCAAAACAGTGGAGATGATCGTGGACTTCAGGAGAAACCCCCCCGCTCTCCCCCCACTCCTCACCATCATGTACAGCACTGTGACTGCAGTGGAGTCATTCAGGTTCCTGGGCACCACCATCTCTCAGGACCTCAAATGCCTGGAGAGACTAGTTCTGCATCACATCAAGACTGCTCTGTCCCCCACCATGGACCCTCACCAGTATGCGTACAGGGCAAATAGGTCAACAGATGATGCGATCTCCATTGCACTCCACACTGTACTATGCCATCTAGAACACCAAGGAACGTATGTACGGCTGTTGTTCTTGGATTTCAGTTCTGCTTTTAATACTATCTTACCTAGCAGACGGTTCTCCAAGATGTCTGATCTGGGCATTCAGTACAACATCTGCCTGTGGATCAAGGACTTTTTAACAGAAGTGAGAATGGGCCCACATAATTCCTCAACTTTGACAATCAGTACAGGTGTCCCACAGGGATGTGTGTTAAGCCTGTTTCTCTTTTCTCTGTATACACATGATTGTATACCATTGTATAATAATAACACCATTATCAAATTCGCAGACGATACAACTGTGGTGGGGCTGATCACCAGAGGCGATGAGTCTGCCTATAGAGAGGAGATAAAGAAGCTGATGGAGTGGTGCACGGAGAACAATCTGGCCCTTTACCTCCTTGATTTCAGGAGGAAACAGGATGTACATTCACCATTGTATATCAATGAGGAGATAGTGGAGAGAGTGTCCAGTTTTAAATTCCTGGGCACACACATCTCAGAGGAACTCACATGGACGATAAACATCATGGCACTGGTTAAGAAAGCACAGAAGCGGCTATACTTTTTAAGAATGCTCAGGAAGGTAAACCTGTCACAACAGGTCTTGTTGTCATTCTACCGCTGCTCCATTGAGAGTGTCTTCACACATGCTGGTGTGGTACGGAAGTAGCTCTGCAGCTGATAAAAAGGCTTTGCAGAGAGTTATCAAGACTGCGCAGAACATCACAAAACAACATCTGCCTGCACTGGAAGACATTTTTGTCTCTGACTGTCTGCAGAAAATACACAATATTTTGAAGGAACCTTATCATCCTACATATAACTTTTTTGAACTGTTGCCATCTGGGAAACGGTACAGGTCTGTCAAAACACGTACCACAAGATTCATGAATAGCTTTTACCCTAAAGCTATAACCATACTGAACACTGAACTGAAAATACATTCTTGACACGCAAGAATCATGTGCAATTATATTGAGCATAGAGCACTTATTTCACTCAGCATGGTGGAAAATTATGATTAATATTAGCTGGATACGTTGGCATATTTATAATTTCGTTGTATGTAAGTACAATGACAATAAACAATCTGAATCTGAATCTGAAGTGGGACAATCACATTGGGTCCATTGTGAAAAAGGCACAGCAGAGGCTTTACTTCCTTCGCCAGCTGAAGAAGTTCAACCTGCCACAGGAGCTGCTGAAACAGTTCTACTCTGCCATCATTAAATCTATCCTCTACACGTCAATAACTGTCTGGTTCAGCTCAGCTACCAAATCTGACCTCAGAAGACTACGGAGGGTAGTCCGGACTGCTGAGCGAATCTTTGGTACGTGATTTCAGTTCTTGGACATGATCTCTCCAAGAACTGTACTTATCCAGAGTGAGTAAAAGGTCTGTCAAAATCACTCCGGACCCCTCACATCCAGCACACTCCCTCTTTGAACTGATACCGTATGGTCGACGCTACAGAGCTCTGAGCACCAGAACGACCAGACACAGAAACCGTTTCTTCCCTCAGGCAATCCATCTCATGAACACTTGACAATAAACATGGAACAAATAACACTATTATACAATTATTTATTCACCATTACTTATTTTTTTCATTTCAAATGTGCACATGTCAGACCTCACACATAACTGTCTGTATTGTGTATTGTGTTTTTGCCATTTTGTATATTTGTATAATGCTCTTTTGTTGTCTGTGTCCTGTCCTGTTTCTGTCCTTCTGTTGCACTGTGCAGCTTCTGTCACTATAACGAATTCCTCGTATGTGTAAACGTTCGAATCACGAATCACGTTATAAACTCAGAATCACGATATAAATTCAGAATCGTGATATAAACTCAGAATCACAATATGAAATCAGAATTGTGTTTAAACACATCACTTTATGGAAGTAGACTGTGTTTGTGATTGCCGTATGTTGAGCAGCACTTCAGTCATAATGAAGACAAAATGAAAAACTCAAAACATTCATTTTTGTGCCTCTTTTTGAGGTTTTACCTTCAACTGATTTTGCAGGTTCACTTTAATTTGACTTTGAACAAAAGCAATCATTTCAGTAACTCTGTTCCAGGGTCATTTAAACGTCACCGTATGAATTCAGCACAAGCTCTACAGCCTGATCTAGCATTGATCTTAAACTAGTCTTTGTTCCTGCACAATATTGCCTCATTGTAATCAGTCTGAGGACCATTTACAGGAACGAAGGCCTTATTTTACAGACAATAGCCACTTTTCTGACTATTTTAAGTGGAAATTCACTGGAGACGTGGAGGTTCTGGGAACATGAAAGATGTAAAACTTTCATTAGAGGATAAAATTTAATTTCTAAAAGTGTTGTGAGGTTCAGAACGTGAGAAATATGACAAATAAAAGATTACACAAGGCTAAATATTAAAAAATTATAAAAAATGTAATTAGTATGCAGTTAACCAAAACATCCACACAAACCAGAGCCTTATTACAGAGAATCTCGGATCTTAAGTCTAATATCGGAGAAGATCAGTGTTTATATGGATTGCAGTGAGCTATAAAATCATAAATAAATACAGTTTATAAGGATGACAAATGAATTCTTCATGAAAGTATTACATTATAAAAACGCATAAATAAATATAAATAATAGGGATTGCAATGTATTCTATATAAATAAATTGCAAATTAAAAATTGTGAGATATAAACCCAGAATTGTAGTGTATAAAGTCAAAATTGTGAGAGGATAAATATTTTAAAATAAATAAACACTTACACGCATAATTAGTTTCTAACAATTACCAATGGATTCTTAATATAATAACATTTTATAGTGATTGCTATGAATTTGTAAACACACACACACACGCACGCACGCGTGTGTATATATTTAATATGAATACATTTTATGGGGGGGGGACCAATGACTTTATATAAACAAACAAAAACAAGTAAACAATTAAGTAGAAAGATTTAAAGGCACTGCACTGTAAAAGAACAGTTTCTAACCTATTACATAATTTATAATTGCTTGTAAACTTTAGAGAAACAGCCTGCATGAAGCCCATGAGTCTCTGTGCCTACGGGCCGACCCGAAGCAAACAGCAGGCTTTAATCAACTTCAGGAACGCCGAGTCTCCACAACACACGCGTTTCCTCAGATGAACGTCTGCTCTGACTTCAGACGAGGATCCACTCCAGAAGACCAGAAGACAGAAAACAGCAGAGAAGGAGGAGAAACAGCCGTGTCTGGCCATGATAGAAGCTCAAGTGTGTGTGCTCGCTGGTGAACTCTTGCCTTGAATATTCATAATCACTATAAGAAAGACATTTGTAGGTTGATTTCCACCAAAATTGTGTAAAAACACACATTCAAAATACTATTCTGTTCATCTGAGCATCTCTGATTCAGCCAACGCTGTTTATCTTTATCTGACCAAGAACCTGCTTTAAGTCAGAAAAGACAAAAATATCATAAAATCAATCAAAAATATTTTTAATTTTAAAATTCTATAACTCAGAATTCTGAGAAAAATTTGAAAATTGCGAGTTAAAATAATACAAAATATTGTTTAATTTTTTTGTATTATTTGTAACGAGAGTTCACTGAAGATGAGCGTAGTAATAAACCCAAGTGCAGTTTATTTACAAAGGTGAAATCCAAAATACAAACATAACCCGAGACTTGACCTGAACCAACCCGGACCCGGACAGAATTAAAATTCTACATTTATATCTTACAAATCTGAGTTTATGTGAGAAAAGAAGTCAGAATTGTAAGAAAAAAAGTCAAAATTACGAAGATGCAATTACCATTAATTTATGTGTGCAAAAAAAGTGTAGAAACAATTTTTACTTTTCTCACAATTCAGACTTTTTTCTAGTAATATCTCACAATTCAGACATGTTGCACAAAAAGGCTAGAACTGTAAGAAAAAAAATAGCAAGATGAGATTATATGTACAAAAAGTCAGAATTATGATATAGAAACTGTTAAAATAAATGACAGATTAAAAAATGATGAATAAAACACAACAGCGATGTGCTCCCTCATGTTTTCCTTATGCCCTTATTTGGTCTTCCTGTCTTCATTATTAGTTCATATCTCCGTCTGTTTAATAACTCCTCACCTGTTTCAGTTCTTCCTCGTTTAATTTCCCAGTGTTCTTGAGATGTGTTTTCTTGTCTCCAAGGTCCGGTGTTGTTCGTCTTCACCCCGCTCTGTGAAGGTCTCCCTTGTGGATTATATAATTAAAGATATTAAGTCTTCTGGAGAACTCCTTGCCTCCTCGTTCCCTTGCTCCTGCGAAATGTGCCCAAATATGATGTGTGAAATAAAAACAATTCATTAGTGATTTGACAGCATTGTTACATGTTGGGCAAATGAGTTTGTTCTTGGAAAAGTCAGCTGAATTACTCCACAACACTCGTACAAAATGATTTAAACAATCTTTCATAATATCACAATATCCTATTCCAACAGTTTGAAGCTAAAATATCACACACACAGGCACGCACGCACACACACACACACACGCACACAGGCACGCACGCACGCACGCGCATACACACACACACACACACAGGCACGCACGCACACACACGCACACAGGCACGCACGCGCATACACACACACACACACACACACACACACACACACACAGGCACGCACGCACGCAGGCACACACACACCTTTGTGGATTATATCATCTAAACTAAACAACATATGCAATAGATTAAATTGTTATTGTTATTGTTATTTTTTCTATTTTTCAATATTTTGATTTCATGAATTGCTCTGTTCTCAAAAATTTGGTGAAAAGACATGAAATAGCCTACAATGCATTTAATTATTTTGCAAAATATTGATAATATTTTAATTTTTACATGAATCTACTCAAATGACAACATGCCCCACTATAAAGTAAACTATATGCAGAAATGTACAGTATCTGCTTCTTCACCTGGTCAAGACTATTTTTGACTAAATTGCAAAAATCTATAAATAATGTCTAATTCAACTCCAAAATACTCCATGAACAAGAAGGATTTCCGGCTATGCATTTCACCAACACCGATTTAAAATAGCTTTCTTTATTTTTTCATCATTAGTTGCAAGAATGACACAAAAATGGATGGTAAATCCAAAGAAACACAGTGAAAGGAAGCATTATTGGATATTGAGTGAGTATAATGACTGAACGGTTGTTACAGGACATCTTCGTTTACATTGATCTACTGTAAACACATCATAAACACACATGCACTGCTGATTGTTTAAGATACGGTCAATGAAGCACTAAACACTCGATCAAATGAGAAACACCGAAATATATATTAAAGACATTCTGGAAGGTCAGTTAACTAGATCTACTCTCGGATCTGTGGTTTCTTTCGTTGTTTTTCAGAGTCACATGCTCTGCACTGTAAAAAAAAAAAACAGTAAAATTTACGGTAAAAAAAAAAACAGTAAAATTTACGGTAAAAGAAATACAGTAGCTGTGGTTGGTGGAATTCTACCGTACAAAATACGGTAACAACATTTTATGTTTTCGGCGTTTAACTCACATTTACAGTTAAATACCGTAATTTCATTAACTGATATAATGTTAATATACCAACCTATTAAAGTACTGAAGTATCTGTTTTGTACCTTTGTAATGCACTGATAACCACCAAAAGCAGAAGGTGATGAGAAAGTCACATGATGAACCAAAGCTGCATCTTTTAAGTAATAACATATATAGAAGATGCACAGCGTCATTCACACAAGCACTAAACACTATCATGGTGAGACATAAACTATGCAATAAACTTTAATTTATCAACATTAGATGTAAAATACAACCCTAATAAATGTATCTGATAAGAAAAAAAACTAAGAAGAATAAAACATAAAAAATTAAAAAAAATTGCAACGAAAGGAATCCTGGAAACGTCAGTTTATGTAAATTTTACAGGAACTTACCGTTAACCAATTAACAGGTTTTTACTGTAATATTTTTACATTTTTTTACCGTTAAAATCACGGTTGTTTTTTTACAGTGATGTCCAATCGCATTGAGTCAGTTTTAAAAAAGCGGTATATAAAAAATCCTAATAATTCAATTTTATTTAGTACAGGAAAAAAGCTTTGCATATGGATGAGGAATATCAAAATACACATCGTTCATTTCTTTTTTCAGATGTTTTAAAATTAAATTTAAGAGATATAACCATTTAAACTAAACTGTTATGCGTTCAGGTCAGTTTTTTTTTTACATTTATTAGTTCAATTTGTCTCAAATTGCTTGTGCAAAATACATTGAGCCTTTTTTCTGTGTTTTGTGACTTAAATTTGTTGGTAAATTTGACTATGCACGCTCACAAACACTATCAAATGTGATATAAACACTATCTAAAGAACCTTAGCCCAAAGAGATGAAAACCTGAAGTTCAAAGACCAAACAGACTTAATGTGATAAAGCAAAGTGAGTTTGAAAGAAGACACATCTGGAAGTCGAAGTTTATACAATACAATTAATATATAGTATTACAGAGTAATATTTATGTTGTTTAGTGAGGAAAATAATATGCAGGTTTCATAAATTTTGACAGTTTTTGAGAAACATGATTTAGAAGTTCAAAGGAATTTAATTAAGTTCTATTAATTCTAATTGAATTCTGAGATATAAAATATAATTTCTCATGAATATTAAGAAAAAAAATATATATATTTTTCTCTCATAGTTCTTATAAAGGTTGGAATTTCAACTTTTAATTTGAAATTTTCAAATGATTTGTTATTTGAATTCGAATTTTTTATTCGAAATTTAAAATGTTCAAACACAGTAACATTTCAATTTTTTTCAATTTTATGTTTTATCGACACAGAAATGCGAAAAGTGTATGCAGGTGTTTTTTTTGTTTTTTTGTTTTGCAATAGGAGGGCTAAATTAACCAAATGTTACTCTATCAAAATTATATCCAGGCATTCGAGCTGGGCGATACAATTATCCCAATATTTTCAGACAATACTCAATATATAAATATTTCAACTAAAGTAAAACAGTAAAAATCTAAATCAAACAATCAAGGCATTTTTGCACCAGTTTCTCACTAAACCAACACAAAGAAAAATAATCTTTTTCATTTATATACACCCCAACAACACAGAATAATAAACAGCGATATTTACTTACAGTACATGGAATTTTGTATAAAAAAATTGAATGCAAGAAAACGACTTTAAATGGTTTTAAAGCAACTGAGGACTCGGAGAGTTTGAAGTGATTCACTTGAATGAATTAAATGCAAACACTAAACAAAAAGTGCTTTAAATTCACTGCAATACTCACAATTTCAGTTCATTTCCATGTCACAAATGCATTCAGTACATCGCCCAACTATAAACGGAAAACAAATGACACCCATAACTTCTTTTGGCAAATAATAATAACATAAGCTCTCATGTAACACCTATTCATGCCCTTAATTGACATCACTAATATTTATTTTATTGTTGAAGTCTCATTTTTACATCATTGAGACTCAGTTGACTCTGATTTGACCGGTATATTGATTCATTAGACGCATGATTCTGAAGTCCTGTAACAAGTGTCAGTCATTGTACAGTGAATGAATATTTTACATCATGTAGTGATATGGTTTTGACCTCTGCATATACCAGCACATATATGTGACGTCCTGCGGTAAAACCAGGAGAATAATCACGCTTCGTTATTCACTCGGCTCGTTCTTTACCCTCCTGCTGATTCACAAATTAAGCTTGTTTTGGGGCACAAGGAAGGAAATTGTACATTATGGTTCAGGACTTCATGTCTGGCGTTCTTAACCTCATGTTGTTTGTCACTAATGTAATGTAGAATATTAAAAATGTATATTATGAAACAGCAACTGAGGTACCAATGCATTTCTGTGACGCACGTCGACATCAACTGTGTCAATGTTCTCAATGGATTTGACAAAGAAACACCCAAAACAACAACACACTTCACTTTTAAAGGAGTATTTCACTCAAAAATAAAAATAGTCTGATAATGTCCACAAATGTCATCCGAGATGTAGATGAGTTTGTTTCTTCATCAGGTTTGTAGAAATGTGTCTCAGCAATGGATGCTCTGCAGTGAATGGGTGCCGTCAGAATGAGAGTCTGATAAAAACATAATTCCATAATTCCATCCAGACAAATGTTCTAAGAATGTTTTGTTTAGGTTTTGACAACCTTTGAACATCTCTTTTGCTTGTTTATATATACGAACATCAAGGAAACGTTCCATTGTATCATTTTGCAAACATCATGGAAACGTTACTTTTAAATGTTCTCTGAACGTTCTGAAACAAGTGTAACATTTAAACGCTTCAGGATAAAAGTTCCATCAACGATGTTTAAATAATGTTTTGAGGACATTAATAAAGACCAGATATCTTTGAATGAATGTTGTGTTGATGTTTCTGGAGTAATGTTAGTTCTGAGAACATTCTCTGTAGCTGATAATCCATAATAACTCTTCCTCAGTGATAAAGTGTTCTGGTCTGAATCAGGAGAGAAATCTGCACAGATCAAAACAGCTCGAAACTAATATGTGGCTGGATTATTAATTATGGATTTGTATTTTAGACATTAAAAATGCTGGATTTGGTTAATCTTTTGTCTTCTCCAGATGTTAACTGATGGACTGTGGATTATTGTGATGTTTTTATTAGACTCTCATTCTGACGGCACCCATTCACATCCATTGCAGAGACACATTTCTCCAAATCTGATGAAGAAACAACTCTCTGATGACCCGAGGATGAGCACTTTTTATTTTGAGGTGAACACACTTTTTGAATATCATTAATCAGCTTGTGATGTTTTTGTATTCTGCCCAATGATTTAAATCGTATATTGTTTTCAACCATACGCATGAGCAATATTACCATTATGTTATATTTCCTATTATTCCATTTTAATTCTTTTTTGACTCATTTGGTAGCGAAAGTCAGCTTCTAGTGTCACTTTATTTCCACATGGGTTTTGCAGGAGGACGGTCACATATATGATGTTTATAAATGACTGAATCCTAAATGTTGTGCTTCCTTTGACTCGTACATAAAACATCTCATATAAATCTCAATGAACAGAGCTTCTTTACACATACAAGTTGTACAGTTACAGGTTTTTCTGGCCTGTTTATGATATTTTCAGCAATGCAAGGTAGACGACGAGAAATAAAGACAGCAAAGTCTGAACATTTCAACGTAAATCAGAAGAAACGAGACACAGCTTCTTGTCAAAACATTATCATAACACTTTTTTTTTTTTACAACACTTTTTAAAAAGCGCTCAGGTAGATACCGCCGCCACCGATTTTCACAGTTCTTGTGTAAAAGCTGAGACACATTCTGGATAGAGTATTAAAATATTATTATAATTATGAATATTTCGTATTTTTTCTCTCAGAATGCACATTGTTCGGTATAGAAATGACAGATCATGATAGTCGGGGATGGAGAGCGTAACATTCGTCCATACATCGTCCTCCAGCAGCCGATTTTTCGTACGTGACGCTCGCAGTCGTGCATTCCAGCACTTGAGGGGCGATAGAAATGAGTATAAAATAGCCCATCGGAGATGTTAGAAACATGGACGTTTGGTGTCGATGGCCAGGCTAACGGATCGGTTTTTAACCTGAAGGCACTTCTTTTTTGAATGTCACTCAACCAGTGCTGGGAACGACGACAATCCAAGTCTTTCACCATCACGGACGCCAAAAAACGCAAGGTTCTCCGCTTTGGGAACGTGAGCACAGTGTTGAGAAACCAGGCTGCTACTGGAGTCGGGGAATAAAGCGAAACAAGGCTGCATTTTAAAGCACCGATCCAAACCAGAACAAATCAAGAGATGTTCTGTACTCCAAAGCACCAGAACATCTCAAGATGGGAAAGAAAACCTGTGAAGGAAGGGGAATGGTGTGTAAAACATGGTTTCTCTTGTCTTGCAGGTAAATCCAGATTGCGAAGTATTCGTTGTGCTTTTGCGGTCAACGTTGAAACCTTCGGTTGATTCCAGACATTGGAGCATCACATCTCAGCAGAGAAAAAAATTATTTATTAATTTATTTATTTTAAGTATTAGTTATTACTTTTCTGTTTGTAGTCGTTTCATTCCACGTGGATCCGGTGTTGTGCCTTCTCTGCGATCCGAAAGCATGAATCTTTGGTGATTAAATATAGAGGGACGCGTCTGGAGTCTTTTCTCACGGGGAGCGTCACCTCTGACCGATGAATACGGTAAAAAACAGCGTGACGCTCAATGGCCATATGCTGGAGACGCCGCGTGCAGCCGCTCCTCTGATCGCTGTGGGAAACAGAGAAAGAGGTTAGCACCAACCAGATAACCAGATCAACACTAACCAGCATGATGCCTGGGACGGTAAACAATTACCGTGATTTTAACGGTAAAAAACTGTGAAAATGTAAAGGTGCGTTCACATCAATCACGCTATTCGCGCATAGTTGGACGCTTGAACATTTTGAGTTTACTCGCTTCATTCGCGCGTAAAATTCACTACACAACAGACGGTAATTTGTGTCATGGGGGGGGGGGGCTTCTGCCAGGCAGCTCCAGTCTCGTTGCAAACTTTATACCTGTTTCTATAAAAGTACGAAGTAGTATCTTACAGCTCCGGGTATCCACATACAACCACGATCAATTTGTCCTCCATTGTTGTTTGGGATTTTCTGCCTCCGCTCGTAATCACGTCACTGCCAGAGCAAGCTCCTGATTGGTTAACGCGGCGCGAATATCCGCCAAAGTTCAGATTGTTCAACTCGTGTGAATAGCTCGTCAAACGCCCCAAACGCTCAATTCGCGCCGCCTCATTCGCGCCACAGGATTGTCTATCGCGTCTTTGCATTGACTTAACATGTAAATCATTCGCGCGTAACGCTTCATTCGCGTCTGGTGTGAACGCACCTTTACAGTAAAAACCTGTTAAATGGTTAACGGTAAGTTCCTGTAAAATTTACAGGGAAAAACTGTAAACTGACATCCCCCAAATTTTGTTTGAATTTGATGTTTTTTCTTTGAAATAACTGTATTTTCTTATCAGTTATGTTTATTAGGGTTGTATGTTACATCTAATGTTGTTAAATTAAAGTTTATTGCATAGTTTAATGAGTCTCACCATGATGGTGTTTTGTGCTTGTGTGAATGACGCTGTGCATCTTCTATATATGTTATTAATTAAAAGCTGCTTGTGATTGGCTTTGGTTCATCATGTGACTCTCTCATCAACACTTGAATTTGGTGGTTATCAATGTATTACAAAGGTACAAACCAGATTTCAGTACTTTAATAGGATGGTATATTAACATTACATCAGTTAATGAAACTTCCATCCGAACGGAAAGCATAAAGCTCTGCGCTGCTGGTTTCAGAGTAAACCTGGCATTTCATTCACTGATGCGCTTCACTCTGCAGCGCTAAAACTGCTACTGACCTCTCAGCAACCCGCCAAAATAAAAGCTTGCAGATTTAAGGTTTGAAAATGATGAAAATTCATATAAAATAAAAAAGTAAAAAAAAAAAATATATTTTTTATATTAGCATTGTATTTTTTACAATTAATACAATTAATACAAAACAAAATTAATACAATTTTATTTCAAAATATAATAGTATTATTGCACTTTACTATTTTATTTAAAAAAAACTAACAAAAAGTCCATTAATGCTACTATTATTACTATAATTAATTATTACATTTTTTATAGCTATATTTAATGGGTGCAGGGTGAGCACCAAACCAAATCTCCAGGTGCTCTCATAGAGCGCAGAATTAAAAACTTAAGTGAATCTCTGTTCATATATTCATTCAACAAAGTATTATGAAATTTTTGTGGAAAGTAAAAAATGCTGGCAGTGACTGGCAACTAGTGACTGGTAAAAAAACACTGGCGGGGAAAGAGTTAATCCTTGCTTGATTCAAAAGCATCTCTCTCTAAATTTTTTCACACATAAATGTCTGAAGTGTATTTCTGTGATTCATAATCATCCTCAAGTGCGTATTATTACTGCAGCGTTTGATCGTTCTCACCACGCTTGTGTTTATGACACAAACACATCTCACGGTGAGATCGATATGAGACGTCTCTTACAGTCACGCAGCTTTGGATAATAATGGAAAACCTGATGCCTAATAATAATGATTCACACATAGCTTCACTTCTCAATCACAGCAGTAGTTTGGCTCCGGAAGGAAATTTTTCATTTGCTCGGATGTTTCCAGCGTTTTGCTCTTGTCAATTCCAGCCCATTACCTGGCCTCATTTCTGTCTTTCTCGCTGTGTGTTCTCCTGTAATTAAAATTGTGCTACATGCAATTATGGTCTGGTTACCATGGAGATGCATGCTCGATACGTACGATTGGATGGAGGGTCAGGACACACCCCCTCCTCGAGCGTGACATCATCGATGGCGATGTCCCCCTCGATCCCGGGGCCGCGGACGCCCTCGAATATCACCTGTGTGATAGAAATGGAGCACAAACAAAATAAAGGTTGATGGACTCGACATCAGCTTCTGTAAGATATGAGAGGCTATTTTCAAAATACAGTATGACCTCGAGGGACTTACTGTTTCATACAATCAAGTCAAGTCAAGTCAAGTAAGTTTTATTGTCAATTCTTCCACATGTACAGTACATACATACAAATGCTTTGTGACTTCATAAAAACATTTAGGACATAAAATGATACATAAACACACACATATATATATATTAGGGGTGGGCATAGATTAATTTTTTTAATCTAGATTAATCTAGATTAAAATGGCTCATTTGAATTCTGCCGAAGGCATTCAGAATTTGTGTGCTACCCAAATAATGACTAAAAGTAAGTCTTTGAGAACGGGTTTCTCAAGCCAGGTGGCGCATTAGACCAGGGGCTCATCTCCTGTTTCCAATATGCATCACAAACTGCTTGAGAAAGCTGTTCTACTATGATAATTGGTGATGAAAATAAACTATGTTCAATAAGATGTACTTGTGTTTACTAACTGTTTATTCAGTTAAACATGAATTTTGAACTGTAGGCCTACATAAGAGGTCGTGATGAACTGTTTACAGTTTCCATTGGGAAGCTTCTTAAAAAAAAATTTTCCCTGAAGCAAACCCGGCGGCTTCATAGCTGCATCCATGTTAGCACGTCACGTCTGATGTGGTAATTTCACAGTAACGTTAGGCATACACACAGGTTCGAAGCAGAGGGTGACACGGGAGTGAATTCTCAAGTTCACATGAGACCTAAAGCGCATCCTGTTTGCTTAAAAGCGCAACGTTTCGTTGTTATTCTGAGTGCACACAAATAAACGTAGAGTCTTTACAGATTCGAAAGATGTATTAGGCTACTTTTATCTGTATGACCAAAAATGACGGAGATTTTAAGAGCAAGTGAACGCACCGGAGCCTGTCCTGCGCAAACGCGCTTCCACACAAACACTTCAATAGCGCACATTTCTCTAGGTTAACATCATATTGAGCGGCCATGTAAAGTTGCTACTACATGCATCTTTCAGATGAAAAGCCATATTTGAGGTTGATGAATGATAGGTGAGGGTTTGGATGTCCTGCCCGATTGTATTACCACATAGACCAGCCGTTAACAATCTGTCCATCACGGACTGCGAGCCTCTAGTTCGAAGACTCGTTCTCGCCCCCTACAGTGCAATTCGGCTAGGTATACATCCGCGCTAAAATATCAGGGTGAAAGTCATCATAGCTTGCGTAGTATAGACCCAGCTCCCAACCCAACTTTGAGAATAGATTAACGGCGATATTTTTTTTTATCGCCGATAAGAGTCTCGCGTTAACGCAGCACGTTAACGCCGATAACGGCCCACCACTAATATATATCTATATATATATTACATTTACAAAAAACTATAAATATAACAGTAAGAGGTTTGTTTAGTCTGTTCTGCTTCACCAATGCTGTATTTATTTGATGAAAAATACAGTAAAAATTGTGAAATATTATTGTAATGTAAAAAAATCTGTTTTCTGTGTGAATATATGTTAAACTGTAATTTATTTCTGTGATCAAATCTGTATTTTCAGCATCATTACTCCAGTCTTCAGTGTCACATGATCTTCAGAAATCATAATAATATACTCAAGAAACATTTCTGATTATTATCAATGTTGAAAACAGTCGTGCTGCTCAATATTTTTGTGGAAACTGTGATATATTTCATTTTCCAGGATTCACAGATGAACAGAAAGTTCAAAAGAACAGCGTTTATTTCAAATTGAAATCTACTGTAACATTATAAATGTATTTACTGATCAATTTAATGCTTCATTGATTAATAAAAGTATGTTTTTTTATCAGCTAGTTGCCAAATTAAAATAACTCATTGTTGTCTAATTAAAGGTAACGTACTAAAATAACACAAAAAAAACTAACTGAAAAAAACTTAAACGAATAAAAAAACTATACAGACTTTAAAAAATAGGAATAAAATGACAAAAAGCATAACATATGTACTAAAACTTTAACTAAAATTGAAATGAAAACAGAAAATTTAAAAATAAAAATGATTCCAAAATACTAACAGAAAATATATTAGTATTATTGCCGTCAACTGATTAATCGAGATTAATCACATCCAAAATAATTTTTTTTTTTTACAAAAGTGACAGTAAAGACGTGTGTGTACTGTTTATATTTTTTTATTATACACACACACACACACACACACACACACACACACACACACACACACACACACGCAGCATATAATTATAACATGTCTACATGTATATATTTATAATCATAAAATGTATATTATATATAAGCGTAACATATGTTTCTTAAATATATAACAGCATTTGTTTGTATTTATATATACATAATAAATATACACACTACATACACATATATCATGTAAAAAAAACGTTTATTTTGGATGCGATTCATCATTTGACAGCACTAATTAGTATATCATTAATACTGAAATATCAGGATTCTTTGATGAATATAAAGTTCAATAGAACATAACTGATTTAAAATAGAAATATTTTGTAAGATTATAAATGTCTTTACTGTCACTTATCATCAATTTAATGTGTCTTTGATGAATAAAAATATAAATTTCCTTTAAAACGGACCCTAAAGCTCACATAAATGCTCTATAAATACTGAATGAATGTGAATCCGTGCAGTTCGCTCACCTGGAAGGAGGCAGTAGGATGGATGCTAATTTTGGCTTGTCTCCATCGGTCCCCTTGGTTCCCACTGAGAGACCAGACTGGACCGGCATCTGAAGTCGACTGACCTTTCTGCTTCACAAACGCATTCAGAGTGCCTGCGGGAAAATAAAATCAGTTCATTTAACAACTGACCTCCTCAGTGCCACCCGACTGAATTGAAGAGCGTAAAGTAAATTGCAAATCAATCAATTGTACTTGGTTTCTAAACCTGGTCAAAACTGTAGGATGGTAAAATAACAATCTTGTTTGCTTTGGGTACTTGGGAGAGGTTTGTGGAAATGTTTTTTTTCATGAAATGGTCAGTTTTGAGGTCTATTTCGCAATTCCAACACATATTTTCAAAAGTTTTTCCTCCACTTCAGCAGCACTTACATACACCAAAACTTAGAGTTTTATTTCTGTCTATATTCTGAAGATTTTTACTGAGGGGTTTGTTCATATATCATTCACCTGATTTTTTTTACAACATGTAACTCCTACAAACATGTTTGTTTTCTGTCTGTTGACGGTATTTTCTGATTTATCGAGTAATAAAAAGAGAAATCGAGAATCGAAAAACATTTAACTCTAATATATTAACATTATTAACTAATGTTCAGACTAGTGGCGGAAAAAAACATCCATAATACACATTTAAGTGTACGTTTTATTATATATTTGTTATCTATTTTTGTCTGTAGATTTAAATTCCAATCAATAACGATAATCAATACGTTTTTTCTCCACTTCAGCAGCTCTTACATACACCAAAACTTACAGTTAGAGTTATTTCTGTCTATAGTCTGAAGATTTTTACTGAAGGGTTTGTTCATTTATCATTTACCTGATTTTATTTTACAACATTTTAGGTGAAAACGTATTTTTTGTTGACAGCATTTTATGATTTATGGAGTTATAAAAAGATAAATCCAGAATTCCTTTAGGAAAAACCTTTAACTTTAGAATGTCAACAAAATCAGACAATAATTTTGAACCAATGTTAAGACTAGTGTAAAGAAAATATATATAAAAAAACAACACACTGCACTTTATCTATTTGTATCTGAAGATTTCAAACATTAAAAGTTTTTCCTCCACTTCAGCAGATCTTACATACCCCAAAACTTACAGTTTTATTCCTCTCTATATTCTGAAGGATTTTACAGAAGGGTTTGTTCATGTAACATTTAGTTGATGTATTTTTTTTCTATTGTATTTCTTAAACGTGGAGAAAATGTATGTTTTTTCTGTCTGTTGACAATATTTTCTGATTTATGGAGTTATAAAAAGAGAAATCCAGAATCCCCTCTATAAAAACTCTGAACTCTAATATATTCACAATATCAAATAAGAATATTAAGTCTGGCTTTATCCAATGTTCAATTTTATGTTCTTGAAATGTGTGCAAATTAGGACTCATATGCATATTTAAGCATAACATTTGAGAAAATTTGTAACAGAAAACATTTGTCTTCATAGAGTTATTTGCTTTCCGTGCCTTTCTGAATACAGACAGCAACTCTCCCTTCCACCCCCCCCCCCCCCCGCACAGCCAGGAACATCACATTTATTTCCATCATCTGCCATCTTCGTTATTATCCGCGCTTGTTTCTTCACAAAACCTGCAGAACTTCTGATGGTCCGGCAGGCATCTGGCATATAATATGGGCGGGTTTACATTATGCAAATGATGGGGGCGTAACTATTAGTGATCCCGACTGTTACGTCAGTCGGTGTTATGTTCTGATTCGCCCATTTTTCAGTGGTCTTTTATTCATGAGATTTACATAAGGAGGAGGAAACAATGGTGTTTGAGTAATTTCCATGAACAACATCTTATTATTCAACTATGCCAAGGTAAAGAGTTTTCCATTCTATGGCACCTTTAAACAAGACATTACGGTCAGGTTTCGGTAGCCAATCCGCTCAATCTTCCAGAGTGAATCACTTGTAAAGAGGAATGAAAGCATTTCTGCTCATGTTAATGTGAGTGATATCCTCTTAAATAGACGCATCTCTCATTATATTCCTGCAGCTGCTCTTTAGAGATGAATGAGGTGGTTCTGGATGGCATGAGGAACACGGCTAATGTTAGCGCTGTGAGCTCTGGGATTTAATCCAGTAAACAAACACAGACAGAAAGATCTCCAAAGACAAACTGAAGTGAGTTTCATCAATCACCTGTGAGCCGAGCAGGCCCACATCTACTGCTTTTGTATTTTTTACACAACTGTATATTCAACCATATACACAAACAAATATTGCATTCTTTATCTGTGCAGATTCAAAGTGCTCATTAATCTTTAAAACTTTCGAGTGCAAAACTGTGAATTTAAATATGGTACAATGTGTTAAAAAGACATTATTAACAAAAACTATCAAAATTGTTTCCAGTAACTGAAATAAATGTGAACTATAATAAAACACAAAAATTACAAAAAAATTTTTTTTACTTCAATGAAAATCAGTAATGTTGCTTTAGCAACTAAGTAAAATAAATGTTTAAATTACTAAAACTAAATTAATAAATTAATAA